>JALDNG010000115.1:0-55000 GCA_024349245.1 Neodontobutis hainanensis
TGCAGTCTCACTTTAGTACGGTGCGGACCAACAGGAGGCGGGACTACAGGAGCCTCAGAGGGACATACTCTCACTTTAGTACGGTGCGGACCAACAGGAGGCGGGACTACAGGAGCCTCAGAGGGACATACTCTCACTTTAATACGGTTCGGTCCAACAGGAGGCGAGACTACAGGAGCCTCAGAGGGACATACTCTCACTTTAGTACGGTGCGGACCAACAGGAGGCGGGACTGCGGGGGCCTCGGGGGGACGCAGTCTCACTTTAATACGATTCGGTCCAACGGGAGGCGAGACTACGGGGGCCTCAGAGGGACATACTCTCACTTTAGTACGGTTCGGTCCAACGGGAGGTGAGACTACGGGGGCCTCAGAGGGACATACTCTCACTAGCCTCAGAGGGACATACTCTCACTTTAGTACGGTTCGGTCCAACGGGAGGCGAGACTACGGGGGCCTCAGAGGGACATACTCTCACTTTAATACGGTTCGGTCCAACGGGAGGCGAGACTACGGGGGCCTCGGGGGGATACAGTCTCAGTTTAGTACGGTTCGGTCCAACTGGAGGCGAGACTACGGGGGCCTCAGAGGGACATACTCTCACTTTAATACGTTTCGGTCCAATGGGAGGCGAGACTACGGGGGCCTCAGAGGGACATACTCTCACTTTAGTACGGTTCGGTCCAACGGGAGGCGAGACTACGGGGGCCTCAGAGGGACATACTCTCACTTTAGTACGGTTCGGTCCAACGGGAGGTGAGACTACAGGAGCCTCAGAGGGACATACTCTCACTTTAGTACGGTTCGGTCCAACGGGAGGCGAGACTACGGGGGCCTCAGAGGGACATACTCTCACTTTAATACGTTTCGGTCCAATGGGAGGCGAGACTACGGGGGCCTCAGAGGGACATACTCTCACTTTAGTACGGTTCGGTCCAACGGGAGGCGAGACTACGGGGGCCTCAGAGGGACATACTCTCACTTTAGTACGGTTCGGTCCAACGGGAGGTGAGACTACGGGGGCCTCAGAGGGACATACTCTCACTTTAGTACGGTTCGGTCCAACGGGAGGTGAGACTACGGGGGCCTCAGAGGGACATACTCTCACTTTAGTACGGTTCGGTCCAACGGGAGGCGAGACTACAGGAGCCTCAGAGGGACATACTCTCACTTTAATACGGTTCGGTCCAACGGGAGGCGAGACTACAGGAGCCTCGGGGGGACATACTCTCACTTTAATACGGTTCGGTCCAACGGGAGGCGAGACTACGGGGGCCTTCATAGTTTTAGGAGTTTTTTTTACTGAGGCTTCAATGAACACAACACAATGTCTATTACAGAAGGACAGAGCGGTTTGATTAAAATAATGATTATTTAAATGTTTGGCGTGTGTCATTTATGCTAATCTTTTTTCTTTTCTTATTTACAGTCGATAATCTTTGACGAAGTGGATCTGACAGACGCCAGTGTTGCTGAGTCCAGCACCAAGAACTTAAACAGCAGCTTCACAGTGAGTCCTCTCTTCTGTGAATGTCAGAAAAGTGATTATTTATAACCCTAAAGTACTGGGCCTCATGAGTCTTTAAACACTGCTGCTAACGTTGTGTGTGACTCGGTCAGTTACTGCTGAGCTAGTTCTGATGAGACTTAGCGTAACAAATGTCTCTGGCCCGTTCTTTTGTGTTCTGGCCTGTTCTTAAGAAATTAGAAGAGCCATTAAATTATATAAATAACATATTTTAAACCTTTTACATCTCTGGACTGGATTTGGTTCAAGGGCCTGTGGGCGCACTTTTTTTTCTTTGACAGTGATTTAGTGTTGTCAACAATATCGAAATTTCAATAAATATCGATACTGAAATATCTCAAACGATACGATACTCATTTCCTGAAGTTTCGATACCAGCTGAGCTTTGGATTTTACTAGAAAATACAATTTATTTTATTTTTTTACTTGCACTATTGGTTTCAAAAGGCGGACCACGATCTGGACCGCAAGACATTATTCATAATTATAAGCGCATTGTGTAAAACATATATTTTTGAACAGGCACTTCTAGGACAGCTACGTCAACACGCGCGGGTCCTCAGGCTATGTTCTACGGGAGAGCAGGAAATTTCAACATGTTAACCCTAACCCATGTCAACATGCGTAGCCTGATAATAACTTAGAAATTACTAAAATTTAAAAGATGAGCCTTGGCAAAACATAATGAAGATTCACAGGCGTTATGGACGGAGAGGGAACGTTTATTTTAATCAGAAAATACAGCTCCGTGTCAGAGTCAAAGCTGAACAACAGCACATTATCCTCAATGAATCCAGAACTGAACCAGGACTGGACAGTTTTCATGTCGGGATTAAAAAGACTCAGAGGAAAGTGAGGACGTCTGATAATGTGGTGAGTTGTACATTTGTCTGTCAACTTCTTTATTGTGTCGTAGGTTAAGTATTGACTCGTTTGTCGCATATTTGACCTCATTTACAAACAACGTGAGTAATTAGCTCAAGCTATTTGTGTTCATTTGAACCTAACACACCTTCATTTGAACCTAACACATGTACATTTGAACCTAACACACCTTCATTTGAACCCAACACACCTTCATTTGAACCCAACACACGTTCATTTGAACCCAACACGTTCATTTGAACCCAACACATGTTCATTTGAACACAACACGTTCATTTGAACCCAACACACCTTCATTTGAACCTAACACATGTACATTTGAACCTAACACACCTTCATTTGAACCCAACACACGTTCATTTGAACCTAACACACGTTCATTTGAACCCAACACACGTTCATTTGAACCTAACACACCTTCATTTGAACCCAACACACCTTCATTTGAACCCAACACACGTTCATTTGAACCCAACACACGTTCATTTGAACCCAACACATGTTCATTTGAACACAACACACGTTCATTTGAACCCAACACACCTTCATTTGAACCTAACACATGTACATTTGAACCTAACACACCTTCATTTGAACCCAACACACCTTCATTTGAACCCAACACACGTTCATTTGAACCTAACACACGTTCATTTGAACCCAACACACGTTCATTTGAACCCAACACATGTTCATTTGAACCCAACACACGTTCATTTGAACCCAACACACCTTCATTTGAACCCAACACACCTTCATTTGAACCCAACACACGTTCATTTGAACCCAACACACGTTCATTTGAACACAACACGCGTTCATTTAGAACCCAACGCGTTCATTTGAACCTAACACATGTTCATTTGAACACAACACGTTCATTTGAACCCAACACACCTTCATTTGAACCCAACACACGCTCATTTGAACCCAACACATGTTCATTTGAACCTAACACATGTTCATTTGAACCCAACACACGTTCATTTGAACACAATAAGCAGTGCTTAATAAGCACTGTTTGTCTGTTTTAAATAAGGTTGCTCCGCTAAAAAGTAAGCACACTACGCCTAAAAATCCCTGCCCTTGGATAAATGAGGAAATCTTATCTTGTAGGAGAAACTGTCGAAAAACAGAACGTTTGTGAAATGCACAAGTTTGAAGTCCACAGACTGCACTTGAAGGAGCTCATCATGTCACTAAATGATATAATAAAACAGGCCAGATCTGCATATTTCTCTAATCTTGTTGTTCTGAACAAGAAAAATCCTAAAGTCCTGTTTGACACAATATCAAGAATTGTCTCTCCTTTAGCTCCTCATTTACCAGTCCACTCAAAGTCTGACTGCAACAGGTTTTAAATTCCTTTGTGAATAAGGTACATGATATACGAGCTTCTATAAACCCATCCTCTGTCCACACATCCTGGGGTTTATCTCCTCAGTGCTCTTGGTCCACCTTCTCACCTGTCACTGAAGAGGATATCAAGGGTCTACTAAAAAAGTGAAACCATCATCAAGCCCTCTGGATGTAATGCCAGCTTCGTTGCTTTTAAATGTATTTGATTTAGTTGGTCCTTATGTTGTTAAACTGATCAACCTTTCTCTTTCAACTGGTTCTGTGCCCAGCTCTTTTAAACAAGCGGTCGTCAGCCCCATTCTGAAGAAGCCCAATTTGGATTCTTTTGAACCAAACAACTACAGGCCAATCTCTAAATTGCCTTTTTATCTAAAATCCTGGAGAGAGTGGTGGCGGAGCAGCTGACTGCGTTTCTTAATGAAATTAATGTTATAGACAAATTTCAGTCAGGCTTCCGAAAATGTCATTCAACAGAGACTGCCCTGCTGAGGATATCAAATGACATTATGATGGCAGCTGACTCTGGGCAGTACTCAGTCTTGATCTTACTGGATTTATCGTCTGCTTTTGATACTCTGGACCATAATATATTGTTAAAGCGTCTGCAATATGAAATGGGTTTCTCTGGATCAGTTCTAAAGTGGTTTTCCTCTTACCTGAGTGACAGATCATTTTGTGTCTGTATTAACAGTATTCTGTCTGAAATGAGCCCTCTGTCATATGGAGTTCCTCAGGGCTCAGTCTTAGGTCCTCTTTGTTTTTATTGTACATATGCCCTCTTAGTGAAATATTTCATGGTTTTAAAAATGTGTCTTATCACTTTTATGCTGATGACATTCAGTTGTACTGTTCTTTTAAAGACTCTGAGTTTTATAAACTTACTGAATTGTTGAACTGCTTGACTTGCTTAAAGAACTGGTTATGCAATAACTACCTACAGCTAAATACAAAAAGACTGAAACTTTAATCTTTGCACCTGACCAAAAATACTTCATATCAAACAACACCTTGGTTCCCTGGGTTCTTCCGTCCAGTCGAGCCTCAGAAACCTTGGTGTTCTGTTTGACCAATCTATGTCTCTGGACAGTCATTCTAGACAGTTGGTCAAAAACTGTTTTTATCATCTAAGAAACATTTCTAAATTGAGAGTGTTATTGTCTAAATCTAACTTGGAGATGATTATTCATGCTTTTATTTCTTCTCGTCTTGATTATTGTAATTCTCTTTTTATTTGTTTCAACAAATTGTCTCTGGTCGGCTTCAAATGGTGCAAAATGCTGCAGCCAGGCTTTTAACTGGAACCAACAGAAGGGCTCACATTTCACGGTTTTAGCTTCACTTCATTGGCTTCCAGTCAAATTCAGGATTGATTTTAAAATTTTAGTCTTGACTTTTAGAGCTCTACATGGACAGGCCCCCCAGTACATCACTGACCTGCTGACCCCTTACTCCTCCTCACGCACTCTTCGGTCTTCAGGTCAAAACCTTTTAATGGTCCCCAAAACACGTTTGAAAACCCGGGGTGACCGGTCTTTCCAAACAGTCGCCCCCAGACTCTGGAACACCCTGCCCCTGTCACTGCGAGTGGATATTTCTGTTGATTCTTTTAAAAAGCAGCTGAAGACACTTTTATTTAAACAAGCTTTTAGTTGATTGGGCTTTTTATGTTTCAATATTCTGTGGTTTTAATTTTTTATTCTCTAAGTTTTATTGTTTTTTATTGCACTTTGTAAAGCACTTTGTGATTTATATCTGTGAAAGGTGCTATATAAATAAAATTTACTTACTTACTTACAACACACGTTCATTTGAACCCAACACACGTTCATTTGAACCTAACACACCTTCATTTGAACCCAACACATGTTCATTTGAACACAACACACGTTCATTTGAACCCAACACACGTTCATTTGAACCCAACACATGTTCATTTGAACCCAACACACGTTCATTTGAACACAACACACGTTCATTTGAACCCAACACACGTTCATTTGAACCCAACACACGTTCATTTGAACCATAGATAGTAAATAAAAATGGATGTAATCTGCCCATTGCTCCCCTGTTTACTGATATGACTCCAATTCATGGGCAAAAAAATGGCGATTACATCCGGACATTTCAGACTCCTTCGTCAGAGGATGTTACTAAAATGGGCAGCGGAGTGTGTTGCATTGCAAGCGCGTGCGTGGGTAATTACGCCCACTCCGCGGTAGCCGAGGCTAAGGCTAATGCTAACCTGTTGCTAACACCAGGCTAACGCGCAAGTGGAGCTCTCCGTTCCAGCAACATTTTTTTTCACAGTGGGATTTTCCGCCCCTCTTGTTGCCATCGTTGAACTGCTCGTTAAATCGATAGTAAGTGGACTTCATGACTTTGACTGCATTTATCAACTAATTTGAAATTAACTCTAATGGCTGTTAAAACTTTTTTATTCTTTATGATAGTTTTATTAGGCGTTTTACTTGTAAGACCACTAAAGAAAGCAAAGACTTCAAGCGTATAAATACGTTTATTCCTACTTCTGTTTTTTGTGCATGTTTTGGGGATTAAGCTATAATATTGAAAGATTGTTATCTGTCACATACTTTTCTAAATAGAGTTAAAACTTTTATTAAATGTACAGAAAGAACCTGTAGATTATGCAATTAAAGCCATAATATTATAAATACTTCTAAATTAAAATAAAATTATTTTAGATTCATGAACTCGCTATGTTTCTCTCTATAATATGTTATATAGTTAATATTTTATAAGCTATAATATAGCATACTAATCTAACTTTTTCTATTGTAGTTAAAAAGATGTAAAACATCACTTCTCATTGCACACTCCCAAGAACCCACTGCCCAGACAAGTAAGTGCAGTTACATGTTACTTGGGAGACTATATTTTACTTAGTTACAGCCACGTTATGCATAACTCTCTTGTAGTTTTCAAGATGGACTTGCCCTCTGCTTCTTCACCTGGAAAGCAGAACTCCCAAGAACATGCTGCACAGAAAAGTAAGTCCAATTATGGCTGCATATTTAACCTTTTTTAATTATAATTTTTTGACGACTCAATTGTAACTTTTTCACATTAATTTATGCATTCTTTTCACATCTAGAAACTGTGTGGATCATTGGTGACAGCCATGTCCGTGGAGCCCAGAGAGCTGCAGCAACAACACTTAGCCACCTCAGCCATCCACATTACTGGTTTGGCCTTCGTTGGAGGGGGCTCCTGTCCTTGAGGGCACGTTGCAAAGAAGATCAGTGCTGGAGGTCCTCCTGATTCACTGTGCCGGGAATGACCTGAGCATTTTGTCCAGTGTCAAGGGTGAAGGTGGAAATAGCGAGGATGGGATGAGGAGTTTAAAATGACTGCTGCAGGACGGGACCCTGTGGAAAGTCAGAAAAACTCAAATAAAAATCACACAAAACTAATTCAAGTTGGGCTGTCTTGGTTGAAAGCCCACTCACCACGACTGGTACACAACACGATGTTAACACAATGTCAGCCAACGAGTTGTGTCCACAGTCAACTTGACACCACAAAAGTGATAGTAATCTATGGCTGCGTCCCTCGCAGGAAGTATAAAGAGTGCATCTCAATAGAAAAATACTAACAAATTGGTAAACTAAAAAGATTAGAAAAACAGCTTTCAGTCAGTCTGCCTTTTCTGTTCGAGCTTCTAAACAATTAAACATTATTCCAAATACCATCAGAGAAATTAATTTAAGTGGATTATTTTACTCTCTTTTAAAAATGTGTCTCTTCAGATCAGACTTGTCAGTATTATAACCCTCTATGCCCTGCTGTTTTAACAACTTCTGTTTCTCTTTGTTTAATAAGATGTCTGTAGTGTAATGCATCTGATGCATGATTTCTATTTGTCCTTTTTAATATTGTTATTAATGATGTTTCTGATAAAGCTGCTCCTCGCTTGTGACTACAATTCTACTACACCTACAACTACAGTTCTACAATAACCCATGTGGACTAATGTTACTCTGGCATATTATACAGTTGTGCTATTGGTCAGTATGTACTGTCCTTGTAATAAAGATGACACATAAAGCTTTGGGTACCCTCAAATCAGTGCAGAAGCAATTTGTCTCAAAGTGTTGACTGCATGACCAACTGGAAGAGGTAGGAGTCCAGTTCTGTCTCCTCATCTTCAACACCCACTGGTCCAGTCTGTCTGGATCACCTAGAGGAAAACTTAAAACATACAGAAACACATTAGGTGCTATTATAACATTAAAAGGTTACCAAACTAGTACAGTACATATAGTGTTACAATAACAATTGCAGGGCTGGGTTAGGGTAGATAACAACAGGCTTCACATAAGATCATGGTCATAAGCTTGTAATAATTTCTATTTCAGATTTATAAATATTAAAATAGTAGTTTATACCTTAGATGTATTGAACAGCACTAGGTTCTAGGTACAGTTGTCACTTTATAACACACTCTGAAGGCAGTTCAATATAAGAGCAACAGAGACACCTTCTACACGTCTCAAAGCGGAGCTCATACACATAACGCTAGTGCAATCTTGTGTGCAATACGATTTCATAGAAAAAGTTAATTACTTTTTTTGCGAGATATTCTTACATTATCTTAACACATAATGATAGCACGTTATTTTCAAAGGCATTAGCGGTGGGCTTCAGAACATTGGCGGTAGCCTACCGGAGCATATTTTCTACAGTCATTGTGTAGAGCACCCAGTGAATAATGCAGTTATATCAAGTAGCGCTCATTTGCCCGTTATATGTCAAAGCCATAACATGCTTAAGCCGATCACTTAAAAAATATTACAGCTGAAATTAATAAATATATTGTTTTGCTGTTAAACTTGTTTAACCATGTTAAGTAATGCAAATAGTGTTTTGAGCCTTGATATATTGTATATCTGGATCTTTTTTTAAAGCATAAAGCAAAGCCAGTAAAAATAAATTTAAAATTCTACCTTAATTGTATTATAATTAACATCGAATTCTAAATGACCGTACTCGATGTAATTTTGATGGGTAAAAGTTGTTAGCTCGGCTAAATAGCTAAGTAATGCTACATATTTAGCCGTGTAAGTGCTCTCAAAACCACCCATAAAACCAAGAAAATAGTATTACTCACCGAAAAACTGAAGACCACACTTCTTGGAGGGTCTGTTAGTACAGCCAACAGCACAGCAAGCCATTTACACAACTTTCTTCTTAAATACTCAGAGAACAGCCGAGGGTAAAGAAGCCTGACACACTGATCGCCTAACATGCGCCAAGCCAGCAAGTATCACGGAGGAGCTAACTAGCCACTTGTTAGCCAGCTAGCCACACGACGTCGCGAGGCTCGGTGATTGACACATGCGAGTCAAGATAACCACACCCACAATTATGCACAAAACTAAACTTTTCAGATAGCATAAGCGGACGTAATAATCAAAATTCACCCCCAGAGTTGTCACATGGTAAAAACTTAGCTCTAGAGACAGGAGCCATCTTTTGTACCAGGCTGTAAACATGTTTTTACACCCGTAAAGTCGCCATTGGGTTTCTCCTTATATTTCCGCTTTGGAGCCTGCCCTCTGGTGGGCGGCGGTATATTGCCGTATTTCGATGTATTTTGACGTATGGCGCGCCCTTACGCGAGGACCGTTTAGGGGTTCCATCTTAGGCGGCTTGATTTGAACCCAACACATGTTCATTTGAACCCAACACACGTTCATTTGAACACAACACACGTTCATTTGAACACAACACACACGTTCATTTGAACACAACACACGCGTTCATTTGAACCCAACACCGTTCATTTGAACACAACACACGCGTTCATTTGAACCCAACACCGCGTTCATTTGAACACAACACCGTTCATTTGAACCCAACACCGTTCATTTGAACCCAACACACGTTCATTTGAACCCAACACCGCGTTCATTTAAACCTAACACGCGTTCATTTGAACCCAACACACGTTCATTTGAACCTAACACATGTTCATTTGAACCCAACACACGTTCATTTGAACCCAACACACGTTCATTTGAACCTAACACACGTTCATTTGAACACAACACACGTTCATTTGAACACAACACACGCGTTCATTTGAACACAACACACGTTCATTTGAACCCAACACATCATTTGAACACAACACACGTTCATTTGAACCTAACACCGCGTTCATTTGAACCCAACACGTTCATTTGAACCCAACACACGTTCATTTGAACACAACACACGTTCATTTGAACACAACACACGTTCATTTGAACCCAACACACGTTCATTTGAACCTAACACATGTACATTTGAACCTAACACACCTTCATTTGAACCCAACACACCTTCATTTGAACCCAACACACCTTCATTTGAACCCAACACACGTTCATTTGAACCCAACACATGTTCATTTGAACACAACACACGTTCATTTGAACCCAACACACGTTCATTTGAACCCAACACACGTTCATTTGAACACAACACACGTTCATTTGAACACAACACACGTTCATTTGAACACAACACCGTTCATTTGAACACAACACGTTCATTTGAACACAACACACGTTCATTTGAACCTAACACGTTCATTTGAACCCAACACGTTCATTTGAACCCAACACGCGTTCATTTGAACACAACACGTTCATTTGAACACAACACACGTTCATTTGAACACAACACACGTTCATTTGAACCTAACACATGTACATTTGAACCTAACACACCTTCATTTGAACCCAACACACCTTCATTTGAACCCAACACACGTTCATTTGAACCCAACACATGTTCATTTGAACACAACACACGTTCATTTGAACCTAACACACCTTCATTTGAACCTAACACATGTACATTTGAACCTAACACACCTTCATTTGAACCCAACACACCTTCATTTGAACACAACACACGTTCATTTGAACACAACACACGTTCATTTGAACCCAACACACGTTCATTTGAACCCAACACACGTTCATTTGAACCCAACACACGTTCATTTGAACACAACACACGTTCATTTGAACACAACACACGTTCATTTGAACACAACACACGTTCATTTGAACCCAACACACGTTCATTTGAACCCAACACACGTTCATTTGAACCTAACACACGTTCATTTGAACCCAACACACGTTCATTTGAACACAACACACGTTCATTTGAACACAACACACGTTCATTTGAACACAACACACGTTCATTTGAACCCAACACACGTTCATTTGAACCTAACACATGTACATTTGAACCTAACACACCTTCATTTGAACCCAACACACCTTCATTTGAACCCAACACACGTTCATTTGAACCCAACACACGTTCATTTGAACCCAACACATGTTCATTTGAACACAACACACGTTCATTTGAACCTAACACATGTACATTTGAACCTAACACACCTTCATTTGAACCCAACACACCTTCATTTGAACCCAACACACGTTCATTTGAACCCAACACACGTTCATTTGAACCCAACACACGTTCATTTGAACCCAACACATGTTCATTTGAACCCAACACACGTTCATTTGAACCCAACACACCTTCATTTGAACCCAACACACGTTCATTTGAACACAACACACGTTCATTTGAACCCAACACACGTTCATTTGAACACAACACACGTTCATTTGAACCCAACACACGTTCATTTGAACCCAACACATGTTCATTTGAACCTAACACATGTTCATTTGAACCCAACACATGTTCATTTGAACCTAACACATGTTCATTTGAACCCAACACACGTTCATTTGAACCTAACACACCTTCATTTGAACCTAACACACCTTCATTTGAACCCAACACACGTTCATTTGAACACAACACACGTTCATTTGAACCCAACACACGTTCATTTGAACCCAACACACGTTCATTTGAACCCAACACATGTTCATTTGAACCCAACACGCGTTCATTTGAACACAACACGTTCATTTGAACACAACACGCGTTCATTTGAGACCCAACACCGTTCATTTGAACACAACACACGCGTTCATTTGAGACCCAACACCGTTCATTTGAACACAACACACGTTCATTTGAACCCAACACACGCGTTCATTTGAACCCAACACACGTTCATTTGAACCCAACACGCGTTCATTTGAACCTAACACACGCGTTCATTTGAACACAACACGCGTTCATTTGACACAACACGTTCATTTGAACCCAACACGCGTTCATTTGAACACAACGCGTTCATTTGAACCCAACACACGTTCATTTGAACCCAACACACGTTCATTTGAACACAACACCGCGTTCATTTGAACCCAACACATGTTCATTTGAACCTAACACCGCGTTCATTTGAACCTAACACATGTTCATTTGAACCTAACACGCGTTCATTTGAAATTTGAACCTAACACACCTTCATTTAGAACCCAACACACGTTCATTTGAACACAACACGTTCATTTGAACCCAACACGTTCATTTGAACCTAACACGCGTTCATTTGAACACAACACCGCGTTCATTTGAACACAACACGTTCATTTGAACCCAACACCGCGTTCATTTGAACACAACACACGTTCATTTGAACCCAACACACGTTCATTTGAACCCAACACACGTTCATTTGAACACAACACACGTTCATTTGAACCCAACACACGTTCATTTGAATACAACACACGTTCATTTGAACCTAACACATGTTCATTTGAACCTAACACGCGTTCATTTGAACACAACACACGTTCATTTGAACACAACACACGTTCATTTGAACCCAACACACGTTCATTTGAACACAACACACGTTCATTTGAACCCAACACACGTTCATTTGAACCCAACACACGTTCATTTGAACACAACACACGTTCATTTGAACCCAACACACGTTCATTTGAACCTAACACACGTTCATTTGAATACAACACACGTTCATTTGAACCTAACACACGTTCATTTGAACCCAACACACGTTCATTTGAACACAACACACGTTCATTTGAACACAACACCGCGTTCATTTGAACACAACACACGTTCATTTGAACACAACACACGTTCATTTGAACACAACACACGTTCATTTGAACTAACACATGTTCATTTGAACACAACACGCTCATTTGAACCCAACACACGTTCATTTGAACCCAACACACGTTCATTTGAACCCAACACATGTTCATTTGAACCCAACACGCGTTCATTTGAACACAACACACGTTCATTTGAACACAACACACGCTCATTTGAACCCAACACGTTCATTTGAACACAACACACGTTCATTTGAACCCAACACACGTTCATTTGAACACAACACACGTTCATTTGAACCCAACACACGTTCATTTGAACCCAACACACGTTCATTTGAACCCAACACGCGTTCATTTGAACCTAACACGCGTTCATTTGAACACAACACACGTTCATTTGAACACAACACACGTTCATTTGAACCCAACACGCGTTCATTTGAACACAACACACGTTCATTTGAACCCAACACCGCGTTCATTTGAACAACACCGTTCATTTGAACACAACACACGCTCATTTGAACCCAACACATGTTCATTTGAACCTAACACACGTTCATTTGAACCTAACACATGTTCATTTGAACCTAACACACGTTCATTTGAACCCAACACACGTTCATTTGAACCTAACACACCTTCATTTGAACCCAACACACGTTCATTTGAACACAACACACGTTCATTTGAACCCAACACACGTTCATTTGAACCTAACACGCGTTCATTTGAACACAACACGTTCATTTGAACACAACACGTTCATTTGAACCCAACACACGTTCATTTGAACACAACACACGTTCATTTGAACCCACACACGTTCATTTGAACCCAACACACGTTCATTTGAACACAACACACGTTCATTTGAACCCAACACGTTCATTTGAATACAACACGCGTTCATTTGAACCTAACACATGTTCATTTGAACCTAACACACGCGTTCATTTGAACACAACACACGTTCATTTGAACACAACACGTTCATTTGAACCCAACACACGTTCATTTGAACACAACACACGTTCATTTGAACCCAACACACGTTCATTTGAACCCAACACACGTTCATTTGAACACAACACACGTTCATTTGAACCCAACACACGTTCATTTGAACCTAACACACGTTCATTTGAATACAACACACGTTCATTTGAACCTAACACACGTTCATTTGAACCCAACACACGTTCATTTGAACACAACACACGTTCATTTGAACACAACACACGTTCATTTGAACACAACACACGTTCATTTGAACACAACACACGTTCATTTGAACACAACACACGTTCATTTGAACCTAACACATGTTCATTTGAACACAACACACGTTCATTTGAACACAACACACGTTCATTTGAACACAACACACGTTCATTTGAACCTAACACACGTTCATTTGAACACAACACACGTTCATTTGAACCCAACACACGCGTTCATTTGAACCCAACACCGCGTTCATTTGAACACAACACACGCTTCATTTGAACCCAACACATGTTCATTTGAACCTAACACACGCTTCATTTGAACCTAACACATGTTCATTTGAACCTAACACACGCTCATTTGAACCCAACACACGCTTCATTTGAACCTAACACACCTTCATTTGAACCCAACACACGCTTCATTTGAACACAACACACGCTCATTTGAACCCAACACACGCTTCATTTGAACTACAACACACGCTCATTTGAACACAACACACGTTCATTTGAACACAACACACGTTCATTTGAACCCAACACACGCTTCATTTGAACACAACACACGTCATTTGAACCCAACACACGCTCATTTGAACCCAACACACGCTCATTTGAACACAACACACGTTCATTTGAACCCAACACACGTTCATTTGAATACAACACACGTTCATTTGAACCTAACACATGTTCATTTGAACCTAACACACGTTCATTTGAACACAACACACGCTTCATTTGAACACAACACACGTTCATTTGAACCCAACACACGTTCATTTGAACACAACACATTTGAACCCAACACACGCTCATTTGAACCCAACACACGTTCATTTGAACACAACACACGCTCATTTGAACCCAACACACGTTCATTTGAACCTAACACACGCTTCATTTGAATACAACACACGCTCATTTGAACCCAACACACGCTCATTTGAACCCAACACACGCTCATTTGAACACAACACACGTTCATTTGAACACAACACACGCTCATTTGAACACAACACGCTCATTTGAACACAACACACGTTCATTTGAACACAACACACGTTCATTTGAACCCAACACATGTTCATTTGAACACAACACACGCTTCATTTGAACACAACACACGTCATTTGAACCCAACACACGCGTTCATTTGAACCTAACACATGTTCATTTGAACACAACACACGCTTCATTTGAACACAACACACGTTCATTTGAACCTAACACACGCTCATTTGAACCTAACACATGTTCATTTGAACACAACACACGCTTCATTTGAACACAACACACGCTTCATTTGAACCTAACACATGTTCATTTGAACACAACACACGCTTCATTTGAACACAACACACGCGTTCATTTGAACCTAACACACGCTTCATTTGAACACAACACACGCTTCATTTGAACCAACACACGCTTCATTTGAACCTAACACATGTTCATTTGAACACAACACACGCTTCATTTGAACACAACACACGTTCATTTGAACACAACACATGTTCATTTGAACACAACACACGCTTCATTTGAACACAACACACGCTCATTTGAACCTAACACACGCTCATTTGAACACAACACACGCTTCATTTGAACACAACACACGCTTCATTTGAACCTAACACACGTTCATTTGAACACAACACACGCTTCATTTGAACACAACACACGTTCATTTGAACACAACACACGTTCATTTGAACCCAACACACGTTCATTTGAACACAACACACGTTCATTTGAACCCAACACACGTTCATTTGAACACAACACACGTTCATTTGAACACAACACACGTTCATTTGAACCCAACACACGTTCATTTGAACCTAACACATGTTCATTTGAACCCAACACACGTTCATTTGAACACAACACACGTTCATTTGAACCCAACACACGTTCATTTGAACCCAACACACGTTCATTTGAACACAACACACGTTCATTTGAACCCAACACACGTTCATTTGAACACAACACACGTTCATTTGAATACAACACACGTTCATTTGAACCTAACACACCTTCATTTGAACCTAACACACGTTCATTTGAACACAACACACGTTCATTTGAACCCAACACACGTTCATTTGAACCCAACACACGTTCATTTGAACACAACACACGTTCATTTGAACCCAACACACGTTCATTTGAATACAACACACGTTCATTTGAACCTAACACACCTTCATTTGAACCCAACACATGTTCATTTGAACCCAACACACGTTCATTTGAACCTAACACATGTTCATTTGAACACAACACACGTTCATTTGAACCCAACACACGTTCATTTGAACACAACACACGTTCATTTGAACCCAACACACGTTCATTTGAACCTAACACACGTTCATTTGAACCTAACACATGTTCATTTGAACACAACACACGTTCATTTGAACCCAACACACGTTCATTTGAACCTAACACACCTTCATTTGAACCCAACACACGTTCATTTGAACACAACACACGTTCATTTGAACTCAACACACGTTCATTTGAACCCAACACATGTTCATTTGAACCTAACACATGTTCATTTGAACCCAACACACGTTCATTTGAACCTAACACACGTTCATTTGAACCCAACACACGTTCATTTGAACCTAACACATGTTCATTTGAACACAACACACGTTCATTTGAACACAACACACGTTCATTTGAACCCAACACACGTTCATTTGAACCCAACACACGTTCATTTGAACCCAACACACGTTCATTTGAATACAACACACGCTCATTTGAACCCAACACACGCTCATTTGAATTCATTTGAACAACACACGCTCATTTGAACACAACACACGCTTCATTTGAACCAACACACGCTTCATTTGAACCCAACACACGCTCATTTGAACCTAACACACGCGTTCATTTGAATACAACACACGCTCATTTGAACCCAACACACGCTCATTTGAACCTAACACACGTTCATTTGAACCTCAACACACGCTTCATTTGAACCTAACACACGTTCATTTGAACCCAACACACGTTCATTTGAACCTAACACACCTTCATTTGAACAACAACATGTTCATTTGAACCCAACACATGTTCATTTGAACCCAACACACGCTTCATTTGAACCTAACACACGTTCATTTGAATACAACACATGTTCATTTGAACACAACACATGTTCATTTGAACCCAACACACGCTTCATTTGAACCCAACACATGTTCATTTGAACCCAACACACGCTCATTTGAACCCAACACACGCGTTCATTTGAATCAACACACGCTTCATTTGAACCCAACACACGCTTCATTTGAACCTAACACACGCTTCATTTGAACACAACACACGCTTCATTTGAACCCAACACACGTTCATTTGAACCCAACACACGTTCATTTGAACCCAACACACGTTCATTTGAACCCAACACACGTTCATTTGAACCTAACACACGTTCATTTGAACCCAACACACGTTCATTTGAACCCAACACACCTTCATTTGAACCTAACACACCTTCATTTGAACCTAACACAGGTTCATTTGAACCCAACACATGTTTATTTGGGTGATTAAAAACAGAAAAGGTGTAAAGGATGGATGGATATTTAGAGATGAGTGACACAGGTTAAGTCTTCCTTAATTGTGTCAGTTTCTGTGTGAATCCTAAAACCTGTTTCAGAACTAATCAGAAGCATTTTAAATCAAATGTTACCCCACACGGGGAAAATACAGGAAATAAATATTTCTAGTCTACATTTAGAAAATGTTTAAAGATTAACCTGGAAATTAAACAATAACAGTTAATTATTTGCAAATTAATGCTAAAGAAATGCTCAGTGCATTTTCCCTTGTTCCTTTTGTTTTCAGAGGAATGACAATAGAAAGAGATGAATTATGACTGTGTCTTTGTCATATTTATTTAACAAATATATTTTGGCTTGAATTGATTATTTTGTATTTAAAATGTTCTCACACATGTATAAAAGAGTATTAGGACTTATCTGCAGAATTCCAGGCTGTTGTCAATAAACCACCAGGTCCTGAGCTTTAGCTTTAGCCTCTTTTGATTTTGTAGTTTTTACCTGTTGTCTGTGAGCTGTGTTGGTGAAAGATAAACACTCAAACATCCTCCTCATGGAAACAAAGGAACAAATACAGAAAACAGTGGATTATCAACATTCATCTCCAGATTGTTTAAGAGGCTGTAGGTGTGGAATAAATGAGACTTTACTTAAAGAATTATATTCAAACACATATTCTCTTATCAGTCTCTTATTTTTGAGGCCTCACAGTGAGGAAAGTTAACTAAGCGGACCTTGGCTAATTTTAATTGATTTTAATTTATTATACCTCACTGTCATGTTCTATCTAGACATGTTATATTTATCCTTAAATGAAAAAAATAAAAAAATAATAATATTGTGACGTTGTTTTCCCTTTAGTATCGAAAATGGTATTGAATATCGATATTTTTGAAGGTATCGTATCGAAGTTAGAAATTCCAGTATCGTGACAACACTACAGTGATTATCTTTTTGAGCCCCCCAGATCTCCTCAAAGGGGGCCCTAAATATTGTTGTAGCCCATGGGTCCCTACCTTCTTGGATCCGACCCTGCAGACGCTCATGTTCAGAAACATCTTTGAGACTCGGCCTCAAAAGTGCATTTCTCACGACACGTGCCTCATGAACAGTAACTGTGACCTCTGTGATTTGAAAATCTTGATTCCTAATCTTGTGATTTAATTGCAAATGCGACTAATTGTTCAGCCCTAACGCCTGAGAATCTCCACAAATAGGTTTTATCTGCTGCAGAGATTAAATACAGCAGAATTAAAGTGTTGAACAGAAACAAGAGCCCGTTCACAGACCTTTGAGGAGCAGCTGCTGGAAAAGCTCTAATACACAATCCACTGTTGTTCTGGGTTTTTATTTCAGGTTACATAATCCACCTCTGGTTCTGACAGCAACAAGAGGCCACGGAAATCACACTCACTTTGTGATAGTTTAAATTCTTTACAAAAACTATTAAAGTTCTTTAAAGTGTTGAGCGCCTCGTCTGTTTAATCTAATCAGTACAAATTCCTGAATGAATAAACTCATTGTGGAGTTTTCCCAGAGCTTTTTTCTTGCGTCATGTGGGGGTTTATTTTTAGTCCTTCTGGAGTCTCAGGGTGGGTTAGGTCTGATGACGTCACACGGGAAACAGGAGGTTAGTTTTTTTAAAGAGTCAGAAAAAAGCTGCAGCTTGAGCCGAGAACCAGAACTTCTCTTTAAGTGAGTCCTCTGTTGATTTTTGTTGGCTTTTATCTGAAAATTAGGAATAACTGCACTTTTGATTTTAGTTCTTTTTAATGGAGCTCATTTATAGACTTTGCTTTTAGATAAAGTTAATACGTTCTGTGTTTTTTAAACGAGGGACAGGTCAGAATATTTGATTATAGTGTAACTGTAAAAATGATGGCTTGTATTGCTGTAATGAAAAAGATGATTCCACGTCCATTTTTCAGCTCGTGTTGATCATCTTTATGATTGATTTAGTTTTAGGGCCCATTATAAAGACTCTTGTCTGCTCCTGTGTTACTGAGGTTTGTTCCTGTCTGAATGAAACAGAGGCTGGTTGTTTGAGCTCCACAGGAAACCGTCTGAACGTCTGATGTTTCAGGTGATCACTCCCTGCAGACGCCTCATTCTTTGTGCTGAAAGCAGGAAGGAGATGGAAGAGTGGATGGCCGCTCTGCGCAGCGTCCAGAACCGAGACAACTACGAGGTACAACAGGAAACCATTCAAGAAAAAAAACTTGTTATAACTTGGCTTGATTGGGTTTAAAGAGGCTCTTTCCACTTTGCATTTGACCTCCCTTCCCTTTTTCTGTTTGTTTTTCTTTTTCAAACTGTTCCACTGTAAAAATGGATATTTAGCACAAAGTTTTATCTTTTGATGTTACTTCCTTGTTGACATCAGCGTCGACCAATTTGAGCGCTCTTTTTTTCAGGAGTGAGCTGTGATTGGACAAACTCTGAACATTATCAAGTGTAGCTGTTGTCTTAAGGGCTTTTTTTTTTTTTTTACAAATCTTTCCTGTCAGAATAAAAAATGAAACACAAGATGTTCTGTAAAGTCTTTCCTCTTCACAGCCTCTTATTGTCTGTCTGTTCCTCTGTTCCAGTCGACCCAGTACAGCATGGACCACTTCAGTGGGATGCACAACTGGTTCGCCTGTTCTCACGCTCGGCCGACCTACTGCAACGTCTGCAGAGAGGCTCTGTCGGGGGTCACCTCTCACGGACTCTCCTGCGAAGGTACATCCTGCCTTATTAAAATACCACAATCGTAGCAGTCAACAGAAGTGACTTTTATCAGCTACAACATTTAATGTTTGTCATTCTTGAACATTTTCATTTATAACTGTCTCTAGTTCTGAGTCCTATGGGGACATTTCCTCTCGATTTGTGCGCTTTTGTTGCAGTGTGCAAGTTCAAAGCTCACAAACGCTGCGCCGTCAGAGCCACAAATAACTGTAAATGGACAACTCTGGCCTCCATCGGGAAGGACATCATCGAGGACGAGGACGGGGTACGTGTCCTGTTTCTGTCACTCGTTACAAATGGTAAATGGTATGCATTTATATAGTGCTTTTTTGTCCCCTTCTCGGGCTCCCAAAGCACTTTACATTGTGCTTCTATTTACCCCATTCACCCCTGGGGCAGACAGAGAGGGGGGCAGCCATACACACAGCGCTCACAGCCTTCTCTGACCTCCACCAAACACACTTCTACAGTCACACATTCACACAGCAGAGCTACGGACACTGGAGGCCAGGTGTGTTACGTCTCTTGACCGAGGACACAACGACAGGACAGGGGAGACAGGGGAGAGCGAGAATCGAACCGCCAACCTTCTGGTTATAGGACGACTGTTCTACCACTGAGCCACTGCGCCCCAAACAAACCCTTACAAACCCTTGTCTGTCCCATTCCAGATGTTTCTCAGCAGCTAGAGCAATAGAGCATTGTGTTGACCTGTTCAAATCCACCTAAAACCTGTTCAAATCCACCTAAAACCTGTTCCATCCATCTAAAACCTGTTCAAGTCCACCTAAAACCTGTTCCATCCATCTAAAACCTGTTCAAGTCCACCTAAAACCTGTTCAAATCCACCTAAAACCTGTTCAAGTCCACCTAAAACCTGTTCCATCCATCTAAAACCTGTTCAAGTCCACCTAAAACCTGTTCCATCCATCTAAAACCTGTTCAAGTCCACCTAAAACCTGTTCAAGTCCACCTAAAACCTGTTCAAGTCCACCTAAAACCTGTTCAAGTCCACCTAAAACCTGTTCAAGTTCACCTAAAACCTGTTCAAATCCACCTAAAACCTGTTCAAGTTCACCTAAAACCTGTTCAAGTCCACCTAAAACCTGTTCAAGTCCACCTAAAACCTGTTCAAGTCCACCTAAAACCTGTTCAAATCCACCTAAAACCTGTTCCATCCATCTAAAACCTGTTCAAGTCCACCTAAAACCTGTTCCATCCATCTAAAACCTGTTCAAGTCCACCTAAAACCTGTTCAAATCCACCTAAAACCTGTTCAAGTCCACCTAAAACCTGTTCCATCCATCTAAAACCTGTTCAAGTCCACCTAAAACCTGTTCCATCCATCTAAAACCTGTTCAAGTCCACCTAAAACCTGTTCAAGTCCACCTAAAACCTGTTCAAGTCCACCTAAAACCTGTTCAAGTCCACCTAAAACCTGTTCAAGTCCACCTAAAACCTGTTCAAGTCCACCTAAAACCTGTTCAAATCCACCTAAAACCTGTTCAAGTCCACCTAAAACCTGTTCAAGTCCACCTAAAACCTGTTCCATCCATCTAAAACCTGTTCAAGTCCACCTAAAACCTGTTCAAGTCCACCTAAAACCTGTTCCATCCATCTAAAACCTGTTCAAATCCAACTAAGACCTGTTCAAATCTCTCAGGTGTGGATGCCTCACCAGTGGCTGGAGGGGAACCTGTCTGTCTCGGCCAAATGCAGCGTCTGTGATAAAACCTGTGGCAGTGTGCTCCGGCTGCAGGACTGGAGGTGTCTCTGGTGCAAGGCCATGGTGAGGACCTGAGAGACCTGCAGAAACCAGTCTCACACTAAACCCATGAGGAACTTATTTGTTGTCATGTTGTGTTCAGGTGCACTCGGGCTGTAAGGAGCAGCTGTCCTCCAAGTGTCCCCTGGGTCAGTGTAAAGTGTCTGTGATCCCTCCCACGGCCCTCAACAGCATCGACTCGGACGGTCAGTGAACGCACCCAACCTTTACCTGTTTTGAATTCACAAAGCTGTTATTAAACCCTCCAGAGTGTCGAAGCTGTTAAAAGCAGCGTGTTCTTTCTCTTTCACAGGTTTCTGGAAGGCGTCCTGTCCTCCGTCCTGCACCAGTCCTCTGCTCGTCTTCGTCAACTCCAAAAGCGGAGACAGCCAGGGCGTGAAGTTCCTGCGTCGCTTCAAACAGCTGCTGAACCCGGCTCAAGTGTTCGACCTGATGAACGGAGGCCCGCACCTCGGGTCGGTCTTACATCTACTCCTCTTTGTGGAGCTTGAGACTGGATTTGGAAGACCTCAGAATGAGCCTGTCCTCTGTGTGTTTCAGTCTGAGGCTGTTCCAGAAGTTTGACACCTTCAGGATCCTGGTCTGTGGAGGAGACGGCAGCGTCGGCTGGGTTCTGTCTGAGATCGACGCTCTGATGCTGCACAAACAGGTCACTCTCTCTGCTCTACTCTTTTATCTACTGGAACAGTTTAACCTGAAGACTGTAAAAGAATAACTCATAAGCCTACAGAGTGAATAAGTAGTACTAATTTCACTGTGATTATTTACTGGAGTAGTAGAGGACAAATATGATATTCTTCACACAGAACAGTATTTATTTAGTATTAGTCACAAGTTAATAATATTAAACTAAAGATGTGCAGCTTGTGTTTGCACAAATGTGTCCCTGGAAAATAATTTTTGACATTAAAATATTAAACCGACGTATCTGACCAAAGTCCACAGCAGTGTGTCTTTTTACCAAATCCCACCTTCTACGTCCTGGACTACAACAAGCATTACTAAAGAAGAACACACCTACAACAATGACACCTAATCATTTAGTTTTAGTGCAAACCCTAATATTTGAGGAGGTTGTGGTCTCACTTTCACGGGCTTTATACAGGAATGGAAGGAAAGTACTTTTAGTTTGCGTTTTAACTAGCCCAAAGTCCGGCCCGGGGGCCAATCATGGCACAAGGAGATCTTATGCAGCCCTCAGCTTCTGTGATAAAATGTATTTTATACAAGTTCAAATCCAAAGACTGTTGGCCCTCTCTTACTCTCTGTGGGTCAGCTCGATCGATAGATGGAGTATCCTTCGTTACTGAATATATCGCTCAGCTAACACGAGCTGCAGCCGCCGGCCGAGGTCAGATTATGTTTGTTGTTCCTGAGACGGGATTATACATCAGCCTACCCACTGTCTACACCCAAAGCTGGAGATGGAACTATGCTGACGTGCTGCGTTGGTGTAAATGTTGGGTAACCCAGCGGTTCCTCTCTGTTCCAGTGTCAGCTGGGCGTCCTGCCGCTCGGCACTGGGAACGACCTGGCCCGAGTCCTGGGCTGGGGCTCGGCCTGTGACGACGACACACAGCTGCCTCAGATCCTGGAGAAACTGGAGAGAGCCAGCACCAAGATGCTCGACAGGTTTAACTATCTTTGTACTTTTATATTGTGTTTTTAAGCTCCTTTACAACAGGGTCTCAGGAGGATTCAACTGTCCTTTTACAGGTGGAGTATTATGGTCTACGAGACAAAGTTACCTCGACAACACTCTGCCTCCACCGTCACGGAGGACTGCAGCGACGACTCCGAGGTGAACACTGTTCATTTAATAAAGTCATTAAAGGTAAAGGAGGAAGAGTGACTGTAGTGACTGACCTGCTGTGTCCAGGTGCAGCAGATCCTGACCTACGAAGACTCTGTGGCGGCTCATCTCTCCAAAATCCTGACCTCAGACCAGCACTCGGTCGTCATCTCCTCCGCTAAGTACGACTTTTAGGAAGATTTTAAAGAAGGCTGACATTTTAACTGGTTTTATTAGGCTTTATCAAACAAGTCAGGACTTTATACAGCCACCGTCTTGGCTCATTGTGAGAAAATGACCTCACAATTTCTCATAAGCCTCCTTTTCCACTCGAAGAGCCTGTGGCAGAATTGTAGAATAGGTTTAGTGTAACAGCTCTAATCCTAATATAAACCGCAGTATTGTTTTCTCCAAGTCTTTCCTGGCGTAATTCTTCGTCTGTTTCCTGCAGGGTCCTGTGTGAGACGGTGAAGGACTTTGTGGCTCGAGTCGGTAAAGCTTATGAGAAGAACACAGAGAACTCAGAGGAGTCCGAGGCTATGGCCAAAAAGGTATATTTTCTGTCTTTAGTTTTGAACAAAGGCAATTTGTGAAATTCTCAAATCAAATGAAAAGAAAAAAACAACAATTTTATTTAGTTTTTGTAATTGTTTTGTTGGTTAATGGCAGCTCTACACACGACAGGTCACACAGGTGTCCGCTGGAGCGTCTCCTGATGAGTTTATCTGAAAAATGTCTGTCTCTGCTCTGTCCCAGTGCTCTGTGCTGAAGGAGAAGCTGGACTCTCTGCTCAAGACTCTCAGCGACGAAGCACAGGCCTCCTCTGTTCCTCCTCAGGCTCCGCCCCCCACCATCGCAGAGGAACAGGAAGTGGGCGGGGTCCTCCTCCTGACCACACCCCTACGTGTGACTAACTCCGCCCCCTGTTCCCCACGCACTGCAGCGGCCATCTTTAAACCTCGGGAACAGCTGATGCTCCGAGCCAACAGCCTCAAGAAGGCCATCCGCCAGATCATCGAGCAAACGGAGAGAGGTACGGACAAAAACCACTGGAAGACCAGACGAAAACCACAATAAACCCGACAAAAACCACTCAAAAACAGACGAAAACCAAACAAAACCAGACAAAAAAATATCAAAAACAGATGAAAACCACACACACCGGGACCAACATTGAGACCAGAATCACTGTTATACATACTGAGGTCAGGGTTAGTCCGGTCTTAGACCAGGTCCAGACTCACGGAGGAGACAGAGTTAGTCCAGCCTTAGACCAGGTCCAGACTCATGGAGACAGAGTTAGTCCAGTCTTAGACCAGGTCCAGACTCATGGAGACAGAGTTAGTCCAGTCTTAGACCAGGTCCAGACTCATGGAGACAGAGTTAGTCCAGTCTTAGACCAGGTCCAGACTCATGAAGACAGAGTTAGTCCAGTCTTAGACCAGGTCCAGACTCATGGAGACAGAGTTAGTCCAGTCTTAGACCAGGTCCAGACTCGGAGGTCAGTGTTTGAAGGAGACAGAGTTAGTCCGGTCTTAGACCAGGTCCAGACTCATGTCTTATGTGCTGCTCTTTTCTCAGATTGGTTGTATATTTGGCAGCTTTAATCTGTCCATTGTTTCCATGTTCTTTTGTCTGCAGCGGTAGACGAACAGAACGCTCAGACGCAGCAGGGCTTCTGTCTGGGACCAGAGGAAGACCGGGACCTAGACCCAGACCAGGACCAAAACTCAAGACACCACAGTTCAGGCCTAAACCAGGACCTGGCTCTGAAGGAGGAAGAGGAGGATAAAGTGTCTCTGCAGTCCAGCCTCAGGAGCCACCGCAGAGGTCTGTACTAGTCCTGGTTTAGTCCGGCTCTACACCTGGTTCAGTCCGGTCTAACAGTGGTTTTATGTGGATGTTGACAGTGAGTAAAACTCCGTGTGAGAAGCTCATCAGTAAAGGGGGGAGTCTGTCTCTGGGCAGTTCCGCATCACTTCCTGTTCACACAGGAAGTAGAGAGTTTATGCCCATCAGCACAAAGATGATCCTCTATCCAGGTGAGACTCTCACTCGGACTCTTTTACTCAGACTTTCTGGAACATTCATCATCTGTTGAAATGCCTCCATCACAAGATATTTATGTAAGAAAAGAGACCTTCTGCAGCTCATTAGGAGGATCTAATCCAACTAAAACCTGTTCAGATCCAACTAAAACCTGTTCAGATCCAACTAAAACCTGTTCAGATCCAACTAAAACCTGTTCAGATCCAACTAAAACCTGTTCAGATCCACCTAAAACCTATTCAGATCCATCAAAAACCTGTTCAGATCCAACTAAAACCTGTTCAGATCCACCTAAAACCTGTTCAGATCCAACTAAAACCTGTTCAGATCCACCTAAAACCTGTTCAGATCCAACTAAAAACTGTTCAGATCCAACTAAAACCTGTTCAGATCCAACTAAAACCTGTTCAGATCCATCTAAAACCTGTTCAGATCTATCTAAAACTTGTTTTAATGAAATGCTAAACAATAGAACCTGGAGCTTCTCTTTCAGAGACAGTGTCTGTTCCAGCTCTGGATACATCGGTTTACTCAGTGAAAGACCAACAGAACAGAAACATTAAAAAGAGAAGTAAAGTAAAAGCTGCAGAAATATTGGAGATAATTTTAGGAGAGAACTGTGGCTCACATCTGAACTCTGAGATTTGTTAATATTCTGATGTTCCAGGTCCTTGTGCTGTGTAAGTGAAACTGAAGTCCTAAATGTGCTCTTCTCAGGGCTCAGAGCGGGTCTCTCAGGTTCTCTGTCGAGTGGGTCCGTCATCAGTCGACTCTTGGTGAACACAGACCCCTTCAGCTGTGACCCTGAAAACCTGTGAGTGAATTTTAAACATTTAGCAACAACTGAGTGTCTCCTTCTTTAACTCGAGTGCGATTATTAAGTACAAGTTTTAAGGTTCAGAGCCGAGGCGGATCCAGCCTTTACTAAAGCCTCTGCCCTTTGGTTGATTCTTTCTTTAGTCATAAGTGTATTTTCTCTGTTTTGTCTCAGGGACTGCTACACAGAGAAGTGCGTCATGAACAACTACTTTGGGATCGGACTGGACGCTAAAATCTCTCTGGACTTTAACAACAAGAGGGACGAGCATCCGGAGAAGTGCAGGTGGGAACTTTATAATGGCTCGGCTCTGTCTCTGGGACCGTTGTTCCTTTGTCAGAGAATGAATGAAATAAAGTCTTGTCTGTCCCAGGAGTCGGACCAAGAACATGATGTGGTACGGAGTTTTAGGAACTAAAGAACTGCTGCACAGAACCTACAAGAACCTGGAGCAGAGAGTCCTGCTGGAGGTGAGACCAGGACCAGGACTAGACTAAGTCCAGGACTAGAGCAGGTCTAGGACTAGAGCAGGACTAGAGGAGGTCCAGGACTAGAGCAGGTCTAGGACTAGAGCAGGACCATAGCAGGTCCAGGACTAGACTAGGTACAGGACTAGAGCAGGTCTAGGACTAGAGCAGGACCATAGCAGGTCCAGGACTAGAGCAGGTCCAGGACTAGAGCAGGTCCAGGACTACACCAGGACCAAGACTAGAGCAGGACTAGAGCAGGACTAGACCAGGACTAAAGCAGCACCAGGACTAGTCCAGGACTAGAGTAGGTCCAGGACTAGTCCAGGACTAGAGCCTGAGACCCTGCCTTCTCCTGTGTTGAGCCTGACCCTCTGTGCCCAGTGCGACGGCCGGCCCATCCCTCTGCCCAGCCTGCAGGGCATCGCGGTGCTCAACATCCCGAGTTACGCCGGAGGAACCAACTTCTGGGGCGGCACCAAAGAGGACGACGTGAGTAAAGCTGGTGTTCAGGATGTTTGGAGGAGTTCTCAAACAGTCTGTAGTCTCCCCCCCTCCATTGGTTAGGTCTGACTGAGTGACAGACAACTTTAACCAATCACAGTGAAGTGTGGGTGGGGCTCTGTGTTTGTGTTGGAAACAAAATACTAAACTAGACAGATCATAGTATACTTTAGAAAATTAAAATGCATATAAAATCCTTAATGAAAACTGCTTTTTGCAAAAATAATATTTTTGTAACTGGAGCTGCATAACCCCTGTGCTGTGTGTGTTTTCCAGACGTTCACCGCTCCCTCGTTCGATGACAAAGTGCTGGAGGTGGTGGCGGTGTTTGGAAGTATGCAGATGGCCGTGTCCAGAGTCATCAACCTGCAGCACCACCGCATCGCTCAGGTCTGTCCCACAGCACCGAGTTCAGCTAAAAAAGTGACTTATGAGCTGAATGATGTACTTCTGCAACAGTTTCTCCATTTTAGGGCCTCACTGTTTCATGCTCAGGCTCTTGTTTATAAATGCATAAATGCATCAACTCTAATCAACTCTAATCTGCTAAATACATCTCAAATGTGTGAGTGTCCCAGCCCCTGGGACCAGCCCCTGGGACCAGCCGCTGGGACCGGCCTCTGGGACCGGCCCCTGGGACCAGCCCCTGGGACCAGCCGCTGGGACCGGCCCCTGGGACCGGCCCCTGGGACCAGCCCCTGGGACCAGCCGCTGGGACCCGGGCCTGGGACCAGCGCCTCGGACCCGCCCCTGGGACCGGCCCCTGGGACCAGCCGCTGGGACCCGCCCCTGGGACCAGCGCCTCAGACCGGCCGCTGGGACCGGCCGCTGGGACCGGCCGCTGGGACCGGCCGCTGGGACCGGCCGCTGGGACCGGCCGCTGGGACCGGCCGCTGGGACCAGCCGCTGGGACCGGCCCCTGGGACCGGCGCCTCGGACCAGCCCCTGGGACCGGCCGCTGGGACCAGCGCCTCGGACCGGCCGCTGGGACCGGCCGCTGGGACTGGCCGCTGGGACCGGCCGCTGGGACCAGCCGCTGGGACCGGCCCCTGGGACAGGCTTTAATGCCCACATTCAAAGATAAACCCCACATTAGTTGGACCAGATGAGTTTACATAAGTTATAAGAGGAGGAATGAGCTGGTGTAACTTAAACTCTTCAAATAAGAACTGTGCTGATGGTTGTGTCTGTGCTCAGTGTCGGACGGTGAAGATCACCATCCTGGGAGACGAGGGGGTCCCGGTCCAGGTCGACGGAGAGGCCTGGATCCAGCCGCCGGGCTACATCCGGATCATCCACAAGAACCGGACTCAGACCCTCACCAGAGACCGGGTCAGAACCACACAGAGAAACTTTACTGTAATGACTTATAGCTTTGGAGCGCGAGAAAGAGACAGAACAAACTATTCAGATGATATTTATAAATGATGGAGGAGGTGTTAAACAGAGCTCCAACAAAGACAAAGGAGTAACTGAAGAAATGTAGGAACTTGAAAGGACTGTAGCGTATTTACACGACAGAAGACATTCAACATTCTAATACTGTTTTCTTCTTCGTCTTGCTCTCTTGGGTTTTTTTTGCCTTAAAGGGCTTGTTTGAGGAAGTTTGGTTGTTGCAGTTATTTGTTATAGATTTTGGCGAAACATTGATCTTTTTCAGTTAAAACATTTCTAAAATGGTGTAAGGATGTGATTGACAAAGTTTACAGACAAAAGAACTGTAAAGTCATTGGTTTAAAGTCAAGCTGCTCAGAATCAGAACATACTGTAGGTTCTGGGTAAACCGGGCTCGTTGCATTGTCCTCAACAAACAATGTTTTTAAATATTTACTAAGATTTTCTTTAGGTCACTTTGCATTTGTGACTTTCACTTTTTTCTCTTGTTAATGAGAAAATGTCCCCTGTATCTTTATTTGTATATCTTCTTAAAAACTTACTTAATTCCAACAAAGCAGCAGAAATGGAGTTTGTGAATCCTCTCAGTGGAGATTTATTTCAGTGTTGTCCTGCAGGCGTTCGAGAGCACGCTGAAGTCCTGGGAGGACAAACAGAAGTGTGAGATTCCTCGAGGGTCTCCTCAGACTCCGCTCGGCTCTCAGACCGAGATCCTCTCTGAAGAAGAGGCCTCACTCATCAACGAGTTCGGGCAGACGGCAGGAGCGCTTATCCACAGGTGAACACTGGTTAAACACGGAGTTAAACACGGAGTTAAACACGGAGTTAAACACGGAGTCCAACACGGAGTCCAACACTTGAGTTAAACACTTGAGTCAAACACAGAGGTAAACACGGAGTTAAACACGGAGTTAAACACGGAGTTAAACACGGAGTTAAACACTTGAGTCAAACACTTGAGTCCAACACTTGAGTCAAACACTTGAGTCAAACACTTGAGTCCAACACTTGAGTCCAACACTTGAGTCAAACACTTGAGTCAAACACTTGAGTCCAACACTTGAGTCCAACACTTGAGTCAAACACTTGAGTCAAACACTTGAGTCAAACACTTGAGTCAAACACTTGAGTCAAACACTTGAGTCAAACACTTGAGTCAAACACAGAGTTAAACACGGAGTCGAACGCTTGAGTCGAACGCTTGAGTCGAGCGCTTGAGTCGAGCGCGTGAGTTACAGAAGACCGTGTGCAGGTTTATTTGAGACTAAAAAAACCCCGTCTGAAGTACAGTTTGTGTTGCAGTATTCGAGAGGTGGCACAGCTCCATCGCAGCTTGGAGCAGGAACTGGCCCACGCCGTCAATGCCAGCTCCAAATCCATGGACCTGGTCTACGTAGACTCCAAGAGCCCCGGGGTAAAACCAGGACTAGACCAGGACTGAACCAGGACTAAAACCAGGGTTTAACTTTTACAGTTTGCACAAATCGAGAGCTAAAACTGAGCTACAGTTGCTGAAAAAGTTGTCGGGATAGAGATAAATCAGGGCATGTTGTTGCGTGTGCATCTTGCTTCTTCTGTGGAAATCCTAAGCACTTTATTATTTCTATTTTACAAAGAGGGCTCCAGGAGAAACTAAACTAGATTAAAAAATGTCTAAACTAGATTTTTATCTCAATGGTTGTGTTTTTATTCTAAATGTGTGAAAAAATGGACTAGGAAATAGGAATGAGGCAGACTAGTTTTCCGAGTTAACTCTAAACCGGTGTGGTGCCTTCACTGACCTGTATATTTCTCTGTATTTTCAGGCTCTGAGGCGCAGTATGGTGGTGCAGATGGTCAGTAACGTCAAAGCCCTGCTCAGTGAGACCGAACTGCTGCTGTCCGGGAAGATGTCTATGGTAAACACTGCTCTAACAGCAGCCCGACTGCACTTCTATCGTGATTAAATAACCTCGTTGTGTTGCATCATGTTGGAACATACATAAATGATGTAAAAGTAAAAACTCTGACGTTGTGTCTCTGCAGCAGCTGGACCCTCCGCAGCAGGACCAGCTAAACACTGCTCTGGGATCAGTGGACCGACAGCTGCGAGGTCTATCGGACGTGCCCTGGCTCTGCCCCGTCATCGACCCCTCAGACCAAGAGGTCAGTACGCACAGTGAGCTGTGTTTAGACGAAGAAACAAAACTTACAAATGCCCAGACTTTATTATTATACTAGATTATACTATACTAGATTTTATTATTCTTTCTGTTTTTTGTCACTTGAAACTTTGATGGGTCTAAAATCTGGAACTGGTAACACTTTTAATTATAATACTTTTTCTAATTTTTGAGATATTTATTTTACTCATTCGATTTGTAAGTTTTCTGTCACCATTTTATAAAAAAATCAGTTTAGGTTCGACAGAATGTTGGTCCTTTTAGACTGTATAATGTAAAAAAAATTCACAGACATGTTATACATGATGTTTTACTGAATCTCCGTCGTCCTTGTCTCTGCTTGTCTCTCCTTGTCTCTGCTTGTCTCTCCTTGTCTCTGCTTGTCTCTCCTTGTCTCTGCTTGTCTCTCCTTGTCTCTGCTTGTCTCTCCTTGTCTCTGCTTGTCTCTCCTTGTCTCTGCTTGTCTCTGCTTGTCTCTCCTTGTCTCTGCTTGTCTCTCCTTGTCTCTGCTTGTCTCTGCGCAGGGTTCAATGACTGACTTCTCCAAACGCAGTCGCAGCGCAAAGTTCCGTCTCGTCCCAAAATTTAAAAAAGACAAGAACAACAAGAACAAAGAGACATGTGCCACTCTGTCTCTGCCAGGTATCTGTCTCTGTCTCTGACTCTGACTCTGTCTTTGACTCTGTCTTTGACTCTGACTTTGACTCTGACTTTGACTCTGACTCTGTCTTTGACTCTGACTCTGTCTTTGACTCTGACTCTGTCTTTGACTCTTACTCTGTCTTTGACTCTGACTCTGTCTTTGACTCTGACTCTGTCTTTGACTCTGACTCTGTCTCTGTCTTTGACTCTGTCTCTGACTCTGTCTCTGACTCTGTCTTTGACTCTGACTCTGTCTTTGACTCTGACTCTGTCTCTGTCTTTGACTCTGTCTCTGACTCTGTCTCTGTCTTTGACTCTGACTCTGACTCTGTCTTTGACTCGGAGTCTGTCTCTGTCTCTGACTCTGTCTCTGACTCTGTCTCTGACTCTGTCTTTGACTCTGACTCTGACTCTGTCTTTGACTCTGACTCTGACTCTGTCTTTGACTCTGACTCTGATTCTGTCTTTGACTCTGACTCTGTCTTTGACTCTGACTCTGTCTTTGACTCTGACTCTGTCTCTGACTCTGACTCTGTCTTTGACTCTGTCTTTGACTCTGTCTTTGACTCTGTCTTTGACTCTGACTCTGTCTTTGACTCTGACTCTGACTTTGTCTTTGACTCTGACTCTGACTCTGTCTCTGTCTTTGACTCTGTCTCTGACTCTGTCTTTGACTCTGACTCTGTCTTTGACTCTGACTCTGACTCTGTCTTTGACTCTGACTCTGTCTCTGTCTTTGACTCTGTCTCTGACTCTGTCTTTGACTCTGACTCTGACTCTGTCTTTGACTCTGACTCTGACTCTGTCTTGGACTCTGAGTCTGTCTCTGTCTCTGACTCGCTCTCTGACTCTGTCTTTGACTCTGACTCTGTCTTTGACTCTGACTCTGTCTTTGACTCTGACTCTGTCTTTGACTCTGACTCTGTCTTTGACACTGACTCTGTCTTTGACTCTGACTCTGTCTTTGACACTGAGTCTGTCTTTGTCTCTGTCTCTGACTCTCTCTCTGACTCTGTCTCTAACTCTGTCTTTGACTCTGACTCTGTCTTTGACTCTGACTCTGTCTCTGACTCTGTCTCTGACTCTGTCTTTGACTCTGACTCTGTCTTTGACTCTGACTCTGTCTTTGACTCTGTCTCTGTCTTTGACTCTGTCTCTGACTCTGACTCTGTCTTTGACTCTGACTCTGTCTTTGACTCTGACTCTGTCTTTGACTCTGACTCTGACTCTGTCTTTGACTCTGACTCTGTCTTTGACTCTGACTCTCTCTCTGACTCTTACTCTGTCTTTGACTCTGACTCTGTCTTTGACTCTGACTTTGTCTTTGACTCTGACTCTGAGTCTGTCTCTGTCTTTGACTCTGACTCTCTCTCTGACTCTTACTCTGTCTTTGACTCTGACTCTGTCTCTGACTCTGTCTTTGTCTCTGTCTCTGACTCTCTCTCTGACTCTGTCTCTGACTCTGACTCTGTCTTTGACTCTGACTCTGTCTCTGACTCTGTCTTTGACTCTGACTCTGTCTTTGACTCTGACTCTGTATTTGACTCTGACTCTGTCTTTGACTCTGACTCTGAGTCTGTCTCTGGGCACAATACACTGGAATGTGGGTTCTAAGCTTGAGTATTGCAACCTAACTAAAAGTCCAATTCTTTGACTCTGACTCTGTCTTTGACTCTGACTCTGTCTTTGACTCTGACTCTGTATTTGACTCTGACTCTGTCTTTGACTCTGACTCTCTCTCTGACTCTTACTCTGTCTTTGACTCTGACTCTGTCTTTGACTCTGAGTTTGTCTTTGACTCTGAGTCTGTCTCTGTCTTTGACTCTGTCTCTGACTCTCTCTCTGACTCTTAATCTGTCTTTGACTCAGACTCTGTCTTTGACTCTGACTCTGTCTCTGAGTCTGTCTCTGTCTTTGTCTCTGTCTCTGACTCTTACTCTGTCTTTGACTGTGACTCTGTCTTTGACTCTGACTCTGTCTTTGACTCTGACTCTGTCTTTGACTCTGAGTCTGTATCTGTCTCTGTCTTTGACTCTGACTCTGTCTCTGACTCTTACTCTGTCTTTGACTCTGACTCTGTCTTTGACTCTGACTCTGTCTTTGACTCTGACTCTGTCTATGACTCTTACTCTGTCTTTGACTCTGACTCTGTCTTTGACTCTGACTCTGTCTTTGACTCTGTCTCTGACTTTGACTCTGAGTCTGTCTCTGTCTTTGACTCTGACTCTGACTCTGTCTTTGACTCTGACTCTGTCTTTGACTCTGACTCTGTCTCTGACTCTGTCTCTGACTCTGTCTTTGACTCTGACTCTGTCTTTGACTCTGACTCTGTCTTTGACTCTGACTCTGACTTTGTCTTTGACTCTGACTCTGAGTCTGTCTCTGTCTCTGTCTTTGACTCTGTCTCTGACTCTCTCTCTGACTCTTACTCTGTCTTTGACTCTGACTCTGTCTCTGACTCTGACTCTGACTCTGTCTTTGACTCTGACTCTGTCTTTGACTCTGTCTCTGACTCTGACTCTGACTCTGTCTTTGACTCTGTCTCTGACTTTGACTCTGACTCTGTCTTTGACTCTGACTCTGTCTTTGTCTTTGACTGTGACTCTGACTCTGTCTTTGACTCTGTCTCTGACTTTGACTCTGACTCTGTCTTTGACTCTGACTCTGTCTTTGTCTTTGACTGTGACTCTGACTCTGTCTTTGACTCTGACTCTGAGGGGATTTGAGGCTCAGTCACAAATGTCAAAAGGAGTCAAAAGAAACAACACTGCCTTAAAAAACAATTTGGACTAAACTCTACTGTTGCTATGGAAACTCAAAGATAAAATGCTGCCATGTGGCATTTATTTTTTATTTTCAAAAGATTAATTATTACTCGGTTTACTGTACACAGTCCAACTAAAACCTGTTCAAATCCAACTAAGACTTGTTTTAAATCCATAAAGACTGCTGTGATTGAGCTTTACTTTGGCGGGGTGTTGTGTGCACTCTTCTGTCTGCTGACCACTTCCTGTCTCAGTGCACCAGTGGGGGACGGAGGAGGTGGGGGCCTGGCTGGACTTCCTGTGTCTGTCTGAGTACAAGGACATCTTTGTGGGACACGACGTGAGAGGAGCTGAGCTGCTGAGTCTGGAGCGGAGGGACCTCAAGGTAACACCTGGACCTGGTTTGGACCTGGTTTAGACCTGGTGTAGACCTGGTTCTGACCCGGTCTTTGTGTGCAGGATCTGGGAGTGACCAAAGTGGGTCACATGAAGAGGATTTTGCAGGGAATCAGAGAACTTCACCGGAACAGCAGCGCCAGCGAGGCCTGACCGGGACCAGGTGAGTCCTACCACAGGAGTCACACAGTAGGGTCTGGTCTGGGTCTCGGACTTTCACCTAGTCCAGACCACAGTTGGTTTATAAGCTATTACTGGCTCAGTGGTAGAGCGGTAGTCCTATAACTGGAAGGTTGGTGGGTCAATTCCCGCTCTCCCCACAGTTCATACTGTCGTTGTGTCCTTGGGCAAGACACTTAACCCACCTTGCCTCCAGTGGCTGTAACACTGGTGATTACTAGAGAACAATGTAAGTCGCTTTGGATAAAAGCGTCTCCTAAATGAATAAATGTAAATGTAAATAAATATAAAACTCAAAGCTATGGATGAAATGCACTTAAGGCAATTGAGTGAAACTGATTTACTAAGGCCAGGCAGAACTATCACAAAGACTAGGACTTTCCAAATTTACTAAAGGCTCTCATCTTTGAAAGAGCGATGGTGCTGCCCTCTCGATAACGAAGCATAACTGAATCAAACTTCAGCAGTTTTCTCTCCAGGTTTCTTTCTGAACTTCCAGGAACCGTGCGACAGATGAGTGCTCTGTTCCTGAACCTTCTGAGAGCTTATATTTCACTAAAGAGGAACCACAATGTGGCAGAAGGTGTTATTCTCCTCCACTGACTCTGGTTGTGTTCCAGGTTCTGTCTGCTCTCGTCGTATTTCTGCTGCTATCCACCTCCTGCTCCTCGTCCAGACTCGACCTTTGAACTGCAGACGACCCAGGCTCCCGTCTGCTCTCAGATCAGATCCACCAGTGCCTTGTGACGAGCCGCAGGGACCAAGACCTCGTCCGAGTTAAACCGACCCCAGGCTTTAGGTTTAACTCTTCAGCTCACTGTCCAGTCCCGGTTCACTGCAGTGAGCCTGAAGTGAGACTTTTTAAACCACTGTGGATTATTAGGCCACATTAGAAATATTTTTAAAAAGACGGCCATCTGCAGGGTCACATTTGACATGAATAGACTTTACATGGAGTGTGTTGCTCTGACACACTAGATGAGTCTCTAGTTCCAGAGACAGTATTTGTAAGAGTCATATTAAACACGAGTCCTGCTTTAGTTGATCTCTTCTTGTAAAAAAACAACCCTTTAAAGCAGAAAGAGCTTTTATTCTCTCTGGTTCAGCCGGAATACCACCGTCTGCTGTTTCCATCTGCTCCTCCAGTGAGGCCTAAATGATTCACACTTTAACAGCTAAAGGCCGGTTTATTCTCAGCGTTAGACACTTTGTTTCAGACACAGCTCCTGTTCGTGTCAGTACCTGCAGGAGTCTAAAGTGTTTCCTCTGGGGGTCCCCAGTGCGTCCGGCCTTGTGTTCCGCTTTGGGAGGATTTATGATTAAAACCTCCTCCAGTGTTCTTCAGGCTTTTGTCGAGTGTATTTTAACTCCGAGGAGCTCATGAAAACAGCCACGGTTTCCAAATTAAACGTCTCCATCGGCAAAGTCCAACACATTACGACTGCAACTTAAACAACCAATTGGACTTCTCTTTTCGGGTCATTTAGTCGTGGTGTTGCTTTTGTTCTGGTCAGATTTCATCCCTTTAAACTGGACCACTGTGACGGACGCAGACACTCGAGGACTACGTCTGTGCTTATTTTATTTGTACTAAAACAACAACAAAAAAGAAAACCTATTTATTTATCGTATTAACTGCAGTGAACTCTTCTCTGACGAACGAGAACAAAGAAAACTCCAGCGACAAACATTTCCACTGAAGCTCCCAGTGTCTCTAAAGCAGATGCATATCATTTTGTAAAAATGACATTAGAAGAAGAAATACTGCGTCAAAGAGAGGCTAACTCTGAAATAAACTCAACATAGACCATATTTAGTTCTCTCTGGGGTCTAGTTCTGCTCTAACTTTCTATTCTGCCAAGAAAGACAAAAGCAGAAAGTGCCATTTTGAGCTGATTATACACTTTTGAAGTAAATCCAAAAGGGACAGTGAGAAAGTAATTCTATAAAAAGAAAAATGTGGAGACTGAGGTTTGTGTCTGACAAAGTCTGGACACATTTCTGATACTGCTCTTGTTCCCAGACGTGAGAGTCTGGGTTTCACTGGATTTGAGCTCAGGCGTCTCCGGAGGCTCTTTGTTCTCGTAGACGCTGTTTTTAAACTGTAGATGTAGTGTTGATCATGTCGTTGTTTCAGATGTTTATCCATCTTGTGTTTTTGCCTTAAACTTGTCTTTTCGGCCAAACCTTTCTGTCTCTGTCTCTTTATTCTTCAATAGGACGTCTGTGGAGGTTCGTCGGTTTACAATAAAAGAAGGCGTCTGAGTTGAACTGGAGCGAGCAGAGGGAGGGACTGAACTACAGGGATCTATTTCTGAATTAAAAGAGGCAGACTACACTTTTCCTCTAAGTGAGCCTGAGGTGGGTCATGGGACTCACTTTAAGAGTCTGGAGCTGAGGGTATAAATAGAGGATTTTATTAGATGAGAATTTTCAGCCCGGTTCTGGGAGCTTTGACCAATCGCAGCTGAAAAGCAGCGCTCTGATTGGTCGGCACGGCCAAGGGAGTAACTTTGATGTGTGCAGTGGTCGGGACGTCACAGACTGTGGTTCTGTTTCATCCCTCCAGACCCCCCCCGACCCCCCTGAATAGGTCTAGTAGACTGTCCTGCTGGAGTCACTGTGCTGTAGGGCATGTTTGTCCCCCCCCTCCAGCCTGAGGATGGCCACAATCTCTGCCCCTCCAGCCTGAGAGTCGGCCACCTCAGGGAGGGTCTCATGGATGACGCCTGTACGAACTGCAGCCTTATGCCCCCGTCTGTACTGCAGCCTTATACCCCGTCTGTACTGCAGCCTTATACCCCGTCTGTACTGTAGCCTTACCCCCGGTCTGTACTGCAGCCTTATACCCCGTCTGTACTGCAGCCTTACCCCGGTCTGTACTGTAGCCTTATGCCCCCGTCTGTACTGCAGCTTTATGCCCCCGCCTGTACTGCAGCCTTATGCCCCCGTCTGTACTGCAGCTTTATGCCCCCGTCTGTACTGTAGCCTTATACCCCCGTCTGTACTGCAGCCTTATACCCCCGTCTGTACTGCAGCCTTATACCCCCGTCTGTACTGCAGCCTTATACCCCGTCTGTACTGCAGCCTTATACCCCGGTCTGTACTGTAGCCTTATGCCCCCGTCTGTACTGTAGCCTTATGCCCCCGTCTGTACTGTAGCCTTATACCCCCGTCTGTACTGTAGCCTTACCCCGGTCTGTACTGTAGCCTTACCCCGGTCTGTACTGTAGCCTTACCCCCGGTCTGTACTGCAGCCTTATACCCCCGTCTGTACTGTAGCCTTATGCCCCGGTCTGTACTGCAGCCTTATGCCCCCGTCTGTACTGCAGCCTTACCCCCGGTCTGTACTGTAGCCTTATGCCCCCCGTCTGTACTGCAGCTTTATGCCCCCGCCTGTACTGTAGCCTTATACCCCGGTCTGTACTGTAGCCTTATACCCCGTCTGTACTGTAGCCTTATGCCCCCGTCTGTACTGCAGCCTTATACCCCGTCTGTACTGTAGCCTTATGCCCCCGTCTGTACTGCAGCTTTATGCCCCGTCTGTACTGTAGCCTTATACCCCCGTCTGTACTGTAGCCTTATACCCCGGTCTGTACTGTAGCCTTATACCCCGTCTGTACTGTAGCCTTATGCCCCCGTCTGTACTGTAGCCTTATGCCCCCGTCTGTACTGCAGCCTTATACCCCGTCTGTACTGTAGCCTTATGCCCCCGTCTGTACTGCAGCCTTATGCCCCCGTCTGTACTGCAGCCTTATGCCCCCGTCTGTACTGTAGCCTTATGCCCCCGTCTGTACTGTAGCCTTATACCCCCGTCTGTACTGTAGCCTTATGCCCCCGTCTGTACTGTAGCCTTATACCCCGTCTGTACTGTAGCCTTATACCCCCGTCTGTACTGTAGCCTTATGCCCCCGTCTGTACTGTAGCCTTATGCCCCCCGTCTGTACTGTAGCCTTATACCCCGTCTGTACTGTAGCCTTATGCCCCCCGTCTGTACTGTAGCCTTATGCCCCCGTCTGTACTGTAGCCTTATACCCCGTCTGTACTGTAGCCTTATACCCCCGTCTGTACTGCAGCCTTATGCCCCCGCCTGTACTGCAGCCTTATACCCCCGTCTGTACTGCAGCCTTATGCCCCCGTCTGTACTGTAGCCTTATACCCCCGTCTGTACTGCAGCCTTATACCCCCGTCTGTACTGCAGCCTTATGCCCCCGCGTCTGTACTGTAGCCTTATACCCCCGCCTGTACTGCAGCCTTATACCCCCGTCTGTACTGCAGCCTTATGCCCCCGCCTGTACTGTAGCCTTATACCCCCGTCTGTACTGTAGCCTTATACCCCCGCCTGTACTGCAGCCTTATGCCCCCGCCTGTACTGTAGCCTTATACCCCGCCTGTACTGCAGCCTTATACCCCGCCTGTACTGTAGCCTTATGCCCCCGCGTCTGTACTGTAGCCTTATGCCCCCGCCTGTACTGCAGCCTTATACCCCCGTCTGTACTGCAGCCTTATACCCCCGTCTGTACTGCAGCCTTATACCCCGTCTGTACTGCAGCCTTATACCCCGTCTGTACTGCAGCCTTATGCCCCCGTCTGTACTGCAGCCTTATACCCCGTCTGTACTGTAGCCTTATGCCCCCGTCTGTACTGCAGCCTTATACCCCGCCTGTACTGTAGCCTTATGCCCCCGTCTGTACTGTAGCCTTATGCCCCCGTCTGTACTGCAGCCTTATACCCCGCCTGTACTGTAGCCTTATGCCCCCGCCTGTACTGTAGCCTTATGCCCCCGCCTGTACTGCAGCCTTATGCCCCCGTCTGTACTGTAGCCTTATGCCCCCGTCTGTACTGCAGCCTTATGCCCCGTCTGTACTGCAGCCTTATGCCCCGTCTGTACTGTAGCCTTATGCCCCGTCTGTACTGTAGCCTTATAACCCGTCTGTACTGCAGCCTTATGCCCCGTCTGTACTGTAGCCTTATGCCCCCGTCTGTACTGTAGCCTTATACCCCCGTCCTGTACTGCAGCCTTATACCCCGTCTGTACTGCAGCCTTATACCCCGCCTGTACTGTAGCCTTATGCCCCCGTCCTGTACTGTAGCCTTATACCCCGTCTGTACTGTAGCCTTATACCCCCGTCTGTACTGTAGCCTTATACCCCGTCTGTACTGCAGCTTTATGCCCCCGTCTGTACTGTAGCCTTATGCCCCCGTCTGTACTGTAGCCTTATGCCCCCGTCCTGTACTGTAGCCTTATACCCCCGTCTGTACTGCAGCCTTATACCCCGTCTGTACTGCAGCCTTATGCCCCCGTCTGTACTGTAGCCTTATACCCCGCCTGTACTGTAGCCTTATACCCCGCCTGTACTGTAGCCTTATACCCCGTCTGTACTGCAGCTTTATGCCCCCGTCTGTACTGTAGCCTTATGCCCCCGTCTGTACTGCAGCCTTATGCCCCCGTCTGTACTGCAGCCTTATGCCCCGTCTGTACTGTAGCCTTATGCCCCCGTCTGTACTGCAGCCTTATACCCCGTCTGTACTGTAGCCTTATGCCCCGTCTGTACTGTAGCCTTATGCCCCCGTCTGTACTGCAGCCTTATACCCCGTCTGTACTGTAGCCTTATGCCCCCGTCTGTACTGCAGCCTTATGCCCCCGTCTGTACTGTAGCCTTATGCCCCGTCTGTACTGCAGCCTTAAACCCCCGTCTGTACTGGAGCCTTATAACCCGTCTGTACTGTAGCCTTATACCCCCGTCTGTACTGGAGCCTTATAACCCGTCTGTACTGCAGCCTTATGCCCCCCGTCTGTACTGTAGCCTTATACCCCCGTCTGTACTGCAGCCTTATGCCCCCGTCTGTACTGCAGCCTTATGCCCCGGTCTGTACTGTAGCCTTATACCCCCCGTCTGTACTGTAGCCTTATACCCCGTCTGTACTGTAGCCTTATACCCCGTCTGTACTGTAGCCTTATACCCCGTCTGTACTGTAGCCTTATACCCCGTCTGTACTGCAGCCTTATACCCCGTCTGTACTGGAGCCTTATGCCCCCGTCTGTACTGCAGCCTTATACCCCGTCTGTACTGTAGCCTTATACCCCGTCTGTACTGGAGCCTTATACCCCGTCTGTACTGGAGCCTTATACCCCGTCTGTACTGGAGCCTTATACCCCGTCTGTACTGCAGCCTTATACCCCGTCTGTACTGGAGCCTTATAACCCGTCTGTACTGCAGCCTTATGCCCCGGTCTGTACTGGAGCCTTATACCCCGTCTGTACTGGAGCCTTATACCCCGTCTGTACTGTAGCCTTATACCCCCCCGTCTGTACTGTAGCCTTATACCCCGTCTGTACTGTAGCCTTATACCCCGTCTGTACTGGAGCCTTATACCCCGTCTGTACTGGAGCCTTATACCCCGTCTGTACTGGAGCCTTATAACCTGTCTGTACTGCAGCCTTATGCCCCGGTCTGTACTGCAGCCTTATACCCCGGTCTGTAAGGACTGGTCCACGTAAGGGCCAGGTGCTGTCTAAAACAACACTTGGTTGTGAGTACGATTACCCAGGCGTACGCTGACTGTGGCCAACTACTAAAGGTAGGATTGAGGCTCTACAAGAGGCATTACCACTTCCTGGGCAGTAATGACTGGAGTGCCTTTGGAGGTAATCTGTGCATGGACTACTCTGCATACGTTCACCAGGTTTTACAGAGTGAACATATAAACACATAAAGTCCTTTATTGAAAGATGGACTTGCAGACACATTTCCACTAAAACCCTTTTATTAGAGCACTCCACTTCCTGTTATATGCTGTACTTTGGTCAATCAACTGTTCGGATTTTCTATGAAAACATTAAAGTCAAGGAATGGATCGTATGGAAATAGGACAAAGGATATTTAGGAAATGAACAGGACTCCACTTTCAACATTCATTTAGTCTGAATGGCAGACAGACACTCGGTGTGTCCTTTACGTCCGGCTGGTTTTAGCTGCTGTTACCACACGCTCCACAAAGATTAGATGTTGGAAATGGAAGCAAGGTTTTGGTGCTTTTGTGACGCTCTCAGGATATTCTGTCTCGACTTGAATCCAGAACGTTGTGAGCTCCGCAGATTAAACAGAACAGGCTCGGGGCTCATGTGTCGCCTGTTGCTGCGATGTACTCATAATCCATAAAAGAAAAAGAAGGACTATGCTGCTTTCTTTTTGTCGTCAGTCCAGTCTTCTGCCTCATCGTTGGGTCTCTCCCTCTGATCAAATCCAAGTGTTTTTTTAGCTCTGTTTGTGAGTGAGGCAAGTGTTGGAGAGAGGCTCCAGAGGAAGTTGTCTTTTTCAGAATAAAACAAGATTGCAATCGTCTATACAATGATAAATCTACTGTGCTCCATCAGTGGTTCAAAGAGATTAAAACCACTCAGGTGCTCTTCAAGGCCTGGAAAAAAGATCTGGTTTAACACGTTTATTTATTATTATTATTGCAGCTGGGGTGCCTCAGATGTTTTCTTTGAAAAAGAATGACATTGCTGTTGAACCATCTGTGGTTGTTGAGGTCTGTGTGTATTAAGGACCCCACACAAGGCCACAGAGTGAGAAGGGTCCAGTAGCTTTGACCTAAGGGCCGGGGTTGGGGTGGTTCTGCATTCACTCTTCTCTTCGGACGTCCACCAGAGACACAGAGGAACCCACAAGAGTCCAGTTGAATCCAAAGCCAGCGTACAAAGGCTTGGTGAATGTGGTGTTGAAGGTGTGGAGTTTAATGAGTTCATCGTTACAAACTTTATAGAAGGACAGAGACCCGTCCTCACAGTCCAGATACACTGCCACACGACTGGACGGGTAAAAGAAATAGTTATCTAGCCAAGAGGATACTGAAGTGTTCATCTTGTTGTGATGGACAGAGTAAGCGTTTCCTTGGATCCTTAGGCTCCAGGACCCATCATTTTCTCCAAACTCAGTGTCTTGGATTCTTCTGTAACTCACTGCTATATTGACATGTCCGCTCCAGTCGACCTCCCAGTAGCAGCGCCCAGTCAGAGGAGTGGAGCTCAGGACCTGAGCACTGTTGGAAAATCTGTCGCGATGGGCCGACGCATCAAATGAAAACCATCTATGTAACGCATAGGTCGCTCTCTTCTTGTCTTCAGAAAGTGTAAGTGTGCTGTGTGCTGTGTTTGGATCCAGAGTGAGTTCACAGAAATCTGAGGGACACAAACACAAGACCTTCAGCTCACGAGTTTTTATATCCAGACATTTTTTAGAATATGAATAATAACACAAAAACCTTTTCTTTTACTCAGAGTTAGTGTTTGGGTGAAGGTTTATTGTCAAACAACTGTGTTTTCTCTTTTTAACTCATAAAGACAACAGAAACTACCCAAATGACCCTGACCTAAAGTTTACAGACCCTGGTGAGTTTGGCCTGAGAACATGTGACACAAACAGGTTTGAATGGCTCCTAAACCCTCAGGGCTAACCCTCACCTGGGACTGGTTTACCTTTACTGCACAAATGCCACAAAGCATCCCACTTACAACACTCCAGACAGCCCGAGACAAGCCTCAAAACTTCTGGAACAAAGTCATTTGAGTAATTAGACCAAAATTTAACTTTTTGACCACAACAATAAATGTTACATTTGTATGTAATTTTTTGTTGAAAAAAATATTAAGAAATCACAGAAAAACACTTACAGTTCCTCTGAGATTTGGTCATCCACCAGACTCCAGCAGACTCCACCCTGAAAGACATTAACAGCAGGTTTGTCGTCTGAACACACTCAGATCTTGTCCTGTGGGCAGTGAAGCACTCACCTGAGAGTGTTCACAAGGCCCTGCAGAGCACTCAGCTCTTCAGAGTGTGACAGATTATTGTTGGTTAGATCCAGCTCCTTCAGACTGGACGAGATGGAGCTCAGAGCTGAGACCAAAAAATCCACACCTTTGTCTGAGACGAGACATCGGGACAGTCTAAAAGGAGACACTGTAGTAAGTGTGAACCACATTAAGTATACACACACTGTTTTTTAAATCAAGGCAGGCTCAATCTTCTTCCACTGATCTAGGACCCTCCCCTCACTAAGGACAAGATCCTAAGAGACTTGAACCCCATCTAAAGGCAGGACTCTCCCTCAGCCTGGAAAAAGACAAAAAAACCTTTTCCAACTGAGATCCGTGGCCTTTGGCTTGGAGGTGCTGCTTCTCTTCACGTGTTCCCTATTTAGCTGAAGATGATCCTGTGGTCCCCAAAAAAGACTCCCTCCAGCCCCTGGCTGTCCCTAGAAATTCAGTACAAAGGGCACCTCTAAATCCAACCTGCACCGGGAACAGGACCCACTGCCGGCTCCAAACCAGGCTCCTGAAGGGCCCCTGTGGTGATGGACAGCTCTACAGGGCTGTTCTCTATCTATCTGAGGCCGTCTTCTTTTTTTAAAGGTATTTCCTTAAACTTTCACTAAATGCAGATGACTTATTAATCTATATTTTGAACCCTGTAGATTCATGTACCTTTATCCTTTCTCTGTCGTCGAGTTGGCCTGTTCTCAGGAAACAGGATGAACGTATCAAAAAGTGAATGCTTAATAAACTAGCAACACAGCTCTCACAATCTGACATTCCTGTTAAACTAAGCCCTTTTGGGTTTCGGTATTTGGGGGTCAATGTAGCCAGGACTTTTAAGTCCCTCTAAATTTTCTGCCCTCTTCACTGATTTTCAAAATGGAGTGCTGTCTGTTTTTCTCTGATAGGGAGACGTAATGTGATTAAGATGAATGTCCTACCAAAATATTTGGTTTTATTTTAATGGCTACCTATTTTTTTTTTTACCGAAAAGCTTTTTTAAGTCCATAGACAAGACCACCTCTCATTTTTTGTGGGATGGCAGGACACCCAGGATTGGTCAAAAAGTACTCCAAAATGATAAGTTTAATGTGGTCTCTCTTCCACATTTCCAACTCTACCGTTGATAGAATAGAATTGTGGTCAAAATCTAGTGATTGACTGGTGTCCATTGGAAGGACAGTCATCTTCGTCATCCTCTTTCCTGGCTTTATTGACCGGTTCAGTCACAGTCGGCCCCTCTGACCTGCCGACATTCTAAAGCCAAACCTACAACAGGGCTTTAAACAACAATGTTGATCTTTGGATAAGTTTTTTACCAGTCAGCAGTATGTACAAAGATTACAGACTGGTGGGCCCTCAGTCACGTGAATTGTTTTTTTTAATACTAATCCTGGTTCCAGTAGTACACTACTAATAATAATATAAATCCTGGCCCGTAACTGAGACCTTTCCCATTTGAGCTGGATACCCCTGTTGATGATGTTGGCTGCTTTGGAAGCTTTACCACTCGGAGAGTCCTACCTGAGGGTCTGCAGTCTGCAGAGAGGACTCCTCAGATCCACTCCTGAGTCCTGGAGGGGGTTGTTACTGAGATCCAGGTGCCTCAGACTCGAGGAGCTGAGGACAGAGGACACCAGGCCACAGCTCCACTCTGACAGGTTACAGCAGTTCAAACTGGAGAGCGAGAACAATAAAATATAAGGAACAATGGGCTTTTTTGTAAACCTCTGGAATAAATAAAGTGTCTACAGTTCCAGCTCATGGTTCTGGGACCAGACACGTGTTAAGAATGTAAACTCGGCATTAAAGAAAATGAGTAGAAATCTATACTTAAGCCTTACTCTGTTAATGACCACCCAAAACACAGATCTAGCACAAAAGTGTAACTTGTCCTACCTGAGGGTCTCCAATCTGCAGAAGGAACTTTTTAGTCCAGCACAGAGCAGCTCCACACCTGAGTTCTGGAGGGGTTTTTACTAAGGTCTAGGACTGTCAAACCTGAGGACTGGGCATCACAGCTCCTCTTTGTCAGGTTACAGTCACTCAGACTGAGGAGAAAGAAGAACATTAGTGACTTTACACAATTAGAGTCCTGATAAAGTTATTTCTGAACACACATGGCTTTGTTAGAGGCTTTGACAACAGGCAGCAGCTTCAGGAAAACCTCCTCTGAAGCGTGGTATTTCTTCAGGTCAAATAGCTCCTGGTCTGTGTCTGAAGAAGATGAAGCCCAGAGCAGACCACTGAGCAGGACATAGATCATCATTTCTCAGACAGCCTTCGCTCATGTTTTTCTGAATGTGTGCCACCAGAGTCCGGTCGCTCAGTTCGTTCAGACAGTGGAACAGGTTGATGCTCGTCTCTGTGGACAGACCCTCGCTGATCTTCCACTCAATGTACTCAATTGTCTCTGAATTGTTCTGTGAACTACTTCCTGTCTGAGTCAGCAGACCTCGGAGCAGACTCTGATTGGTCGGCAGAGACAGACCCGGGAGGAATCGCAGGAACATGTCCAGGTGTCCGTTTGGACTTCGTAAAGCCTGGTCCACAGCAGACCGGTACAAGTCTGCCTCAGACTCAGGACTCTCAGAGGTTTGTTTGGGCGACAGCAGGTTGACTCCAGAGTTGAAGAAGGTGAGATGGACGTGAAGAGCAGCCAGAAACTCCTGGACGCTGAGATGGATGAAGCAGTAGACCTTGTCCTGGTACAGGCCTGGCTCCTCTCTAAAGACCTGTGTGAACACTCCGGAGTACACTGAGGCAGGTTGGTGTCTAGAAGACAAAAATAATAATTCCCAGATTATAACATCAACAATATTCATTATGTGCAACCAACTTATAAACTTTTAAACTGCACAAAGCATATATAAGACAGAACCCGGTCGATAATGGCAGCTGCTGATCTAAGAGTCATTATAGTGAGAGATACATGTTTAAAGGCTAACGGTCAGTGGTTTTTTTACATGCAGACAACTTTTTATTGTTTTTCAAACATATTAATTTAAGTATTTCTCAAAGCTGGTAACGTTTCCTAAAAGATGGATTTTAGTTGCGAGCCGCAGTGTGCTGTGTCTGGACGATATAACTCTGCAGTGAGGTTTTTTTCCAAAAAGATGATCAGTTGAGAGAAATATGTCTAGATAATTAGTCATTGCTCGAGGCCGGTGACTAGAAGCAAACGGATATAACCGTTTTAGACAATAATGCAGTTCTTGTACAACACTGGCGTGATTTTTCAGAGAATATAAATAATAACAAAAACTTTTCTTTCACTCAAAGTTAATGATGAAGCCATTTATTGTCCAACAACTGTGTTTCCTCTTTTTAAATCATAATGACGACAGAAACTACACAAATGACCCTGATCTAAAGTGATGTTAGCCTGAGAACATGCACAGGTGACACAAACAGGTTTGAATGGCTCCTAAAGGTAACTCTCCTCACCTTTGACCTGTTTGTGATCAGTGTGTGTCAAAGGTCAGAGAGTTTCTGGGCTCCTGACTGACCCTTGTGTCTTTCATCTAGTACTGCTGATGTTTCTGTCCGAGTCATTGGAAATAAAAAGAACTGTCAAAGGACAAGGGGAAAAGGTAATTTATCTATAAAACACAGGGGCAAAACAGGGACAAAAAACATATCATTGGAATGAGTTTGCCAATCATCAGTGTTCAAACTCTGACAAAGAAGTGGAAAATTAGGGATTTTGATGAAACCAAGGTTAGGTAGACCAACAAAAATTTCAGCCACAACTGCAGGAAAAATGTTTGGGATGCAAAAAAACAAAACACAAATAACTTCAGCTGAAATACAGGAATCTCAAAAAAAGGTGGGACTGTTTCAAGAAGTACAATAATGAGACACTTAAAAAAAAAAAGAGCTGCATGGTCGGGTCCCCAGAAGAAAACCATTACTGCACAAATGCCACAAATCATCCCACTTACACCACACCAAACAGCTCAGAGACGAGCCTCAGGACTTCGGGAACAAAGGGAGTGATGAGGCAGATATTGAACTTTGTGACCACAACCATAAACGTGACATTTGGAGTCGACAAGGCTCTGATGAAAGCACAAGTCGACCTGTCGTTGTCTACAGCAGCAGAAAGAGAAGGTTCTGGACTGACCTCAGTCTGACCTCAGTCTGACCTCAGTGTCATTGAGACACTCTGAGATCTCAAACCTGCAGTTCAAGCAAGAGCCCAAGAATTTACAGGAACTGGAGGCTTTTTACCAAAAAGAATGAGCAGCTTTCCATCTGAGAAAATACAGAGCCTTGTTATAATACTTTTTCATATTCCGATTGTTCATAATTACTGGGTGCTTCACGTTAATCCAAGCGGGAACTAGACATGACTAGACGTGGACTTAACCACGTGAGGACTCCTGGAGCTTGGGCCTTGGGGAGTGTCTGAAATAATATTTAAAATCTCATGTATTTTTTACTTTTTCAAGCAAACCACATCCTGTTCCACTTGTGACATGTTTGTGCTTTTTCTTCATTCTTACAAGAATTAAACCTGGCCATTCCTTTTTTAAATTATACTCTGTCTACGTGTCTCTGGATAATATGGATAAAGAATTCTTATAACACTCATCTAAACTTTAAACGTTAGATCAGGGTCATTTGGTTAGTTTCTGTTGTCTTCATGATTTAAAAAGAGTCTTCTTCCAAACATCCAACCACTAACTATGAGTGAAAGAAAGCTTTTGTGTTTTAATTCATATTTTCTCAAAAAGGGCCAAGAAAGGACACATTTTCCAGGGTTTGTCAACTTATTAGAACACCTGTATAACACGAATACGGTTTTATTTCTGAGAGAAAGATGCAGCGTTGTAACAACCGCACACTTAAATAAGATTAAATAGAAGAACATAGAAGAAGAAGGAGAAGGTTGCTGTCGCTCAACGAAGAGTCTCACTGTGAGTCTGGTCCTGGTTCTTCTCTGAAAAAGAGAGGAAGGTCTTTGGAGCCAGATTCTGTGTCCGGGGATTGGGCCGTCGAGGCTCCTGCCTTCGACTGCCACCCAATCCACATTGCACCGGCCCCTTACGGTTCCTCCTGCAGGTGGTGGGCCCACAGGAGGTCGGTCCCACGTCGCTCTTTCGGGCTGAGCCCGGCCGGGCCCTGTGGGGAAAGACCCGGCCACCAGGCGCTCGCATATGGGAAGCTCCTCGGTGGCAAGGCACCGGGGGTGGATGAGGTACGCCCTGAGTACCTCAAGTCTCTGGATGTTGTGGGGCTGTCTTGGCTGACACGCCTCTGCAACATCGCGTGGCGTTTGGGGACAGTACCTCTGGACTGGCAGACCGGGGTGGTGGTCCCCCTTTTTAAGAAGGGGGACCGGAGGGTGTGTTCCAACTACAGAGGGATCACACTCCTCAGCCTCCCCGGGAAAGTCTATGCCAGGGTACTGGAGAGGAGAATGCGGCCGATAGTCGAACCTCAGATCCAGGAGGAACAATGCGGTTTTCGTCCCGGTCGTGGAACACTGGACCAGCTCTATACCCTCTCCAGGGTGCTGGAGGGATTATGGGAGTTTGCCCAACCAGTCCACATGTGCTTTGTGGATCTGGAGAAGGCATTCGACTGTGTCCTCGCGGTGCCCTGTGGGGGTGCTCTGGGAGTATGGAGTCCGGGGCCCTTTGCTAAGGGCTGTCCGGTCCCTGTACGACCGAGCAGGAGCTTGGTTCGCATTGCCGGCAGTAAGTCAGACCTGTTCCCGGTGAATGTTGGACTCCGGCAGGGCTGCCCTTTGTCACCGGTCCTGTTCATTATCTTTATGGACAGGATTTCTAGGCGCAGCCAGGGGCCGGAGGGAGTCTGGTTTGGGGACCACAGGATTTCATCTCTGCTTTTTGCAGATGATGTTGTCCTGTTGGCTCCATCAAGCCAGGACCTTCAATGTTCACTGGGGCGGTTTGCAGCCGAGTGTGAAGCGGCTGGGATGAGGATGAGGATCAGCACCTCCAAGTCTGAGACCATGGTTCTCAGTCGGAAAAGGGTGGCTTGCCCCCTCCAGGTTGGTGGAGAGCTCCTGCCTCAAGTGGAGGAGTTTAAGTATCTCGGGGTCTTGTTCACGAGTGAGGGAAGGAGGGAGCGTGAGATCGACAGACGGATCGGTGCAGCTTCTGCAGTGATGCGGTCGATGTACCGGTCTGTCGTGGTGAAGAAGGAGCTGAGCTGTAAGGCAAAGCTCTCGATTTACCAGTCGATCTACGTTCCTACTCTCACCTATGGTCATGAAGTTTGGGTCATGACCGAAAGAACAAGATCCCGGATACAGGCGGCGAAATGAGCTTTCTCCGCAGAGTGGCGGGCGCTCCTTAGAGATAGGGTGAGGAGCTCGGTCACTCGGGAGGAGCTCAAAGTAGAGCCGCTGCTCCTTCACATCGAGAGGAGCCAGCTGAGGTGGCTCGGGCATCTGTTTCGGATGCCTCCCGGACGCCTCCCTAGGGAGGTGTTCCGGGCATGTCCCACCGGGAGGAGACCTCGGGGAAGACCTAGGACACGCTGGAGGGACTATGTCTCTCGGCTGGCCTGGGAACGCCTCGGTATCCCCCCGGAAGAGCTGGAGGAAGTGTCTGGGGAGAGGGAAGTCTGGGCTTCTCTGCTTAGACTGCTGCCCCCGCGACCCGGCCCCGGATAAGCGGTAGAAGATGGATGGATGGATGGATGGATGGGTCTTTGGAGCAGTCACTTTTCATCGACAGACAGCTCTAGAAAAACAGGCCAATACTCTTATAAAACTATTCATTTAAATATTCCTCTTTATAAACAGCATTTCTGAAGCAGCCTGTTCCAGTGTTTAATGGTGAAATAGTTTTATTAAAGGCTTTGGAGCCTGTTTAACCAGATCCACAGCAGACACTCACCGTGGACCAGTGCTGCCCCCTGGAGGCTCCTCTGAGGAACTGCGCCTGCGGGACCCCGGCTCCTCCATCATCTTTAACCTGTCACAGAAGAAAACGGGGCGAAAACCAGACTACACCAGGTCAGAACCGGGTCAGAACCAGGTCAAACATGTACTGACTCAGTCCGGACCAAACAGGCTCTGAACCTGAACTAAACCTGACTAAAGCAGCATTAACACCTTCTCCTCTCCTCACCTCCTTCTGTCCTGCTCTCGTCTTTGTTTCCAAACAGTTCAGTAAGGTCAACTCCGAGTCTCTCACAGAGTCTGTTTCTTTCTCAAAATGTCTGGACTTTCACTTTCATCGCCCTCTGCTCCTCCTTCTCTCTCTGTTTCCATTCTCAGTAATAAAACATCTAACCTGATCTAACCTGTAAGAGTAAGATGCACTTACACTTTCAGGACTGCTGATTGTGGCCTGAAATCAGATCCAGGGGAAAGAGCGCCGTAACTCTTTCTGTTCAGCAGCGTTTGAAAGTCTGTGTTCAGATTTACAGTCGTCAGAGAAACAGTATCTGTGGTTTTTCTTCTGAGCGCAGCTGAAAATGTGTTCAGTCAAACAAGTCTGATCAGGTTTAATGTTTCTACGTCACCTCCAGGTGTATGATGGATTTAACAGAACAGGTTTTATGTGGACCTGAACAGGTTTTAGGTGGATTTGACCAGGTTTTAGTTGGATTTAAACAGGTTTTAGTTGGATTTGAACAGGTTTTATGTGGACCTGAACAGGTTTTAGTTGGATTTGAACAGGTTTTAGGTGGATTTAAACAGGTTTTAGTTGAATTTGAACAGGTTTTAGGTGGATTTGAACAGGTTTTATATGGATTTAAACAGGTTTTAGTTGGATTTGAACAGGTTTTAGGTGGATTTGAACAGGTTTTAGGTGGATTTGAACAGGTTTTAGGTGGATTTGAACAGGTTTTAGGTGGATTTGAACATGTTTTAGGTGGATTTAAACAGGTTTTAGTTGGATTTGAACAGGTTTTATGTGGACCTGAACAGGTTTTAGTTGGATTTGAACAGGTTTTGGGTGGATTTAAACAGGTTTTAGTTGAATTTGAACAGGTTTTAGGTGGATTTGAACAGGTTTTATATGGATTTAAACAGGTTTTAGGTGATTTGAACAGGTTTTAGGTGGATTTAAACAGGTTTTAGGTGGATTTGAACAGGTTTTAGGTGGATTTGAACAGGTTTTAGGTGGATTTGAACAGGTTAGGCTCTTTAAATCATGAAGTTTTGTCTCTTCTTTGTTTTCAGTCTGTTTTCTTCCGTTTTCCGGCGACAGCTGAAACATTCTGAGCGTTGTTGAGGATGAGTGCCATTCATAAACTGTGGTGCATTGTGGGAAAAGCACTTGTGGACATTGCAGTGTGACATAATCTCTGGGAAGTGTCCAGTGAGGTTTTAGTCTGAGGGTTTTGTGATCGTTGTGTGTCGTGTCCTCGGCCTCTTTGGTCAATATTTGAAGACCAAGGATCAGCTGGAGCTGCTTTTCAGACACAAACAGCTCAGGTAAGACTTCCCTCTGGATCCGTTTGAAGAACGAACAGGCCTCGTCTGGGCTTCTGTTGAAGACCTGGTGTAAGAGTAGAATTCTTAAACAAACTGTCCTCGTCCTCTTTTACCTCTGATCTAGTTTTTCTCTTTGACTCTGTACACAGGATTTAAAAACACTCCGGTCTAAAATCTAAATGATCTGTTGAAATTTGAAGTTGTTTAGGAGCAAAAATAAGGACTGGCTATAACCAGGACAAGTCCAGATGAACTGACCTACATTTAATACTTTTCAATCACAAAATATTATAGTTTTGTTCAGTAAATCTTTTAAGTCTTTTAAGCTAACACTAGTCTTAGCCTTTTGGCCAGATGGTTTGAGAGGCGTGTGAGAGAAACCATGTTTGTTCAAATAAAAATATTTACAACAGTGTTCTGAAACCTAAATCAAAACAGTTGGACTCTAGAACAACACCTGAATGGAGCAGTGTCACTAACGACTCTCCTGAGCCTTAACGACTCTCACATCAGAGTCATACTGTCCTTTCAGAGCTAACGACTGTGAGACCAGAACAGTCTGGTCCAATCAGAGTTAGTTTCAGGTTAAGCCCCTCCCTCTAGAGATAAAAAAACACTCCGGTCTAAGCTCTCTTACAGCTGATCTCAGAATTTATGATGACTGAGAACTTTCACAGTAAACATTTAATTAAATATCTCTAGGACTGATTCCAAACGACAAAACAACGGTTGATTTGTTATTTATAATGTAAGTTATAACACTGTTATTAACAATAATATGGTGAATAAAGGACTCTGATGTGGTCTCTTCACAGAAATGCAGCTGAACACTTTCTCTGTTTGGCTCCTACTGCTGTGTTCTGAACTCATCCAGAGCAACGGTAAAGACCAACTGAAACCAGGTCTAAACCAGGTCTGAACCAGGTCTGAACCAGGTCTAAACCAGGTTTAAACCAGGTCTGAACCAGGTCTGAACCAGGTCTGAACCAGGTCTGAACCAGGTTTAAACCAGGTCTAAACCAGGTCTAAACCAGGTCTAAACCAGGTCTAAACCAGGTCTAAACCAGGTTTAAACCAGGTCTAAACCAGGTCTGAACCAGGTCTGAACCAGGTCTAAACCAGGTTTAAACCAGGTCTGAACCAGGTCTGAACCAGGTCTGAACCAGGTCTGAACCAGGTTTAAACCAGGTCTAAACCAGGTCTAAACCAGGTCTAAACCAGGTCTAAACCAGGTTTAAACCAGGTTTAAACCAGGTCTAAACCAGGTCTGAACCAGGTCTGAACCAGGTCTAAACCAGGTTTAAACCAGGTCTAAACCAGGTCTGAACCAGGTCTAAACCAGGTCTAAACCAGGTCCAAACCAGGTCTAAACCAGGTCTAAACCAGGTCTAAACCAGGTCTAAACCAGGTCTAAACCTGGTCTAAACCAGGTCTAAACCAGGTCCAAACCAGGTCTAAACCAGGTCTAAACCAGGTTTAAACCAGGTCTAAACCAGGTCTAAACCAGGTCTAAACCAGGACTAAACCAGGACTAAACCAGGTCTAAACCAGGTCTAAACCAGGACTAAACCAGGTCCAAACCAGGTCTAAACCAGGTCTAAACCAGGTTTAAACCAGGTCTAAACCAGGTCTAAACCAGGTCTAAACCAGGTCTAAACCAGGACTAAACCAAGTCTAAACCAGGTCTAAACCAGGTCCAAACCAGGTCCAAACCAGGTCCAAACCAGGTCTAAACCAGGTCTAAACCAGGACTAAACTAGGTCTAAACCAGGTCTAAACAGGACTTAACCAGGACTAAACCAGGTCTAAACCAGGTCTAAACCAGGTCCAAACCAGGACTAAACCAGGACTAAACCAGGTCTAAACCAGGTCTAAACCAGGTCTAAAACAGGTCCAAAACAGGTCCAAACCAGGACTAAACCAGGTCTAAACCAGGTCTAAACCAGGTCTAAACCAGGTCTAAACCAGGTCCAAACCAGGACTAAACCAGGACTAAACCAGGTCTAAACCAGGTCTAAACTAGGTCTAAACCAGGTCTAAACCAGGTCTAAACCAGGACTAAACTAGGTCTAAACCAGGTCTAAACAGGACTAAACCAGGACTAAACCAGGTCTAAACCAGGTCTAAACCAGGTCCAAACCAGGACTAAACCAGGACTAAACCAGGTCTAAACCAGGTCTAAACCAGGTCTAAAACAGGTCCAAACCAGGACTAAACCAGGACTAAACCAGGTCTAAACCAGGTCTAAACCAGGTCTAAACCAGGTCTAAACCAGGTCTAAACCAGGTCCCAACCAGGTCCAAACCAGGACTAAACCAGGACTAAACCAGGACTAAACCAGGTCTAAACCTGCTCTAAACCTGCTCTAAACCTGCTCTAAACCTGGTCTAAACCTGGTCTAAACAGGA
>JALDNG010000115.1:60000-85000 GCA_024349245.1 Neodontobutis hainanensis
GGCAGCTCGGTGGCTCCGGGCCGACATAACTGACATAATTAATCCTTTCTCTAAATGTTACAAGGCAAAGTGAAAAAGACTAGTTTTTTCTTCATTATTCTTAAAATCTGCAGCATCCTTCTTTTCCCCGAGTCGTGTTTTTACGTCACAGAGTGTTGTTTCAGAGTCGTTTCCTTGCGGCCGTCAGCAGAACCTGGACTGGACCAGGACCAGGTCTCTGTCGATTCAGGACGAAAACACCTCGACAGAAACCAACTTCACCGACAGACGTGTCCCTGAACACAACACGACAGGCACCCTGGGGTCTGTGAATGCAACAGAGACAGAGTGGTTTTTTAATGCCACACAAAGAGAGACTCGGGGGCCAGTGAACGCCACACGGACAGACCTCACTGAAGAAGAGGAGGAGGGGGTTGATGCCAGAATTGTGGGAGGAGTCCTGGAGAAACAGGGGGGCAGTCCGTGGCAGGTGAGAACCTCACACTGAGAGAGTGTTTCTCTCACACCAGCACCAAGAGAAGTTATCTCTTTCAGGTTTCATTCAGTAACTCTTGGATCACAGAGGCATCCGTTTTCCTTTTGTTGTGAGTGAGTCTTCCTCGGTCAGAACTACCGAGGAAGAGGTTAAAGGATGAATGATTAAGATAAGTTTACAATATGAATAATATGTGTGTTCTTTCTGGAGTTAGCAATGAATACAGTAAACAAGAAGTGTGATATTAAATGGGATAATATTGACTGTAGTAACAGCAGATATCCAATAGGTGGCAGCCTAAGACCAAACAGGGGCCACATTAGGACCTGGGTCTCTTGTGGAGTTTTTTCTCATAGATTAAAGTTTAAACTATATTTACATAAAGGTCAGCTTTCTGTATTAATCTTTTACATTTTCTGTGTTTGCCACCAGTTTATGACCCACAGACGTCAGTTTGAGGGCCTTCAAAATAAAAGCATCACAGTTATGTTCTGTACGCATGCTTTACACTTGGACTAACACAAGCCTCCCAAGGGTCAAGGGCTGGATGTGGGCCCAGGGCCTTAAAATGCCCAGGTCTGATTAATAAATACACCTTTACATATATTAGGTTTGCAAACCACGACAGGACACAGCAGTTATTACGTCAGGTGTCGTTGTACACCTGACACAGTGAGTATTAGCATTAGCAACGGCTAACAATGTAAAATAAGCGAATATTCATAGTTGACTCTAAACACTCATACACTCAACAATTCAACCACTTAACACTGCATCGGAACTACAGCTGAACCGGTGCATCTTGGGTAATGTAGTCTGTAAGCAGCGGATTGGTGACTGGTCTGAGGCGAGGCTGCAGAGACACAGGTGATAGAATGGTTGTGGTCACACACAGGTGCTGATCCGTCGAGCTGATGGGTACGGTTTTTGTGGAGGGACTCTTGTGTCGGAGCGATGGGTCGTCTCTGCCGCTCACTGCTTCGAGGAAACGGCGGATCACGTCACAATCGGTAAGTTTTTGATTGGTTTGTCACTTTCTTTCTAGTGCAGTTTCAGGGTTTGTGTCCCTCCTGGCTCTCCGTCCTCAGGTGACTACGATAAGCAGCGGCCGGACCCAGGTGAGCAGCAGGTGAAGGTCCAGAAGGTGGTGCTTCACCCACACTTCCACCTCTTCACCTACGACAGTGACATCGCTCTGCTGTATCTGTCTCGTCCCGTGCTCTTCAGCGCCGTGGCCGTCCCAGTCTGCCTCCCAGACCCTCACCTGTCCCAACACCTGCTCAAGGTGGGACCTCAGTTAGATCTGGTCCTGGTCTGGTCCGCTCCGGGCCCGGTCCAGTAACAGTGAGTGTGTTTCAGGAGAACCTCCGGGGCGTGGTGTCGGGCTGGGGCACCACTCAGTATCTGGGACGCTCTTCACGTTTCCTCAGGAAGGTGTCCCTGCCTGTGGTCAGTCACCAGACCTGCAGGAAGTCCACCGAGCAGGTACCAGCCGGACTAGCTCTGGATTTAATAAGCCTGGAACCTTAGACCTGTTCTAATCTGATCCCTGTAAACCCTCAGCTCATCACAGATAACATGTTCTGTGCGGGTTTCCCTGACGCGGCCCGTGACTCCTGCAGCGGAGACAGTGGGGGGCCCTTCGTGGTGAACTACAGAGGCACCTGGTTCCTGGCCGGAGTGGTGAGCTGGGGCGAGGAGTGCGCCACACGGGGCAAGTACGGCGTCTACACTCGACTCGGGAACTTCCTCAGCTGGATCCGGGACACGATGGAAAACGAAAGCCGAGACCAGAACCAGAACAGGGATCAAGACCAGAACCAGGTCCAGGACCAGAACCAGGTCCAGGACCAGGACCCAAGCCAGAACCAGAACCAGAACAACAGCAGGAGCCAGAGACAGATGTTTAAAATGAACTAAATAACTGTTTAAATGTAGCTTTTGTGAAGTTCATAACAAATATTTAAAGAACCTGAATAAACCAGAATAAACCCCAACGATGCCAAACAGCTGCTGAGGAAGGTGCCCCCCCTAACCCCCTGACCCAGGTGCCTTCAGAATAAAAGCATTAACTCAAACACTACAAGTTAAAGTCTGAATAGAAATGCCACTGAACAGACTAGGCTCTGCTGGAGAAGACTGTTGTAAGAATTCTTTCTCCTTATATTTTCCACAGAGACACACACAGTAAAATTAAAAAAGGAATGGCCAGGTTTAATTCTTGAAAGAATAAAGCAAAAGTACGAGTCACGAGTGGAACAGGATGCAGCTTTCATTGCATCAGTCTTTGTTTCATGAGGAGGGTCTGACATCACATTCAAATGCTTCTTGATTGGATTCTGTTGGTTTAGTGAAGAGGGAGGGGCCAGCGCCTGAGGCTCTGGGGCTGTTGAAGAGGTCCGAGATAATTCAAATAAATCAATAAATACATGACTGGATCTGAAAGACTCTTTTCATAAATGTGTTTCTAAATCTTTGAGTCACAGTTGGTAATATTCTAACTTTACTGATCAGATGATATAAAGTCTTTAGTCTTTGTGCTTCCTGTACAGGTGTGACGGTTACCATGGAGACGGAAGACTGTGGACCTAAACCACAAAAGCACTAGGTCCAGAGGTTTATGCAGAAAGAGTTTTAATGGTGTTTTTCACTTTTACAGCTTTAAGGCTTTTATTAAATATTATTATCTTCAGTAAAATTAATAAATGTCTCTGAAACTGTTTTATTCAAAAGATAAACAGATAAAGACTTGTGAGGCCGGTCCTAACTGCAGTCCTAGTCCTGGTCCAGACCTGATCTAGGTAGAGCGGCCGTCCTTCAACCGGAAGGTAGGTGGTTCGATTCCCGCTCTCCCCACAGTTCATACTGTCGTTGTGTCCTTGGGCAAGACACTTAACCCAGTGTCCGTAGCACTGGTGTATGAATGTGTGTGAGTGTGGAGGTGTGTTTGGTGAAGGTAGGAGAAGGTTGAGGGCTGTGTGTGTGATCGCCCCCCCCTCTGTCTGTCCCGGGAGTGGACCCTCTGTCTGCCCCAGGTGTGGACCCCCTCTGTCTGTCCCGGGAGTGGACCCTCTGTCTGTCCCGGGGTGGACCCTCTGTCTGTCCCGGGAGTGGACCCTCTGTCTGTCCCGGGAGTGGACCCCCTCTGTCTGTCCCGGGAGTGGACCCTCTCTGTCTGTCCCGGGAGTGGACCCTCTGTCTGTCCCAGGAGTGGACCCCCTCTGTCTGTCCCGGGAGTGGACCCTCTGTCTGTCCCAGGAGTGGACCCACTCTGTCTGTCCCGGGAGTGGACCCCCTCTGTCTGTCCCGGGAGTGGACCCTCTGTCTGTCCCAGGAGTGGACCCCCTCTGTCTGTCCCAGGAGTGGACCCTCTGTCTGTCCCAAGGGTGGACCCCCTCTGTCTGTCCCAGGAGAGGACCCCCTCTGTCTGTCCCAGGAGTGGACCCTCTGTCTGTCCCGGGAGTGGACCCTCTGTCTGTCCCGGGAGTGGACCCTCTCTGTCTGTCCCGGGAGTGGACCCCCTCTGTCTGTCCCGGGAGTGGACCCTCTCTGTCTGTCCCGGGAGTGGACCCCCTCTGTCTGTCCCGGGAGTGGACCCCCTCTGTCTGTCCCGGGAGTGGACCCTCTGTCTGTCCCGGGAGTGGACCCTCTGTCTGTCCCTAGAGTGGACCCCCTCTGTCTGTCCCGGGAGTGGACCCTCTGTCTGTCCCGGGAGTGGACCCTCTGTCTGTCCCGGGAGTGGACCCCCTCTGTCTGTCCCGGGAGTGGACCCTCTGTCTGTCCCGGGAGTGGACCCTCTCTGTCTGTCCCAGGAGTGGACCCTCTGTCTGTCCCGGGAGTGGACCCTCTCTGTCTGTCCCGGGAGTGGATGTGTGTGAACGGGGCGAGTGGAAGCACCATGTAAAGCGCTTTGGCTGCCATTAGTCCTGGTTCAGATCTGATCTAGTCCTGTTCCAGACCTGATCTGTTCCAGGCCTGATCTAGTCCTGGTCCAGGCCTGGTTTATTATTATTTAAAACTGTTTAGAAAGTTTTTTAAATTCCTGAGATGAAATATAATTTGAGAGATATTTGTAAATTCTGCTAAAAAGAAAACTAGCAGTGTAAGTGATTTATGGATAACATAAGCTTTAGCTAATAGCATCAGGAACATAAAAGTTTAAAAATACATTATTGTTTCTTAATGATTCTCACTGGGACAGCGCTGTCCTGAGAGACCCGTCTCAAACACACGGGACCCTACAGACTTGTATTTGTACAAAATGCACTAAAACTGTTTCGGACGTATTATTCTTCCAACCTTGCCTTGAGTGTGTGTTTTAACAGAGAAGAGAAACTGTTTCAGGATTTTGGAGGAAAGAGAAGATGAACACATAGATTACTTTTAAAAACAGGATTTAAATTGTTCTGATTCCAGTGCTTTGTGCTGTTTATATCTTGTTAGAACGTGGTGTTTTTTGTAAATGTAGATGCAGTGTTAGTGTGGACACGGGATAAAGAAGACCAACAGCAGACGTATCGTAGAGTTCTTTGTATATATTTATATTCATTTTCAAGTCATGTGATGTGTGGAAGTGAGACAAGGACACTCTGTTTACAACATTCCCGTCGCATGGTTTGGTTCTGGTCACACTTTAGAACATTTAACACCATCGATGTTGGAGCAGATGATTCAACAGTCTCCGTAATCGTCCCGAACTGGAAGACTTCCTCCGAGGCAGACTGTGGGATCCTCTCCAGTTCTGTCCGATTTATCTTCACTCAATAACGAAAGGCAACAGAACTCCGTCGAAGTGCAGCCTCTAATCAAAGCTTCTTGGTTGGGTTTGTGTGTGTAGCATGCATTTTGTGAAATGATCAGGTCTTTATTCCACATGCAGTTCTTTAAGTAGCGTTTGTGCAACAGTCTTTAAACGTCTGGTCTGTGTGAGCAAACGGCAGCTGATGGGACTTTCCCAAAAGGACGGCTTTTCCTCAGGCTTCCTCAAGTCGCTTTGTCGGTTTGTCGTTGGTTCGTTCGTGTGATCAGCTGCTGACACGACATACTTAAAAAGACTCATGTTCCACAGTCACAGTCTTTAACGTGAAACTGCTGAGGTCCAGCTTTAGTCCGACTCAGACTGGACTCTTCGGACACTTTTGTGGATGTTATTTCTCTCTGATTTGTTGTTGACTGTTGGGATTTTCTTTTTCGAGCCTCTTTTAAAAAAGAAATAGTCTTTTCCTCTGCGGCGCTAACGGACGGACTGTGGCAGGAGTTGGATGTTTAGTGATGTTTCAGATGATTCAGGGACCTGGTCCAACTCTAAATCAGAGGCGTTTACGACACACTCACACTGGCTCACTGTGCTCAGGTAAACTTTCTTTTCAAAGACTGAGCTTCATCTGTAAAAACAAGCCTCTTTAAAAATAGATTGTCGTCCTAAAAAAGTGTTTCAGTTTAAAAGCCGTCGTTTTGGGAAGAGAGCGACTTTTGACAGAAGTAAAGGGTTAAATAATGAACGGAGTGACTGTAGATCAGGGCAGTGCAGCGAGAGAACGCCTGAACGCAACACGGCGTGGAATAAACCCGAGCAGACTTCAGGCTTTTTTCTTTTGTTTTGTCATTATTCCAGGTTCACCGACGATAACGCTCGGTTTTTCCAGGCGTTTCTGTTTATTCCGTTTATCCAGGGCAGTGTTTAAAGTGCCACCGTTTCCTCCCATCAGCCGCCACCTGAACACATCACAGCCCCAAAGGAATTCTGGGTAAAAACAGAAAAAGGAGGAAACGATGATAATGCCAAACTAAACCAATAAGAAAAGGTCAGACATTTTCATCATTTCCTCTCGTCTTTCCCAATTCCCAGGTTCCACAAACGCACATTTAACCAAAGAGCGACAGATATAGAAGAGACACAAAGAGAGGAGCAGTAATCGAGGCTTTGAGCTGCGTCCACACTGAACACAAACACTGCAGGAACGAAGAGATTTAAAGATATATGTGAAGGTTCTCATTCATCCAGGTCATTTTATGGACACAGGGTTTGAGAAGGTTTGAATAAAGTTGATAAAACCTCTGTCCAGGTCAATTAAAAATCTAAACTTTTACAGTTGTTCTCATTTTTTATTTAAGAATGAGAAAAGGTTCAGGTCAGATCTCAGCAATTGTTTCTCATTGTTTTTGTTAAATGTCATTTCTTTTTTGTCGTGTGCAAAAGAATTAACACAGTTCTGAAAGAATCACTGCAGGTCTCTACAAACCTTCACAAAAACCCAAGAAAGAACTGAACATTCGGTTCTTCAAACTTTTCAAAACCTATTAAACCTATTAGCATTTTACTTTTATAGTTTGAGCCTCACCTTTTAGACGTCAGACCTCAGGCCTCCTTCAAACTCTGACCTCTGACCTCCACGAGTCTGGACCTGGTCTAAGTCTGGACCTGGTCTAAGACTGGACTAACTCTGTCTCCTTCAAACACTGACCTCCATGAGTCTGGACCTGGTCTAGGTCTGGACTGACTCCAGGATGAGTCTGAGGACCAGGTCCAGGTCTGGACTTCAGGATGAGTCTGAGGACCTGGTCTAGGTCTGGACTCCAGGATGAGTCTGAGGACCAGGTCCAGGTCTGGACTCCAGGATGAGTCTGAGGACCAGGTCCAGGTCTGGACTCCAGGATGAGTCTGGACCAGGTCCAGGTCTAGGTCTGGACTCCAGGATGAGTCTGAGGACCTGGTCCAGGTCTGGACTCCAGGATGAGTCTGAGGACCTGGTCTAGGTCTGGACTTCAGGATGAGTCTGAGGACCTGGTCCAGGTCTGGACTCCAGGATGAGTCTGAGGACCAGGTCCAGGTCTGGACTTCAGGATGAGTCTGAGGACCAGGTCCAGGTCTGGACTTCAGGATGAGTCTGAGGACCAGGTCCAGGTCTGGACTTCAGGATGAGTCTGAGGACCAGGTCCAGGTCTGGACTCCAGGATGAGTCTGAGGACCAGGTCCAGGTCTGGACTCCAGGATGAGTCTGAGGACCTGGTCCAGGTCTGGACTCCAGGATGAGTCTGAGGACCTGGTCCAGGTCTGGACTCCAGGATGAGTCTGAGGACCAGGTCCAGGTCTGGACTTCAGGATGAGTCTGAGGACCAGGTCCAGGTCTGGACTCCAGGATGAGTCTGAGGACCAGGTCTAGGTCTGGACTTCAGGATGAGTCTGAGGACCTTCAGGACAGAGGACAGTGTGGACGCAGCTCAGAACACTCTTGGTTCAGTTTCAAACTCACTGCACAAGACTTTTTCAGGTTCTTTTTCTAAACGAGCCCAAAAAGAACTCGAGAACGAGGCCGAAGCTGAGAAAGGACTCGACTCATGAACAAAGGTCCATGTGGCTCGTTCAGATGAACAGGAAGCACTTTTGTCCTGTGCAGTCTTTTTCTTTTTTATTTGCTCAGGTGATTCTCCAAAACAGTTTGGTCTCTTTTGTCGGCAGTGACTGAACAAAAACCTCTTAAAACCAGATCTGATCATCAGAAATACTTCAATACTTTACAATTTAATGAAACTTAACCAAAGGGCTTCAACTCAATCAAAGAGTCTGGGTTAGACCTGGCTTAGTCCAGGTTCGGTCCAGGTCTTAGGTCCGGGTTTAGTCCAGGTTCGGTCCTGGTCTAGTCTTGTCTTTAACTCTTGGTTTTGTCCATATGTTTGTCTAAAACAATATTATTTCATAAATCTTCCCCAAAAACATTTAAAAACTCAATTTCTTTTAGTTTTGATTGAATTCAAACAAAGCAAAATGAAGTCATGTGACAGCAAAGCTCGGTTCTGATTGGACAAAAACCTCACGAAGAAGAAGACGCAGAAGAAGAAGCAGCAGCGTGGAGCTAAAAAGTGCACAAGTTTCAGCATTTCTTCGTTAAAATGAAAAGACGCAGAGTTTCTACATGGCTTAAAGCTTAAAGTTTAAAACATGGCTGCCACCCGGTCGCCGTCGTCGTCATGGCAACACCGGAGGATGATAATGATGAAGCGATGAAGAGTGTGCTCGCCTCCCATTGCCGTTACAGCAGGGCTTTTGCATAAAATGTTACTCCTCGTCAAAATGTCTCGATTTTTTTATCCTTTTTTTTTTTTTTTTTTTTTACAATAAGCCCCTCCCACTTTTAGATTTACAGAAGAGCCCCTGTTCTGCTCAGGGAACGACGACATTAGGGCCTGTCTAAACGAGTCGATATTTAAATAAATACTTTGAACACTTTTAAACCATCTCCCATCGAGGCAGCGTTTCCTCATCCTTGGTTTTAAAGATGTGCCTCTGAGCTAACACAGCCCTCCAGTGTTTCCCACATTCACGAGTCTAAGGCCGTAAACTCCAAATGAGTCGGAATTATAACGCTCGTACGCTACGTTCATATTCAAGAGTCTCTGCACTGAACTGGAGTCTTCGAGGAGCTCTGAGAACAGCTCAGGGCAGACTCTGTAGCAGCTGCTGCTGTAGGACAGTCTTCTCCTGAGAACGTGGAGGTTCGTTGACAATAGTTGGAGCCGATAGAACATTTCGAGTTGGTCTGCACTGCGCAGGAACACGAGCTGCGACAGAGAAGAGACGCTCAACAATGACAAAGACATTAGCTCAACCTCACAAACATCACTTTCTTCTGTCTGCTCCAGCTCCAGGTGAACTGTTTGACACCAGCCGACACAGTCATCCTGCTGCACTGAGCTAAAGCGGCGCTAAACGTGTATAACTCTACTGTCTTCAACACTTGTGGCGTGAACAAAAAGCAGCTTTGAATCAAAATTTAAGCTCAGCGCTTCTAAAACACTCACACCTGATGACATCATCAACACGCACCACAGACCTACTGCAGACCTTTGGGGTTATAGTTCTATTAAAGAACATGGGCTCAAGAGCCTAAAGCTGAACTCACAACAGATTTTTATAAAAGCTATGCCACTAGTGTCACAGCAGCTGCACTTTTAACAAGTATCGCGATGTTTTCTTGCTTTAAACATCTTCAAGCGCACAGACAGATGGAGGCAGAATATGTTTTTTGTGACGCATCATGACGTTTGGATCCAGAGCCTCGACAGTCGACTCAAAAACATACAACTGATTCAGGGATGTAAAGGAGTGTAACAGAACTAGAATGATTTCTGCCAAAAAGCAAAAAGAACAAGAACTTCTTAAATAAAGAAAATAAATCAACTCCACTAAGTGCACAATGTCGCTTGTGTACTGTACAGAGATTCCAAGGGGATTGTATTTCTTGGTTAGTTCAGATCTTAATTGGAAATCTGGAAGGTGGGGCTTTTGTTCTGCAGCCACACTGAAGGAGGCGCTAGAGAGTAATGACCTCATATTCCATCTTTATGTACAGTGTAAATGTAACTGGAGCAGAACAGGGGCTCTTCGACACAGATCTTTTTCCTGGTTTGTTCTTCTGACGTGTGTGGTTGTGGGCAGAGGGGAGCGTTCCTGTCGGTGGGGTTCCCGGTGGGGTTCCCGGTGGGATGGGGGTGTTAGAGGCCTGGCTATGACCCGTCCTCCTCTGTGACGTCCTTGGGCTCCCGCTGCCGTCCGAGGGATCTCCGCTCGCCGCTGTTCAAGGTGGGGCTTCGAGACGACTTCAGCAGCTTGTCCTCGAGCTCGTGCAGCGACGGCTCCTTGTACATGCAAACTGTGGACAGAGGAACAAGGAAAACATGGGCTTGGACAGTGTAATGTTCAAAGTAGATTAGGATTATTAGACAGAGGAGTTTAGACCTCACTAAGACCCGGGAATAAACGCTCTGGGTAGGCTCTCCTAAAGAATCCTCTCAAGGAGGACGTGGATGTAGGGTGCAGCCAGGGCTCAGAGCCTGGACTCAAACTGAGAGCTCAGAGCCCCGATCTGAACCTGAGCAGTGTTCTGTTACTGGACTTGTGTTAGTCTGTCCTTAACAAACACCATGATCAATCATAACAGTGTTCACCAGAGCACGTGGCACCAGGACACTCGCTGAGCACCTGGTGTGAGTAAGATCCGATGGAGAAGGGAGAGATTCAGAAACGCACCAAACACACGAGTCTCTGTCAGAGAGGCCGAGGTTTAACCAGATCCAGAGGCTGGAGCCTGAGTCTGACTGGACCATGTCCTCCAACTCTATCGTCGACCTCTGAACCTGGCGGATGCTCAGAAGTCTGTGAGAAGTTTCTTGAAGCTGGTCCTGATGCTAGTCCTGAGGCGGCTGACAGGGGCGGGCCGTGTGGACTGCAGCAGTGGAGTGGATGGAGGAGGACCACGGTCGGTGCTCAGCAGGAAACAGTGCCCTGATAAGATCGTTACAGGAGCAGCTGTTGACCTCGACTGGAACAGTGTTGGTGAAAGGAACAATGGCGCCACCCCACTGGCCCCCCACTGGCCCCCCACTGGCCCCCCACTGGCCCCCACTGGCCGCCCCACTGGCCCCCACTGGCCGCCCCACTGGCCCCACTGGCCCCACTGGCCCCCACTGGCCACCCCACTGGCCCCACTGGCCGCCCCACTGGCCCCCACTGGCCGCCCCACTGGCCGCCCCACTGGCCGCCACTGGCCGCCCCACTGGCCCCCCACTGGCCCCCACTGGCCCCCACTGGCCGCCCCACTGGCCCCCCACTGGCCGCCCACTGGCCCCCCACTGGCCGCCCCACTGGCCAGTATAAATGTTAGTAGCATCAGTTATGCATTTCATCCCTAACGCACTGCCGCTCTAGACCTTCCATCACACACAGTAGCCCCTCCCTCCCCCGATGCCGCTGTTGCGCGCTCGGACAGCAACAGGTCAGCGCGTGCCCGTCAGTCAACAATTTCAAAAGAAGTTGGAAGACGAAGACTACCGGTAAGTTAATAAGTCAAAAAATATTCTTTAGTAAAAGAAGACGAGGAATTATGTATCGTGACGTGCTTTTTAAGTTCCAAATGGTTACAGTAACTGTTACAGCAGCTTTTTAACGTTTAAGAGTTAACGTTACCTAGATAACGACCTTAGGCTAACGTGCATGTTATGTACATTTTCAGACAATGAAGAGAAAGTCCACAGACATCTCTTCTTATTTTAAGAAGAAAAGTACAGAAGGAGTGAAAGAGATGGCAGGGGAGGAAGAGAGACTTAGTAATAGTGAGGATGAGGAGGAGGAGGAGGAGGAGGAGGAGGAGAGGAACAGACAGAGCAGCATCACAAGGATATACAGCCAGCATTAGTGACAGAACACAATGACGAGGAAAAACAGACCGCTGCAGTCCAGGGACAATCAGCTCCATTGGTCACAGAAGCGTGGCAGGTGTTGGACGTGTTCCTGGACCAACAGGTAAAGTAACGGTCACGTGGCCCTAATAATGAAACTGATTGTTAGCCTAGATAGTAACATCATCTGGAGAAATGTATGTTTTGTTTAGTGTGTTTCCATTAAAATACAAATCATGACATAATAACTTAAAGCATTTGATTGATAATTACGAGAGGGGCTTATTATTACTATTGTTATTATCATTATTATTTTAATATCAGAATAACAGATTTTGCCTCTTGTTTCATTATAGATCTCTCCCAGTCAAGAGCAGAGCAGCCACATCTGAAAACCTCGTACCTGTCAAGGAGACAGAAGAAGCTTCTCTAAAGACTGGAACTACACACAAATGTCTGGAATACTCCGAGTAAAGACTCTGCCTACTGTTATACCTGCCGACACTTCAGTCTCCCCTCCTCAGGTGAGTCAGGATTTACATCTGAAGAGGGGTTCAAACATTAAATATAACACAATAAACCAAAGCATATCAGCAGGAGTTTCCTTAAGTCTTTCTGATAGTTTTCTACAGGCCGCTTTACTACACCAGTAGAATAAAATTATGAAATTATGGTTTCTAGTTTTGGTCTGCCACCCCAAGATTTTAAGTGGCCCCAACTGGCCACCCCTATGAACAATTTCTGGAGGCGCCACTGGAACGGAATACTCTGAGACTCATTCATCGCCAAACTGAAGTCCATGAGTTAACCGCCTGGAAGCTTCATGTGGCACAGGATTTTCACTTGTTCAGTGTTTAGAAAAGGATCTTTTTCTGGAACTATGAGCCGTGAGGATTCAAAGAAGAGTACGTTTGTAGAGGTGAGCAGGAAGACGATCGTGGACAGATATTTTTAAATGAAGAGTGAAAGCGGAGCCTGAGAGTTTCTGTTCCTCTGTGACATTAGAGCTTCTGTTTGACTCCTGTAGGTCACGGCCTCACCTGGGATCAGCCTCAAGGTGGTTTAGTCGTTAACGCTCACACATTTATTTTACAGTGCAGTGTGTTTAAGCACATTTCCAAGCCTTAATAGAGTTTTGTGAGTGTTTGTCTGTTTAAAGAAGGACAGAGAAAGAAGAGTACCTTGTAAGGGTCTGGGGACGAAGTGTGAGCAGGGCTTGGTCTTCTTCACCCGGTTTCCCTTCATGATGATCCCCTCTTTGTTCAGGCCCAGGAACCAGGCCCGGCCCGACTCGTGCTGCCGGTACAGCGTCGAGGAGTAGATCACGTAGTAGTTCTCGAAGACCGACTCCTTAAACTTACACTCAGGAGTGAATACGTCCTGGAACACACACAGAGGGCTTATGGAGGGCTTCAAGGACCAATCAGAGGAAAGGAGGAGGGTAAAAACAAATAATACAAATAACCATAAAAAATATAGACTCATTTCTTAAATATCTTTTTATAATATTTATTTATTAGTTTATTGATTTATTTATTATTTGTTTGTGAATATTGAGTTGTTGCTCAGATCAAAAATAGAACAATTAAATAAACTTCAATAAGGCTTTTTGTTTTGTGTGACTCTGAAGTTGAGCTGAGCTGTTATTAGTGCTTACAGACTCTTGGCCTCCAAGGGAAAGAGAGTAGGGAAGGAGAGAAGGGAAGGAGAGAAGGGAAGGAGAGAAGGAAAGGAGAGAAGGGAAGGAGAGAAGCGAAGGACAGAAGGGAAGGACAGAAGGGAAGGACAGAAGGGAAGGACAGAAGGGAAGGACAGAAGGGAAGGACAGAAGGGAAGGACAGAAGGGAAGGACAGAAGGGAAGGAGAGAAGGGAAGGAGAGAAGGGAAGGAGAGAAGGGAAGGATAAATGGAGGACAGTTGTTTGAAGTCAAACTCTGTCACAGCCAGTGACCGTATTAAGTGTGCATTCAGCTGTTCACTCTCAGACCGGTCTCCACCTGAGCCTAAAGCCCTGTTCACTCTCAGACCGGTCTCCACCTGAGCCTAAAGTCCTGTTCACTCTCAGACCGGTCTCCACCTGAGCCTAAAGCCCTGTTCACTCTCAGACCGGTCTCCACCTGAGCCTAAAGCCCTGTTCACTCTCGACCGGTCTCCACCTGAGCCTAAAGCCCTGTTCACTCTCAGACCGGTCTCCACCTGAGCCTAAAGTCCTGTTCACTCTCAGACCGTTCTCCACCTGAGCCTAAAGCCCTGTTCACTCTCAGACCGGTCTCCACCTGAGCCTAAAGCCCTGTTCACTCTCAGACCGGTCTCCACCTGAGCCTAAAGTCCTGTTCACTCTCGACCGGTCTCCACCTGAGCCTAAAGCCCTGTTCACTCTCAGACCGGTCTCCACCTGAGCCTAAAGCCCTGTTCACTCTCAGACCGGTCTCCACCTGAGCCTAAAGTCCTGTTCACTCTCGACCGGTCTCCACCTGAGCCTAAAGCCCTGTTCACTCTCAGACCGGTCTCCACCTGAGCCTAAAGTCCTGTTCACTCTCAGACCGTTCTCCACCTGAGCCTAAAGCCCTGTTCACTCTCAGACCGGTCTCCACCTGAGCCTAAAGCCCTGTTCACTCTCAGACCGGTCTCCACCTGAGCCTAAAGCCCTGTTCACTCTCAGACCGTTCTCCACCTGAGCCTAAAGTCCTGTTCACTCTCAGACCGGTCTCCACCTGAGCCTAAAGCCCTGTTCACTCTCGACCGGTCTCCACCTGAGCCTAAAGCCCTGTTCACTCTCAGACCGGTCTCCACCTGAGCCTAAAGTCCTGTTCACTCTCAGACCGTTCTCCACCTGAGCCTAAAGCCCTGTTCACTCTCAGACCGGTCTCCACCTGAGCCTAAAGCCCTGTTCACTCTCAGACCGGTCTCCACCTGAGCCTAAAGTCCTGTTCACTCTCGACCGGTCTCCACCTGAGCCTAAAGCCTCGTTCACTCTCAGACCGGTCTCCACCTGAGCCTAAAGTCCTGTTCACTCTCAGACCGGTCTCCACCTCAGCCTAAAGCCCTGTTCACTCTCAGACCGGTCTCCACCTGAGCCTAAAGCCCTGTTCACTCTCAGACCGGTCTCCACCTGAGCCTAAAGCCCTGTTCACTCTCAGACCGGTCTCCACCTGAGCCTAAAGCCCTGTTCACTCTCGACCGGTCTCCACCTGAGCCTAAAGCCCTGTTCACTCTCAGACCGGTCTCCACCTGAGCCTAAAGTCCTGTTCACTCTCAGACCGTTCTCCACCTGAGCCTAAAGCCCTGTTCACTCTCAGACCGGTCTCCACCTGAGCCTAAAGCCCTGTTCACTCTCAGACCGGTCTCCACCTGAGCCTAAAGCCCTGTTCACTCTCAGACCGGTCTCCACCTGAGCCTAAAGCCCTGTTCACTCTCAGACCGGTCTCCACCTGAGCCTAAAGTCCTGTTCACTCTCAGACCGGTCTCCACCTGAGCCTAAAGCCCTGTTCACTCTCAGACCGGTCTCCACCTGAGCCTAAAGCCCTGTTCACTCTCAGACCGGTCTCCACCTGAGCCTAAAGTCCTGTTCACTCTCAGACCGGTCTCCACCTGAGCCTAAAGCCCCGTCGGAAAAATGGAGCAGAACTTTCTGACAGAGCCTTTGGGCGTCTCTCTGAGCTCAGGTCTGTCGGAGGAAAAGCACTTTGTTACGTCTTCACAAAGATCTGCACTTAGACTTTCACCCAACGCTCTCACATCAAACATCAATAATGAACAGAGACCAACGAGAACACAGGTCTAAACCAGGTTAAACCAGGTTTAAACCAGGTCTAAACCAGGTTAAACCAGGTCTAAACCAGGTTAAACCAGGTCTAAACCAGGTCTAAACCAGGTTAAACCAGGTTAAACCAGGTCTAAACCAGGTTAAACCAGGTTAAACCAGGTCTAAACCAGGTTAAACCAGGTTAAACCACGTCTAAACCAGGTCTAACCAGGACTTTGACTGTGGGTTTAGTCGGACTGGGGGGTGTGAGTTCCTCTTTGGGGGAAACGGATCACTCTGATCATGTGACCTTTGACAGAAATACCTGAACACAAGCTGCTGGGAGGAGCTGATCCCAGGTCAGACTACACATTATTTATTACATTAGAAATCTTGTGTTTCCCACTCTTTTGTGCTTCCTCTTAAAGACCCAGAGCTCTCACATTCAGTAAAGCACTGGAATAAAATGTGTTTATTTAAAGGTTTTGAACTCTAACATAATGCCCTTCAGTGCACTTTAAACAAATATGTAATAAATAAATAAACAATGGTGTTTTTATGACTGCGTCACCATCTGAGAAAAACGTGCGTGTTATTCCTAATGCACATTTAAATGCTGCTTCTGCAGAGGGTTTATTTTATGAGCTGTGAATAAAGCTGATAATGACAGAGATGTATTAATGAATGCTTTCACAGCCCAACGATTAGGACCAGGAAGGAACTCAGACATATGTTCACACACAGCTCTCCGAGGTTCAGCAGCAAAGAACGAGCTTTAGACCTGGTTTAGACCTGGTTTAGACCTGGTTTAGACCTGGTTTAGACCTGGTTTAGACCTGGCTAACTCCATAGATTGTAAATAAACATGGATGTAATCCGCTCATTGGCCCCTATTCACCGATATTGTCATTACGACAGGGCAATAAAATGGCAGAGTTGTCCCGTAGTAAAAACTTAGCTCTAGAGACCGGAGCCATCTTTAGTTCCAGGCTGTAAACAGGATTTTTACACCCGTAAAGTCACCATTGGCTTTCTCCTTATATTTCCGCTTTTGGAGCTTGCCCTCTGGTGGACGGAGGTATATCGCTGAATTTTGCCATATTTTGCCGTATGGTGGCGCCCTTACGCGATAACAATTTTAGGAGGTTCACCGTGAGCCAAGACACTTCAGGAAATCACACAGAGAAGCTGCCAAACTCAAATGTCGATTTCCGATGTGAGTTGAGTCTGATGTGTAAAGAGCCGTATCTGCCCCAGTATCTGCCCCAGTGTCTGCCCCAGTATCTGCCCCAGTGTCTGCCCCAGTGTCTGCCCCAGTATCTGCCCCAGTGTCTTCCCCAGTATCTGCCCCAGTATCTGCCCCAGTGTCTTCCCCAGTGTCTTCCCCAGTATCTGCCCCAGTATCTGCCCCAGTGTCTTCCCCAGTGTCTTCCCCAGTGTCTTCCCCAGTATCTGCCCCAGTATCTGCCCCAGTGTCTTCCCCAGTGTCTTCCCCAGTATCTGCCCCAGTATCTGCCCCAGTATCTGCCCCAGTGTCTTCCCCAGTATCTGCCCCAGTATCTGCCCCAGTATCTGCCCCAGTATCTGCCCCAGTATCTGCCCCAGGGCAGCTGTCAGTGTGTGTTACTCACTGAGGTGTAGAGGAAGCCCTCCTGGTTCATGGCCATGTACAGAGCGGCCTTCACTCCCTGGATGGCCACCACCCTCAGCCCCACAGGGATCAGGTTAAACAGCGCTGGAACAAACACACACAGCTAAATTAACCAAAAACAAATAAACACAGCTGCTCCTTCTCCTTCCGTCTTTTCACGCTCAACAATCAACCCAAAAAGAATCTTTTTGATAAAGTTCACAGCCTTCCACAGCATCAGGTCATTGTTTTCTATTTAAACTGAAGGTTTAGTTCAAGTGATGCTCATGAACAAATGAACCTTGAAGAAACACCATGTGAGTATTGAGTCTTTCACTGAGTCTTTTATTGAGTCTTTCACTGAGTCTTTTATTGAGTCTTTCACTGAGTCTTTTATTGAGTTTTTTATTGAGTATCTATTTTCTTCCTCTTATCCAGGGCCGGGTTGGGGGGGCAGCAGTCTAAGCAGAGACTCCTAGACCTCACCCCAGACACTTCCGTCCGGGGGGATACCGAGGCGTTCCCAGGCCAGCCGAGAGACATAGTCCCTCCAGCATGTCCAAGGTCTGCCCCGGGGTCTCCTCCTGGTGGGACGTGCCCGAAATACCTCCCTAGGGAGGAGTCCAGGGGGCGTCCGAAACAGATGCACGAGCCACCTCAGCTGCTCCTCTCGATGTGGAGGAGCAGCAGCTCTACTCTGAGCTCCTCCCAAGTGACCTACCTTCTTCATATTATTTAAAAATATAAACTGCAAATCTTTAAATTCAGCCTTGTTCTATTAATTCTTGAAAAACAGTACTCATTAAATATAAATTATCTACTTAAATAAACAGCAGCATGTCCAGAAAAACTGACTCATTTACAAATAAATATGAATAAAATAATAGAACAAAGAAGTTTTAAATGGTTTTGAAAATAAAATTAAATGGTCAAAAGGTAAGTTTTTTAATAAGAAAACACCTTAAGGTCCTTAAAGGACACCCTTTTTACATTTTTCAAAATTCTTCACTATCCCAGTCCCACTTGGCGTGGGTTTAACGCTTTGACCCACTGACAGTGGAGGTGGCGCGATGCCTTCAGGGACTTACTGTTGTCGCTGTTCTCGTCCTTGCTGCCGCCGATGGTGCCGTCCGGCAGCATCTGGAGGAAGAAGCCCTGTTCACTGAAGAGGCGCGTCACGATGCCCTTCAGCTGTGCCTCTGCAACACAAACACAGAGAACATCCTCAGTTTTAACGACGGCAGGACAGTAAAAACACACACCACACAAACCTCATCAGACAAACACACACCAGCACAAACCTCATCAGACAAACACACACCAGCACAAACCTCATCAGACAAACACACACCAGCACAAACCTCATCAGTAAAAACACACACCAGCACAAACCTCATCAGTAAAAACACACACCAGCACAAACCTCATCAGACGAAACACACACCAGCACAAACCTCATCAGACAAACACACACCAGCACAAACCTCATCAGACAAACACACACCAGCACAAACCTCATCAGACAAACACACACCAGCACAAACCTCATCAGACAAACACACACCAGCACAAACCTCATCAGACAAACACACACCAGCACAAACCTCATCAGACGAAACACACACCAGCACAAACCTCATCAGACAAACACACACCAGCACAAACCTCATCAGACAAACACACACCAGCACAAACCTCATCAGACAAACACACACCAGCACAAACCTCATCAGTAAAAACACACACCACACAAACCTCATCAGACGAAACACACACCAGCACAAACCTCATCAGACAAACACACACCACACAAACCTCATCAGACAAACACACACCAGCACAAACCTCATCAGACAAACACACACCAGCACAAACCTCATCAGACAAACACACACCAGCACAAACCTCATCAGACAAACACACACCAGCACAAACCTCATCAGACAAACACACACCAGCACAAACCTCATCAGTAAAAACACACACCACACAAACCTCATCAGACGAAACACACACCAGCACAAACCTCATCAGACAAACACACACCAGCACAAACCTCATCAGACAAACACACACCAGCACAAACCTCATCAGACAAACACACACCAGCACAAACCTCATCAGACAAACACACACCAGCACAAACCTCATCAGTAAAAACACACACCAGCACAAACCTCATCAGACAAACACACACCACACAAACCTCATCAGACAAACACACACCAGCACAAACCTCATCAGACAAACACACACCAGCACAAACCTCATCAGACAAACACACACCAGCACAAACCTCATCAGACAAACACACACCAGCACAAACCTCATCAGACAAACACACACCACACAAACCTCATCAGACAAAACACACACCAGCACAAACCTCATCAGACAAACACACACCAGCACAAACCTCATCAGACAAACACACACCAGCACAAACCTCATCAGTAAAAACACACACCAGCACAAACCTCATCAGACAAAACACACACCAGCACAAACCTCATCAGTAAAAACACACACCAGCACAAACCTCATCAGACAAACACACACCAGCACAAACCTCATCAGACAAACACACACCAGCACAAACCTCATCAGACAAACACACACCAGCACAAACCTCATCAGACAAACACACACCACACAAACCTCATCAGACGAAACACACACCAGCACAAACCTCATCAGACAAAACACACACCAGCACAAACCTCATCAGTAAAAACACACACCAGCACAAACCTCATCAGACAAACACACACCAGCACAAACCTCATCAGACAAACACACACCAGCACAAACCTCATCAGACAAACACACACCAGCACAAACCTCATCAGACGAAACACACACCAGCACAAACCTCATCAGACAAAACACACACCAGCACAAACCTCATCAGACGAAACACACACCAGCACAAACCTCATCAGACAAACACACACCAGCACAAACCTCATCAGACAAACACACACCAGCACAAACCTCATCAGACAAACACACACCAGCACAAACCTCATCAGACAAACACACACCACACAAACCTCATCAGACAAAACACACACCAGCACAAACCTCATCAGTAAAAACACACACCAGCACAAACCTCATCAGACAAACACACACCACACAAACCTCATCAGACGACTGAAAAAAAGCCAAAGTAAATGAAATAAAAACACTCATGCTTCAGAGGACAGGGCAGATACTCAACACAAGTTCCACAAACGTTTGAAAAGTAGGGTTTATTTTGTCCAAACTGAGGCTCAGGCTTTATGTTCTGGTCATATATGATCACATCTATAGATTAACACTGAGCAAACACAGATTAAACAAAACAACACCAGTCCATCTTCTCCAGGCCTCAGTTTGTTCAGAAAGAGCTCCAGAGGAATCAGTGACAAGGCAGAAAGATGTGGAGCAGCTGCAGAAATAGACACAACACTGAGGCCTGTGGGAACGAGCCACTGTTCTACTTCCTCTAGATCTACAGCATCTACAGACCCCCCCACGAGACTACTGACCCCCTCCTCATGAGACTACTGACCCCCCCTCACAGAGGAGACTCTACTGACCCCCACGAGACTACTGACCCCCACAGGAGACTACTGACCCCCACAGAGGAGACTACTGACCCCCACAGGAGACTACTGACCCCCTCACAGAGGAGACTCTACTGACCCCCACAAGAGACTACTGACCCCCACAGGAGACTACTGACCCCCTCACAGAGGAGACTCTACTGACCCCCACAAGAGACTACTGACCCCCACAGAGGAGACTACTGACCCCTCCTCAAGAGACTACTGACCCCCACAAGAGACTACTGACCCCTCCTCATGAGACTACTGACCCCTCACAGAGGAGACTCTACTGACCCCCACAAGAGACTACTGACCCCTCACAGAGGAGACTCTACTGACCCCCACAGAGGAGACTCTACTGACCCCCACAAGAGACTACTGACCCCCACAGAGGAGACTACTGACCTCCTCAAGAGACTACTGACCCCCACAAGAGACTACTGACCCCCACAGAGGAGACTACTGACCCCTCCTCATGAGACTACTGACCCCCTCACAGAGGAGACTCTACTGACCCCCACAAGAGACTACTGACCCCCTCACAGAGGAGACTCTACTGACCCCCACAGAGGAGACTACTGACCCCTCCTCATGAGACTACTGACCCCCTCACAGAGGAGACTCTACTGACCCCCACAGGAGACTACTGACCCCCTCACAGAGGAGACTCTACTGACCCCCACAGAGGAGACTCTACTGACCCCCACAGAGACTACTGACCCCCACAGAGGAGACTACTGGCCCCCTCACAGAGGAGACTCTACTGACCCCCACAGAGACTACTGACCCCCTCACAGAGAGACTCTACTGACCCCCACAGAGGAGACTACTGACCCCCTCACAGAGGAGACTCTACTGACCCCCTCACAGAGAGACTCTACTGACCCCCACAGGAGACTACTGACCCCCTCACAGAGGAGACTCTACTGACCCCCACAGAGACTACTGACCCCCACAGAGAGACTACTGACCCCCTCACAGAGAGACTCTACTGACCCCCACAGAGGAGACTCTACTGACCCCCACAGGAGACTACTGGCCCCCTCACAGAGGAGACTACTGACCCCCTCACAGAAGAGACTCTACTGACCCCCACAGAGGAGACTACTGACCCCCACAGAGGAGACTACTGACCCCCACACGAGACTACTGACCCCCTCACAGAGGAGACTCTACTGCCCCCTCCTCATAAGACTACTGACCCCTCCTCATAAGACTACTGACCCCCCTTTACAGGAGACTACATCAGCGAATTACAGATTACAGCGAATTACGCAAAATACAGCGATATACCTCCGTCCACCAGAGGGCAGGCTCCAAAAGCAGAAATATAAGAAGAAACCCAATGGTGACTTTACAAGAGTAAAAATCCTGTTTACAGCCGGGTACTAAAGATGGCTCCGGTCTCTAGAGCTGAGTTTTTACTACGTGACAACCCTGGACGTTTGATTAATACGTTTGTTTATGCTATCTAAAAACTATTGTTTTACTCTGGAGTAAAAGCCAAAAAGACCAGAAGTAACGGTCATTTTATTGCCCTGTCGACGATATCGATGAATAGGGACCAATCGGCGGATTACATCCATGTTTATTTACAATTTATACCTTTTTACCTGGTTCTAGTCGGTCTTTACCTGGTTTTAGTCGGACCGGCCTCTTCTTGCCGCTGCAGAAGCGGACTTTTCTGAAGACGGAGAAGAAGTGTCGCTCACACAGAGACCGGGAGCCTTTAGTTGGACTCGAGCGTCGTTTGTTTGTGTTTTTTTTGTCGCTGTTCGACTCTCGCGCCTGGCGCTTCTGACGAATCAGAGCGCTCGCTATTGCCGCCATTTTCAGCCAATCACAGGTTGCGGTTCATCTCCATGTAAAGTCTTTTTGTTCCTTGTTGATCTCTGGCTAAGTCGGTTTTATTCCTCAAATGTCGTTGTGGATTTACTTTAGTCTTTATTCTTACGAAGGCTTGTTTAGTCTTGGTTTAACCCTCAATAAGTCCTGGTCCAGTCCTGTTGTAGTCCAGACCTTGTTTAATCACAGGCTTCAGGTCATCAAAGTATTTCTGATGCCCACATAGTCCACAGTTGGTCTGGGTTTGGTCTGGGTTTGGTTTAGGTTTGGTCTTGGATTAGTCTTGGTTTGGTTTGGTCTGGGTTTGGTCTTGGTTTGGTCTTGGATTAGTCTTGGTTTGGTTTGGTCTGGGTTTGGTCTTGGTTTGGTCTTGGATTAGTCTTGGTTTGGTTTGGTCTGGGTTTGGTCTTGGTTTGGTCTTGGATTAGTCTTGGTTTGGTTTGGTCTGGGTTTGGTCTGGGTTTGGTCTGGATTTGGTCTTGGTTCGGTCTGGGTTTGGTTTAGGTTTAGTCTGGGTTTGGTCTGGGTTTGGTTTAGGTTTGGTCTTGGTTTGGTCTGGGTTTGGTTTAGGTTTAGTCTGGGTTTGGTCTGGGTTTGGTTTAGGTTTGGTCTTGGTTTGCTCTTGGTTTGGTCTTGGTTTGGTTTAGTCTTGGTTTGGTCTTGGTTTGGTCTTGGATTAGTCTTGGTTTGGTTTGGTCTGGGTTTGGTCTGGGTTTGGTTTAGGTTTGGTCTTGGTTTGGTCTGGGTTTGGTTTAGGTTTAGTTTTGGTTTGGTCTGGGTTTGGTTTAGGTTTGGTCTTGGTTCGGTCTGGGTTTGGTTTGGTCTGGGTTTGGTCTTGGTTCGGTCTGGGTTTGGTCTTGGTTTGGTCTTGGTTTGGTTTGGTCTTGGTTTGGTCTTGGTTTGGTCTTGGCTCGGTCTGGGTTTGGTCTTGGTTTGGTCTTGGTTTGGTTTGGTCTTGGTTTTGTCTGGGTTTGGTCTGGGTTTGGTTTAGGTTTAGTCTTGGTTTGGTCTGGGTTTTGTCTTGGTTTGGTCTTGGTTTGGTCTTGGTTCGGTCTGGGTTTGGTTTAGGTTTGGTCTGGATTTGGTCTTGGTTCGGTCTGGGTTTGGTCTTGGTTTGGTCTTGGTTCGGTCTGGGTTTGGTTTAGGTTTGGTCTGGATTTGGTTTAGGTTTGGTCTTGGTTTGGTCTTGGTTTGGTCTGGGTTCGGTCTGGGTTTGGTTTAGGTTTAGTCTTGGTTTGGTCTTGGTTTGGTCTGGGTTTGGTCTTGGTTCGGTCTGGGTTTGGTTTGGTCTGGGTTTGGTTTAGGTTTAGTCTTGGTTTGGTCTGGGTTTGGTCTGGGTTTGGTTTGGGTTTGGTTTAGGTTTAGTCTTGGTTTGGTCTGGGTTTGGTCTGGGTTTGGTCTTGGTTCGATCTGGGTTTGGTTTGGTTTGGTCTGGGTTTGGTTTAGGTTTAGTCTTGGTTTGGTCTGGGTTTGGTCTGGGTTTGGTCTTGGTTCGGTCTGGGTTTGGTTTGGTCTGGGTTTGGTCTGGGTTTGGTCTGGGTTTGGTTTAGGTTTAGTCTTGGTTTGGTCTGGGTTTGGTTTAGGTTTAGTCTGGGTTTGGTCTGGGTTTGTCTTGGTTTGGTCTGGGTTTGGTCTGGGTTTGGTTTAGGTTTAGTCTTGGTTTGGTCTGGGTTTGGTCTGGGTTTGGTTTAGGTTTAGTCTTGGTTTGGTCTGGGTTTGGTTTAGGTTTAGTCTTGGTTTGGTCTTGGTTCGGTCTGGGTTTGGTCTGGGTTTGGTCTTGGTTCGGTCTGGGTTTGGTTTGGTCTGGGTTTGGTCTGGGTTTGGTTTAGGTTTAGTCTTGTTTGGTCTGGGTTTGGTTTAGGTTTAGTCTTGGTTTGGTCTGGGTTTGGTTTAGGTTTAGTCTTGGTTTGGTCTTGGTTCGGTCTGGGTTTGGTCTGGGTTTGGTCTTGGTTCGGTCTGGGTTTGGTTTGGTCTGGGTTTGGTCTGGGTTTGGTTTAGGTTTAGTCTGGGTTTGGTCTGGGTTTGGTCTGGGTTTGGTTTAGGTTTAGTCTTGGTTCGGTCTGGGTTTGGTTTGGTCTGGGTTTGGTCTGGGTTTGGTTTAGGTTTAGTCTGGGTTTGGTCTGGGTTTGGTCCCTGGTTTATTCCTGGGTTTAGTCTTCGTGTGCAGTTCTGGGTTTAGTCTCACCTGGTTTTTGTCAGTACTTGGATCAGGGTTTAGTCTTGCTTTAGTCTTATTTGAATCACTTTATTCAGGAGTCCACACATAGTCCACATTTAGTCCAGGTTTAGTCTAAGTTCAGTCCCTGTTTAGTCCTGGTTCAGACCTGGTTTAGACCCGGTTTAGTCCTGGTTTAGTTCCACTTTTGCTCCATTTAATCCCAGTTCCAGAAGTACTTTATGAATAGTTAAATCCGGTTAAAGTCCTGGTTCAGTTCTGGTTTTATTCCTTTCGTCTGGGTTAAAGAGTTTTTAAAGCCCGTCGCCCTGGTGCATCGTGGGAAGTGTAGTTCACAAGCAGAACTGCAGTTCAGTTAATT
>JALDNG010000115.1:687500-917500 GCA_024349245.1 Neodontobutis hainanensis
TTGGCTCGCCTCAAAACTCCGCCGTTAATGAGTCCGCGACCGAACACAGGTGAGACGCTTTTGTTTCAGACGCATTTTCAACTTGTTTCAAAGACTTTCCTGAGCCGAAAAGTGGGAGTTCAGGTTTCAGCTGGGCTCGTCTGCGGTGAGAAGAGACACAGCAGGGCCTGAGCTCGACAAATACACACCAGACCAGAGACCGAGAAGAATAATGGAACTAAAGACATACATGCACAGAACTCTTTAACAACAGGTAATGATCATTTTTAGTTAAAGCCCAAAGTTCAGGAAGGGATTTGTATTTGTCACAAAGACAGCATTTAAAACAAAACTATTTAACCCCTCAGTTTAAAGCTTGAGCTCAATGACAGAAGTTCAGTCGTTCAAAAAACACAGAAGTTCAGTCGTTCAAAAAACACAGAAGTTCAATCGTTCAAAAAACAGAAGTTCAGTCGTTCAAAAAACAGAAGTTCAGTCGTTCAAAAAACACAGAAGTTCAATCGTTCAAAAAACAGAAGTTCAGTCGTTCAAAAAACAGAAGTTCAGTCGTTCAAAAAACAGAAGTTCAGTCGTTCAAAAAACACAGAAGTTCAATCGTTCAAAACACAGAAGTTCAGTCGTTCAAAAAACACAGAAGTTCAGTCGTTCAAAAAACACAGAAGTTCAGTCGTTCAAAAAACAGAAGTTCAGTCGTTCAAAAAACACAGAAGTTCAGTCGTTCAAAAAACAGAAGTTCAGTCGTTCAAAAAACACAGAAGTTCAGTCGTTCAAAAAACAGAAGTTCAGTCGTTCAAAACACAGAAGTTCAGTCGTTCAAAAAACAGAAGTTCAGTCGTTCAAAAAACACAGAAGTTCAGTCGTTCAAAAAACAGAAGTTCAGTCGTTCAAAAAACACAGAAATTCAGTCGTTCAAAAAACAGAAGTTCAGTCGTTCAAAAAACACAGAAGTTCAGTCGTTCAAAAAACACAGAAGTTCAGTCGTTCAAAAAACACAGAAGTTCAGTCGTTCAAAAAACAGAAGTTCAGTCGTTCAAAAAACAGAAGTTCAGTCGTTCAAAAAACAGAAGTTCAGTCGTTCAAAAAACAGAAGTTCAGTCGTTCAAAAAACAGAAGTTCAGTCGTTCAAAAAACAGAAGTTCAGTCGTTCAAAAAACAGAAGTTCAGTCGTTCAAAAAACAGAAGTTCAGTCGTTCAAAAAACAGAAGTTCAGTCGTTCAAAAAACACAGAAGTTCAGTCGTTCAAAAAACACAGAAGTTCAGTCGTTCAAAAAACATAGAAGTTCAGTCGTTCAAAAAACAGAAGTTCAGTCGTTCAAAAAACAGAAGTTCAGTCGTTCAAAAAACAGAAGTTCAGTCGTTCAAAAAACAGAAGTTCAGTCGTTCAAAAAACACAGAAGTTCAGTCGTTCAAAAAACAGAAGTTCAGTCGTTCAAAAAACAGAAGTTCAGTCGTTCAAAAAACACAGTTCAGTCGTTCAAAAAACACAGAAGTTCAGTCGTTCAAAAAACAGTGTCATGTCTGTTTTATATTGTTTCCGGTTTGTGTTGTATTCAATGGACTTTATTTTGAAATGTCGTGCCCTTGTCTGTGTCCATGCTTGACTTCCTGCCTTGTGTTTTTCCCTCCTGTGTGATTACCTGCTCCGCCCTAATATGTTTCACCTGTCCCTTGTTGTCTGTGTCTATTTATACCTGTTTGTCCTTCCCCTCAGTACCAGGTCATTGTCATTGTCTCTGTCTCCGTCTCCGTCTCCGTCTCCGTCTCCGTCTCCGTCTCCGTCTCCGTCTCCGTCTCCGTCACCGTCACCGTCACCCGTAAGTTTGGTCTGTGTTCCTTTTGTCGCCACTTGTGAATTTTCTAGTCCGTGGTTTTGGTATTTTCATTTTCTCTGGATTTTTGCCTGTGTTTTCGGTTCTGGGAGAATTTTGGTTTTTGGATTTTTGTATGCGTCTGTTTCTCTTAAAAAATAAATTTAGTTTAACGTTCTTGGAGTTTGGGTTGTTGCATTGGAGTCTTCCTGTTCCTGAGCCCGCGGCCATGACAGAATGACCTGGTCTGAACTGAGACTCCGCAGCCCCAGAACTGTTTTCCAGAGTCTTCGTGTCAGCCCCAGAACTGTTTTCCAGAGTCTTCGTGTCAGCCCCAGAACCGTTTTCCAGAGTCTTTGTGTCAGCCCCAGAACTGTTTTCCAGAGTCTTCGTGTCAGCCCCAGAACTGTTTTCCAGAGTCTTCGTGTCAGCCCCAGAACTGTTTTCCAGAGTCTTCGTGTCAGCCCCAGAACCGTTTTCCAGAGTCTTTGTGTCAGCCCCAGAACTGTTTTCCAGAGTCTTCGTGTCAGCCCCAGAACTGTTTTCCAGAGTCTTCGTGTCAGCCCCAGAACTGTTTTCCAGAGTCTTCGTGTCAGTCCCAGAACTGTTTTCCAGAGTCTTCGTGTCAGCCCCAGAACCGTTTTCCAGAGTCTTCGTGTCAGCCCCAGAACTGTTTCCAGGGTCTTCGCTTCAGCCCCAGAACTGTTTCCAGAGTCTTCGCTTCAGCGCCAAAACTGTTTCCAGAGTCTTCGCTTCAGCGCCAGAACTGTTTCCAGAGTCTTCGCTTCAGCGCCAAAACTGTTTCCAGAGTCTTCGCTTCAGCCCCCAGAACTGTTTCCAGAGTCTTCGCTTCAGCGCCAGAACTGTTTCCAGAGTCTTCGCTTCAGCGCCAAAACTGTTTCCAGAGTCTTCGCTTCAGCCCACAGAACTGTTTCCAGAGTCTCCGCTTCAGCCCCCAGAACTGTTTCCAGAGTCTTCGCTTCAGCGCCAAAACTGTTTCCAGAGTCTTCGCTTCAGCCCCCAGAACTGTTTCCAGAGTCTTCGCTTTAGCCTCCAGAACTGTTTCCAGAGTCTTCGTGTCAGCCCCAGAACTGTTTTCCAGAGTCTTCGTGTCAGCCCCAGAACCGTTTTCCAGAGTCTTTGTGTCAGCCCCAGAACTGTTTCCAGAGTCTGCGCTTCAGCCTCCAGAACTGTTTCCAGAGTCTTCGCTTCAGCCCCCAGAACTGTTTTCAGAGTCTTTGCCTCAGCCCCCAGAGAGTTTTCCCTGAGAGTACGTCTCAGCCCCCAGAGAGTTTTTTCCCTGAGAGTACGTCTCAGCCCCCAGAGAGTTTTCCCTGAGAGTACGTCTCAGCCCCCAGAGAGTTTTCCCTGAGAGTACGTCTCAGCCCCCCAGAGAGTTTTCCCTGAGAGTACGTCTCGGCCCCCAGAGAGGCTCACCCCTCGAGTGGCTCACCCCTCGTGTGGCTCATCCCCTCGTCTGGCTCATCCCCTCGTCTGGCTCATCCCCTCGTCTGGCTCCTTCCCTCAAGTGGCTCTCCCCTCGAGTGGCTCACCCCTCGAGTGGCTCACCCCTCGTCTGGCTCATCCCCTCGTCTGGCTCCTTCCCTCGTCTGGCTCCTTCCCTCGTCTGGTTCATCCTTCGTCTGGTTCGGTTCATCCTTCGTCTGGTTCATCCTCCGTCTGGTTCATCCTCCGTCTGGTCTGGTTCATCCTTCGTCTGGTTCATCCTTCGTCTGGTTCACCCTTCGTCTGGTTCGTCCTTCGTCTGGTTCGTCCTTCGTCTGGTTCGTCCTTCGTCTGGTTCGTCCTTCGTCTGGTTCGTCCTTCGTCTGGTTCGTCCTTCGTCTGGTTCATCCCTCGTCTGGTTCATCCCTCGTCTGGTCCTTCCTCGTCTGGTTCATCCCTCGTCTGGTTCATCCCTCGTCTGGTCTGGTTCATCCTTCGTCTGGTTCATCCTTCGTCTGGTTCACCCTTCGTCTGGTTCACCCTTCGTCTGGTTCGTCCTTCGTCTGGTTCGTCCTTCGTCTGGTTCGTCCTTCGTCTGGTTCATCCCTCGTCTGGTTCATCCCTCGTCTGGTCTGGTTCATCCTTCGTCTGGTTCATCCTTCGTCTGGTTCACCCTTCGTCTGGTTCGTCCTTCGTCTGGTTCGTCCTTCGTCTGGTTCATCCCTCGTCTGGTCCTTCCTCGTCTGGTTCATCCCTCGTCTGGTTCATCCCTCGTCTGGTTCTTCCTCGTCTGGTTCATCCCTCGTCTGGTTCATTCCTCGTCTGGTCCTTCCTCGTCTGGTTCATCCCTCGTCTGGTTCATCCCTCGTTTGGTCCTTCCTCGTCTGGTTTCATCCTCGTCTGGTCGTCCTTACGGTCCTTCCTCGTCTGGCCTCTCCTCGTCTGGTCGTCTCTGTTGTCCTCCCAGCCTGGCCCTTTGTTTTTTTTTGGTCTTTGTTCTCCCAGCCTGTTCATGAGTTTTTGTTCTTTGTCCTCCCAGCCTGTTCATGAGTTTTTGTTCCCTGTTCTCCCAGCCTGTTCATGAGTTTTTGTTCCTTGTTCTCCCAGCCTGTCCATGAGTTTTGTTCCTTGTTCTCCCAGCCTGTTCATGAGTTTTTGTTCCTTGTTCTCCCAGCCTGTTCATGAGTTTGTTCCTTGTTCTCCCAGCCTGTTCACGAGTTTTTGTTCCTTGTGCTCCCAGCCTGTTCATGCGTTTTTGTTCCTTGTTCTCCCAGCCTGTCCATGAGTTTTGTTCCTTGTTCTCCCAGCCTGTCCATGAGTTTTTGTTCCTTGTTCTCCCAGCCTGTCCATGAGTTTTGTTCCTTGTTCTCCCAGCATGTCCGGAGTTTTCTGTCGTTGCCCTGTCCGGAGTTTTCTGTCGTCGCCCTGTCCGGAGTTTTCTGTCGTTGCCCTGTCTGGAGTTTCCTGTCGTTGCCCTGTCTGGAGTTTCCTGTCGTTGCCCTGTCTGGAGTTTCCTGTCGTTGCCATGTCTGGTGTTTCCTGTCGTTGCCATGTCTGGAGTTTCCTGTCGTTGCCCTGTCCGGAGTTTTCTGTCGTTGCCCTGTCTGGAGTTTCCTGTCGTTGCCCTGTCTGGAGTTTCCTGTCGTTGCCATGTCCGGAGTTTCCTGTCCCTGCCATGTCCGGAGTTTCCTGTCCCTGCCATGTCCGGAGTTTCCTGTCCCTGCCATGTCCGGAGTTTCCTGTCCCTGCCATGTCCGGAGTTTCCTGTCCCTGCCATGTCCGGAGTTTCCTGTCCCTGCCATGTCCGGAGTTTCCTGTCCCTGCCATGTCCGGAGTTTCCTGTCCCTGCCATGTCCGGAGTTTCCTGTCCCTGCCATGTCCGGAGTTTCCTGTCCCTACCATGTCCGGAGTTTCCTGTCCCTGCCATGTCCGGAGTTTCCTGTCCCTACCTGGTCCTGAGTCCGTCCTTCTGCAAGTCCCGTCCGTGTGTTCCCATCCCGGCACAAAATTTTTCCCCCTTGTGCCTGTTCCCGGCATATTCCTTCCACTAGCGCCACGTCCGGCCGACCAGTTCCGAGGGCGGACGTGCCGCATCTGTAACCCGAGTGCCCGTCCGGCCGACCAGTTCAGAGGGCCGGACCCGACTCACCAGTGTACCCGGCGCCGTCCGGCCGATCAGTATTAGAGGCGGACCCGACTCATCAGACTTCCCGAGTGTCCCGTCCAGCCAGTAGTTAGAGGCTGGATCCAACACCACGTTTCTCCCCTAGCGCCCGTCCGGCCAACCAGTGTCCAAGGGCCGGACCCGCCGCATCGGTTCCCCCAAGCCTTTCCTGAGTGTGTCCCGTGCCAGTTGTCTAGTGGACTTGTTCCCCTCCGACTGACCCCCCCCTCCACCCACCCAAGAAATTGTCGAAAGAAAGGATTTTTGGGTTATAGGAGTGTTAGGCCGCCCAGTGGTCGGCCTTTAAGGGGGGGGTACTGTCATGATTCATGTCTGTTTTATATTGTTTCCGGTTTGTGTTGTATTCAATGGACTTTATTTTGAAATGTCGTGCCCTTGTCTGTGTCCATGCTTGACTTCCTGCCTTGTGTTTTTCCCTCCTGTGTGATTACCTGCTCCGCCCTAATATGTTTCACCTGTCCCTTGTTGTCTGTGTCTATTTATACCTGTTTGTCCTTCCCCTCAGTACCAGGTCATTGTCATTGTCTCTGTCTCTGTCTCTGTCTCTGTCTCTGTCTCTGTCACCGTCACCGTCACCGTCACCCGTAAGTTTGGTCTGTGTTCCTTTTGTCGCCACTTGTGAATTTTCTAGTCCGTGGTTTTGGTATTTTCATTTTCTCTGGATTTTTGCCTGTGTTTTCGGTTCTGGGAGAATTTTGGTTTTTGGATTTTTGTATGCGTCTGTTTCTCTTAAAAAATAAATTTAGTTTAACGTTCTTGGAGTTTGGGTTGTTGCATTGGAGTCTTCCTGTTCCTGAGCCCGCGGCCATGACAAACAGAAGTTCAGTCGTTCAAAAAACAGAAGTTCAGTCGTTCAAAAAACACAGAAGTTCAGTCGTTCAAAAAACACAGAAGTTCAGTCGTTCAAAAAACACAGAAGTTCAGTCGTTCAAAAAACACAGAAGTTCAGTCGTTCAAAAAACACAGAAGTTCAGTCGTTCAAAAAACAGAAGTTCAGTCGTTCAAAACACAGAAGTTCAGTCGTTCAAAAAACACAGAAGTTCAGTCGTTCAAAAAACACAGAAGTTCAGTCGTTCAAAAAACAGAAGTTCAGTCGTTCAAAAAACACAGTTCAGTCGTTCAAAAAACACAGTTCAGTCGTTCAAAAAACAGAAGTTCAGTCGTTCAAAAAACAGAAGTTCAATCGTTCAAAAAACAGAAGTTCAGTCGTTCAAAAAACACAGAAGTTCAGTCGTTCAAAAAACACAGTTCAGTCGTTCAAAAAACACAGTTCAGTCGTTCAAAAAACAGAAGTTCAGTCGTTCAAAAAACACAGTTCAGTCGTTCAAAAAACACAGTTCAGTCGTTCAAAAAACAGAAGTTCAGTCGTTCAAAAAACAGAAGTTCAATCGTTCAAAAAACAGAAGTTCAGTCGTTCAAAAAACACAGAAGTTCAGTCGTTCAAAAACACAGTTCAGTCGTTCAAAAACACAGTTCAGTCGTTCAAAAACAGAAGTTCAGTCGTTCAAAAACACAGTTCAGTCGTTCAAAAACAGAAGTTCAGTCGTTCAAAAACAGAAGTTCAGTCGTTCAAAAACAGAAGTTCAGTCATTCAAAAACAGAAGTTCAGTCGTTCAAAAAACACAGAAGTTCAGTCGTTCAAAAAACACAGAAGTTCAGTCGTTCAAAAAACAGAAGTTCAGTCGTTCAAAAAACAGAAGTTCAGTCGTTCAAAAAACACAGAAGTTCAGTCGTTCAAAAAACACAGAAGTTCAGTCGTTCAAAAAACACAGAAGTTCAGTCGTTCAAAAAACACAGAAGTTCAGTCGTTCAAAAAACACAGAAGTTCAGTCGTTCAAAAAACATAGAAGTTCAGTCGTTCAAAAAACATAGAAGTTCAGTCGTTCAAAAAACACAGAAGTTCAGTCGTTCAAAAAACACAGAAGTTCAGTCGTTCAAAAAACACAGAAGTTCAGTCGTTCAAAAAACAGAAGTTCAGTCGTTCAAAAAACAGAAGTTCAGTCGTTCAAAAAACAGAAGTTCAGTCGTTCAAAAAACACAGTTCAGTCGTTCAAAAAACACAGAAGTTCAGTCGTTCAAAAAACACAGTTCAGTCGTTCAAAAAACACAGAAGTTCAGTCGTTCAAAAAACACAGAAGTTCAGTCGTTCAAAAAACACAGTTCAGTCGTTCAAAAAACACAGAAGTTCAGTCGTTCAAAAAACAGAAGTTCAGTCGTTCAAAAAACAGAAGTTCAGTCGTTCAAAAAACAGAAGTTCAGTCGTTCAAAAAACAGAAGTTCAGTCGTTCAAAAAACACAGTTCAGTCGTTCAAAAAACACAGAAGTTCAGTCGTTCAAAAAACAAAAGTTCAGTCGTTCAAAACACAGAAGTTCAGTCGTTCAAAAAACACAGAAGTTCAGTCGTTCAAAAAACACAGAAGTTCAGTCGTTCAAAAAACACAGAAGTTCAGTCGTTCAAAAAACACAGTTCAGTCGTTCAAAAAACACAGTTCAGTCGTTCAAAAAACACAGTTCAGTCGTTCAAAAAACACAGTTCAGTCGTTCAAAAAACAGAAGTTCAATCGTTCAAAAAACAGAAGTTCAGTCGTTCAAAAAACACAGAAGTTCAGTCGTTCAAAAAACACAGTTCAGTCGTTCAAAAAACACAGTTCAGTCGTTCAAAAAACACAGAAGTTCAGTCGTTCAAAAAACAGAAGTTCAGTCGTTCAAAAAACACAGAAGTTCAGTCGTTCAAAAAACACAGAAGTTCAGTCGTTCAAAAAACACAGTTCAGTCGTTCAAAAAACAGAAGTTCAGTCGTTCAAAAAACAGAAGTTCAGTCGTTCAAAAAACAGAAGTTCAGTCGTTCAAAAAACAGAAGTTCAGTCGTTCAAAAAACAGAAGTTCAGTCGTTCAAAAAACAGAAGTTCAGTCGTTCAAAAAACAGAAGTTCAGTCGTTCAAAAAACACAGTTCAGTCGTTCAAAAAACACAGTTCAGTCGTTCAAAAAACAGAAGTTCAGTCGTTCAAAAAACAGAAGTTCAGTCGTTCAAAAAACAGAAGTTCAGTCGTTCAAAAAACACAGAAGTTCAGTCGTTCAAAAAACAGAAGTTCAGTCGTTCAAAAAACAGAAGTTCAGTCGTTCAAAAAACAGAAGTTCAGTCATTCAAAAAACAGAAGTTCAGTCATTCAAAAAACAGAAGTTCAGTCGTTCAAAAAACACAGAAGTTCAGTCGTTCAAAAAACACAGAAGTTCAGTCGTTCAAAAAACAGAAGTTCAGTCGTTCAAAAAACAGAAGTTCAGTCGTTCAAAAAACATAGAAGTTCAGTCGTTCAAAAAACAGAAGTTCAGTCGTTCAAAAAACAGAAGTTCAGTCGTTCAAAAAACAGAAGTTCAGTCGTTCAAAAACAGAAGTTCAGTCGTTCAAAAAACATAGAAGTTCAGTCGTTCAAAAAACAGAAGTTCAGTCGTTCAAAAAACAGAAGTTCAGTCGTTCAAAAAACAGAAGTTCAGTCGTTCAAAAAACAGAAGTTCAGTCGTTCAAAAAACAGAAGTTCAGTCGTTCAAAAAACACAGAAGTTCAGTCGTTCAAAAAACAGAAGTTCAGTCGTTCAAAAAACACAGAAGTTCAGTCGTTCAAAAAACATAGAAGTTCAGTCGTTCAAAAAACAGAAGTTCAGTCGTTCAAAAAACACAGAAGTTCAGTCGTTCAAAAAACACAGTTCAGTCGTTCAAAAAACACAGAAGTTCAGTCGTTCAAAAAACACAGAAGTTCAGTCGTTCAAAAAACACAGAAGTTCAGTCGTTCAAAAAACAGAAGTTCAGTCGTTCAAAAAACACAGTTCAGTCGTTCAAAAAAGAAGTTCAGTCGTTCAAAAACAGAAGTTCAGTCGTTCAAAAAACAGAAGTTCAGTCGTTCAAAAAACAGAAGTTCAGTCGTTCAAAAAACAGAAGTTCAGTCGTTCAAAAAACATAGAAGTTCAGTCGTTCAAAAAACAGAAGTTCAGTCGTTCAAAAAACAGAAGTTCAGTCGTTCAAAAAACAGAAGTTCAGTCGTTCAAAAAACAGAAGTTCAGTCGTTCAAAAAACAGAAGTTCAGTCGTTCAAAAAACAGAAGTTCAGTCGTTCAAAAAACACAGAAGTTCAGTCGTTCAAAAAACAGAAGTTCAGTCGTTCAAAAAACAAACCCTATTCGTCGAACCACAGCTTCTTTAAACACTGACAGTTTCCCTTGGATTCCACAGGAAACTTTGTTTTTTACAAATGTTTGCATTTTATACTAGTAACATCTTAAATTATGATTGTGGTCGCACCACTGAGGTCACTGAGGTCACTGAGGTCACTGAGGTCACTGAGGTCACTGAGGTCTGGACAGAAGCTTCGTTTAGTTACATCAGTGGGTTTCATAGGCTCTCATCCCAGGACCCACAAAATGCACTGGACAGAATATGCTGTTGTTAACCTTTAACCTCCCAGAGGCCGACGTGTCCAAAAGCTGGCCCACGGGTCAAACATGGCACAAGGTGAGAGTTTATGTGGCCCTCAGCTTCAGATTATTTATGGCCCCAACAGCAGCAGTTTTATACAAACAGGTTCAAGTTCAACTGAAACCTGTAATTGTGAAACAGGAATAAAACCAAAAGGGCCTTAGGACCTTGGCCCTTGTTTGCTTTTTATTCGATATAATGAAAGCTATCAAGCTTTGATGTTATTTATCACAGTTTATCACAGGGCGGCAGTGGCTCAGTGGTAGAGCGGCCGTCCTTCAACCGGAAGGTAGTAGGTTTGATTCCCGTTCACAGTTCATACTGTCGTTGTGTCCTTGGGCAAGACACTTAACCCACCTTGCTCCCAGTGTCCGTAGCACTGGTGTATGAATGTGTGTGACTGTGGAGGTGTGTTTGGTGGTGGTAGGAGAAGGTTGAGCACCGTTTGTGTGGCAGCCCCCCTCTCTGTCTGCCCCAGGAGTGGACCCTCTCTGTCTGCCCCAGGAGTGGACCCTCTCTGTCTGCCCCAGGAGTGGACCCTCTCTGTCTGCCCCAGGAGTGGACCCTCTCTGTCTGCCCCAGGAGTGGACCCTCTCTGTCTGCCCCAGGAGTGGACCCTCTCTGTCTGCCCCAGGAGTGGACCCTCTCTGTCTGCCCCAGGAGTGGACCCTCTCTGTCTGCCCCAGGAGTGGATGTGTGTGAATGGGGCGAGTGGAAGCACCATGTAAAGCACTTTGGGTGCCCGAGAAGGGTGCAGGAAAGCGCTATATAAATGCATGCCATTTACAGTTACGGTACAATCCTGTGATTGTTGGTGAATTTGGTTCTGAGTCTGAGAAAAGGCCCGTCCTGAGTTCACACAGCTCACCTCTGACCACATTAATTACACCTGAGGTAATGACACCTGAGAGGACTTACACAGATTAAACATCTCTCCTTCAGGCCGAAGGTCAGAGGTCACGGCAGGTCTGTAAACCTGAATGGTCCTAAAGGGGCGGGGCCTGAAGCTGTCAAATAATCAGAAAAAAGCAACAGTTGTGTCTTTTCTAGCTGACACAGTCGGTCAGCTAGAAAAGACTGAAGAACCAATGACTGCAGGACCCATGTCAGACCAGTAGGGGTGGGTTCACTTTTTGTACATGTGCTGGCTCATGAGTTGTGTCTATGACTGCATTTTCAGAAAGAACATCGGCTTCACAGTTTACACGAGAGGAGAAACAAGAACAGCCGTCGACCGGATTCAAACACCAGCCTCATGGGACCGAGAGGCTTATTTCCAACAGAATCATTGAGGTTTCAGTAAAACACAGCCTTATTTAAACAGCCTTTTAGTCTTTGTAGTGGCTTTATTACTCAGGACAATGAGCCACTGCAGCTGCAGGTTGTTGGAGCACACGTTTCTTCTAAAACCACCAAAGAGTTTATTTATTTAGTACCAAATGTCTGACAAAGACATTCACACAGTCACCAATTAGACCCCAACAAACACAGCCACACACCAGAGCCAAAGACACAACAACAGTATGAACTCAGATGAGTGGGAATCAAACCACCAACCTTCTGGTTATCAGACGCCCTGCTCTACAACCTGCTGCACACGGAACAGCTCATTAAAAAGAAAAGCAGGATGTTGTCAAAATGCATTTTGCCTCTGCACCACTTGGTGGCGCTTTCCTAAACCAGGCCTAGGTTAGACCCATTGAATGTTTATAAAGTGGATATAATCCGCCCATTGGTCCTATTCACTGATACTGTCGTAACGACTCGGCAATAACATGGCTGTTACATCCAGGCTTTTTGGCTTTTACTCCAAAGTAAAACAATAGTTTTTAGATATCATAAAATGGACGTAATAATCAATGGGGTAGGTCTGTGTCTGGGTGTATGCTGTGTCTGGGTATAGGTCTGTGTCTGGGTGTAGGCCTGTGTCTGGGTGTAGGTCTGAGTCTGTGTGTAAGCTGTGTCTGGGTGTATGCTGTGTATGGGTGTAGGCCTGTGTCTGGGTGTAGGTCTGTGTCTGGGTGTAGGCCTGTGTCTGGGTATAGGTCTGAGTCTGGGTGTAGGTCTGAGTCTGGGTGTATGCTGTGTCTGGGTGTAGGCCTGTGTCTGGGTGTATGCTGTGTCTGGGTGTAGGCCTGTATCTGTGTGTATGCTGTGTCTGGGTGTAGGCCTGTATCTGTGTGTATGCGGTGTCTAGGTGTAGGCTTGTGTCTGGGTGTAGGCCTGTGTCTGGGTATAGGTCTGTGTCTGGGTGTAGGTCTGTATCTGGGTGTAGGCCTGTGTCTGGGTGTAGGTCTGTGTCTGGGTGTAGGCCTGTGTCTGGGTGTAGGCCTGTATCTGTGTGTATGCTGTGTCAGGTGTAGGCCTGTATCTGTGTGTATTCGGTGTCTGGGTGTAGGTCTGTATCTGGGTGTAGGCCTGTGTCTGGGTGTATGCTGTGTCTGGGTGTAGGTCTGTATCTGGGTGTAGGCCTGTGTCTGGGTGTAGGTCTGAGTCTCTGTGTATGCTGTGTCTGGGTGTAGGCCTGTGTCTGTGTGTATGCGGTGTCTGGGTGTAGGCCTGTGTCTGGGTGTAGGCCTGTGTCTGTGTGTATGCGGTGTCTGGGTGTAGGCCTGTGTATGGGTGTAGGTCTGTGTCTGTTGTAGGCTGTGGTACATATGAGTAAGTGCCACTCAGGTAAGTGCGTCTAGTTTTTAGTTTCATTTACATTTAGTCATTTTATCCAAAGTGACCTACAAATGAGGAAAACAATGGAAGCAATTTCAACAACACAAGGAACAAAAAGCATAAGTGCACAAAAAACTAGTCAGTTAAAACCTAGCACAGTTATCAAAGCTAAGGATAAGAATTTCTATTTATTTTAATTTAAATTTTTTTATAAGAAAAGGAATCGATAGAAAGGAAGTAGAACTCAGTGTTTGTCAGTCAGGTGTTGATGGAAGAGATGTGTTTCAGCAATAAGTGCTCCATGCAATAAATAAACTGCAGTTTACACAAAGCCCTCTGGAGCAGCTGTCCTCAGACTGACGAGACAGTAATGGCCCACACAGATCCACTGAGCAGTTACAGTTTGACAGAGAGTCTGCGGTGGTCTCTTCTCTAATGACTCTGAGATAATGTTTCATGTATAAGTGACGAGATGCTGTTGAACTCTGACCTCAGGCTGAAGAGAGCAGTGGAGGAGAAAACGGTTGAAGGAAACGGAGTTAAAAACAAGGAGAAAATGTTAAAGATGCTGACAGTGTTTCCTCTGGAGTCTGTCCTGAAACAGACCTCTTCTTTAGACCAATGCTTCTCCATCTGTGCTCCGGCTTCTGCAGGTGGTACGACAGCTCCCCCTGGTGGTCGAGAGTGTAGGAGGTGTTTGAACAGACCCTTTAATGTTTATAGCTTATTGTCTTAATAAATGGACACTGCGGCTGCTGTTGCCAAAATAAACGGTGCTTCCTGTTGATGATGTGGTCTGTGTCCAGGTCTGAGTCTAATGTTTAACACAGTTTTATGAAGCGCTCAGTGAAGATCAGTGACAGACTGCCCTGCTCAAACATTAACCAGCACACGCAGCAAAGAGACAATTAAACCAGAAATGAACTAAATCAGGGCTAGACTTGGATTAGTACCAGGAATAATCAACCAAGACTAAAAGACAAATAAACTAGTAATAATCTCAAAAAAGAGTTGGTTAGTCTAGTTATTAAGCCATCATCAAATAAATGCTCAGGTACTTTTGTTTTAGTGCAATAAACTGCATTTAAGACTGCCATCAAAAGTGTTTCAACGTTATTTTACTTTAGTAAAATTTTAATATAAGCTACATTTCAATGTCATGTTTAATTATGTAGCCCAATATAACAACGGTGGCCTCAGAGGGACAAAGGCTCCTCCCACAAAACCAGGACTAAAGCAGGTCTAAGACAAACCATCAGGCAGTCTGGTCTCAGACGTCAAGACCAACCAAGAACACAACTGGTACATTTGTCTGTTCTTTAGATTGAATAAAAAAACTCAAGCAATTTGAAATAAATAAAAAATAAATTCTAACTATATTTATTCACCAAACACTGACCTCCATGAGTCTGTACCTGGTCTAAGTCTGGACTAACTCCACGGGTCTGTACCTGGTCTAAGTCTGGACTAACTCCACAGGTCTGGACCTGGTCTAAGTCTGGACCTGGTGTTAAGCCTGTCTCAGATGAAAGAAGTGCAATCGTGACCAAAGAAGAGCTGCGACAGTTACCAAGTGCAAAGACTGCCTCTTGTTGCCCGTACGATCTCTGTCAGTGTTGACTACACTGTAGTGTTGACTACACTCACACAAAACAAGGACTTAATCTGTTTTTAACTAGTTCTGAACTTAGTTAAAGACTGGAATTAAACCAGGCCAAGACCAGAACTTAAAACAAATAGATTTTTAATTGGTAAAAATAAGACATTGTTCAACTGTGATTGAAGTGTTGTCTGTGGGTTTTCTTTCTGCAGTTTTCTCATTAACAGTGAAAGCCATCGGCCGGTCGTGTGTTTAAAGTGCGTTTAAAGCGTGTGTGGAATGTACTTTAGTCCAATGGCCCTGAGTCTGGCTCCACTGCCCTGGCCTCGTGCCACGGTCTCGCTCTGAAACCCTCGACTGGCACCGGGCCACACTCTCTCTTTGATTAACAACCCGCTCGACCGGCCCAGTCTTAAAACGACACAAAACAGAACGCAGCAGCGGTAAATATGAGCCCAGGACACGCCCCTCAGAACAGTTTAGATCAGATTCAGGTTTCTGTGGAACAATGCCGTGAACTCTTGTGGTATGGGATTATCCAAGCCAGTTCAAAAAGCCTTTAGTTTCTTCCTAAAGGTCAAAATATACACATGCCACTGTCAAAGTCAGGCATTCAGCTGCTCAGTCTAAAGAGATTCAGCTGCTCAGTCTAAAGAAGAGTTTCAGCTGCTCAGTCTAAAGAAGAGTTTCAGCTGCTCAGTCTAAAGAAGAGTTTCAGCTGCTCAGTCTAAAGAAGAGTTTCAGCTGCTCAGTCTAAAGAGTTTCAGCTGCTCAGTCTAAAGAGTTTCAGCTGCTCAATCTAAAAAGTTTCAGCTGCTCAGTCTAAAGAAGAGTTTCAGCTGCTCAGTCTAAAGAGTTTCAGCTGCTCAGTCTAAAGAAGAGTTTCAGCTGCTCAGTCTAAAGAAGAGTTTCAGCTGCTCAGTCTAAAGAAGAGTTTCAGCTGCTCAGTCTAAAGAAGAGTTTTAGCTGCTCAGTCTAAAGAAAAGTTTCAGCTGCTCAGTCTAAAGAAGAGTTTCAGCTGCTCAGTCTAAAGAGTTTCAGCTGCTCAGTCTAAAGAGTTTCAGCTGCTCAGTCTAAAGAGTTTCAGCTGCTCAGTCTAAAGAAGAGTTTCAGCTGCTCAGTCTAAAGAGTTTTAGCTGCTCAGTCTAAAGAAGAGTTTCAGCTGCTCAGTCTAAAGAAGAGTTTCAGCTGCTCAGTCTAAAGAGTTTCAGCTGCTCAGTCTAAAGAAAAGTTTCAGCTGCTCAGTCTAAAAAGTTTCAGCTGCTCAGTCTAAAGAAGAGTTTCAGCTGCTCAGTCTAAAGAGTTTCAGCTGCTCAGTCTAAAGAGTTTCAGCTGCTCAGTCTAAAGAGTTTCAGCTGCTCAGTCTAAAAAGTTTCAGCTGCTCAGTCTAAAGAAGAGTTTCAGCTGCTCAGTCTAAAGAAGAGTTTTAGCTGCTCAGTCTAAAGAGTTTCAGCTGCTCAGTCTAAAGAAGAGTTTCAGCTGCTCAGTCTAAAGAGTTTCAGCTGCTCAGTCTAAAGAGTTTCAGCTGCTCAGTCTAAAGAGTTTCAGCTGCTCAGTCTAAAGAGTTTCAGCTGCTCAGTCTAAAAAGTTTCAGCTGCTCAGTCTAAAGAGTTTCAGCTGCTCAGTCTAAAGAAGAGTTTCAGCTGCTCAGTCTAAAGAAGAGTTTCAGCTGCTCAGTCTAAAGAGTTTCAGCTGCTCAGTCTAAAGAGTTTCAGCTGCTCAGTCTAAAGAAGAGTTTCAGCTGCTCAGTCTAAAGAGTTTCAGCTGCTCAGTCTAAAGAAGAGTTTCAGCTGCTCAGTCTAAAGAGTTTCAGCTGCTCAGTCTAAAGAGTTTCAGCTGCTCAGTCTAAAGAGTTTCAGCTGCTCAGTTTAAAGAAGAGTTTCAGCTGCTCAGTCTAAAGAGTTTCAGCTGCTCAGTCTAAAGAAGAGTTTCAGCTGCTCAGTCTAAAGAAGAGTTTCAGCTGCTCAGTCTAAAGAAGAGTTTCAGCTGCTCAGTCTAAAGAAGAGTTTCAGCTGCTCAGTCTAAAGAAGAGTTTCAGCTGCTCAGTCTAAAGAGTTTCAGCTGCTCAGTCTAAAGAAGAGTTTCAGCTGCTCAGTCTAAAGAAGAGTTTCAGCTGCTCAGTCTAAAGAAGAGTTTCAGCTGCTCAGTCTAATGAAGAGTTTCAGCTGCTCAGTCTAAAGAAGAGTTTCAGCTGCTCAGTCTAAAGAAGAGTTTCAGCTGCTCAGTCTAAAGAAGAGTTTCAGCTGCTCAGTCTAAAGAAGAGTTTCAGCTGCTCAGTCTAAAGAAGAGTTTCAGCTGCTCAGTCTAAAGAAGAGTTTCAGCTGCTCAGTCTAAAGAGTTTCAGCTGCTCAGTCTAAAGAAGAGTTTCAGCTGCTCAGTCTAATGAAGAGTTTCAGCTGCTCAGTCTAAAGAGTTTCAGCTGCTCAGTCTAAAGAAGAGTTTCAGCTGCTCAGTCTAAAGAGTTTCAGCTGCTCAGTCTAAAGAGTTTCAGCTGCTCAGTCTAAAGAGTTTCAGCTTCTCAGTCTAAAGAAGAGTTTCAGCTGCTCAGTCTAAAGAAGAGTTTCAGCTGCTCAGTCTAAAGAGTTTCAGCTGCTCAGTCTAAAGAGTTTCAGCTGCTCAATCTAAAGAGTTTCAGCTGCTCAGTCTAAAGAAGAGTTTCAGCTGCTCAGTCTAAAGAAGAGTTTCAGCTGCTCAGTCTAAAGAGTTTCAGCTGCTCAGTTTAAAGAAGAGTTTCAGCTGCTCAGTTTAAAGAAGAGTTTCAGCTGCTCAGTCTAAAGAGTTTCAGCTGCTCAGTCTAAAGAGTTTCAGCTGCTCAGTCTAAAGAAGAGTTTCAGCTGCTCAGTCTAAAGAGTTTCAGCTGCTCAGTCTAAAGAGTTTCAGCTGCTCAGTCTAAAGAAGAGTTTCAGCTGCTCAGTCTAAAGAGTTTCAGCTGCTCAGTTTAAAGAAGAGTTTCAGCTGCTCAGTCTAAAGAAGAGTTTCAGCTGCTCAGTCTAAAGAAGAGTTTCAGCTGTTCAGTCTAAAGAAGAGTTTCAGCTGCTCAGTCTAAAGAAGAGTTTCAGCTGCTCAGTCTAAAGAAGAGTTTCAGCTGCTCAGTCTAAAGAGTTTCAGCTGCTCAGTCTAAAGAAGAGTTTCAGCTGCTCAGTCTAAAGAAGAGTTTCAGCTGCTCAGTCTAAAGAAGAGTTTCAGCTGCTCAGTCTAAAGAGTTTCAGCTGTTCAGTCTAAAGAAGAGTTTCAGCTGCTCAGTCTAAAGAGTTTCAGCTGCTCAGTCTAAAGAAGAGTTTCAGCTGCTCAGTCTAAAGAAGAGTTTCAGCTGCTCAGTCTAAAGAAGAGTTTCAGCTGCTCAGTCTAAAGAAGAGTTTCAGCTGCTCAGTCTAAAGAAGAGTTTCAGCTGCTCAGTCTAAAGAAGAGTTTCAGCTGCTCAGTCTAAAGAGTTTCAGCTGCTCAATCTAAAAAGTTTCAGCTGCTCAGTCTAAAGAAGAGTTTCAGCTGCTCAGTCTAAAGAGTTTCAGCTGCTCAGTCTAAAGAGATTCAGCTGCTCAGTCTAAAGAGTTTCAGCTGCTCAGTCTAAAGAAGAGTTTCAGCTGCTCAGTCTAAAGAGTTTCAGCTGCTCAGTCTAAAGAAGAGTTTCAGCTGCTCAGTCTAAAGAGTTTCAGCTGCTCAGTCTAAAGAAGAGTTTCAGCAGCTCAGTCTAAAGAAGAGTTTCAGCTGCTCAGTCTAAAGAAGAGTTTCAGCTGCTCAGTCTAAAGAGTTTCAGCTGCTCAGTCTAAAGAAGAGTTTCAGCTGCTCAGTCTAAAGAGTTTCAGCTGCTCAGTCTAAAGAAGAGTTTCAGCTGCTCAGTCTAAAGAGTTTCAGCTGCTCAGTCTAAAGAAGAGTTTCAGCAGCTCAGTCTAAAGAAGAGTTTCAGCTGCTCAGTCTAAAGAAGAGTTTCAGCTGCTCAGTCTAAAAAGTTTCAGCTGCTCAGTCTAAAGAGTTTCAGCTGCTCAGTCTAAAGAGTTTCAGCTGCTCAGTCTAAAGAAGAGTTTCAGCTGCTCAGTCTAAAGAAGAGTTTCAGCTGCTCAGTCTAAAGAAGAGTTTCAGCTGCTCAGTCTAAAGAAGAGTTTCAGCTGCTCAGTCTAAAGAAGAGTTTCAGCTGCTCAGTCTAAAGAAGAGTTTCAGCTGCTCAGTCTAAAGAAGAGTTTCAGCTGCTCAGTCTAAAGAGTTTCAGCTGCTCAATCTAAAAAGTTTCAGCTGCTCAGTCTAAAGAAGAGTTTCAGCTGCTCAGTCTAAAGAAGAGTTTCAGCTGCTCAGTCTAAAGAAGAGTTTCAGCTGCTCAGTCTAAAGAAGAGATTCAGCTGCTCAGTCTAAAGAGTTTCAGCTGCTCAGTCTAAAGAAGAGTTTCAGCTGCTCAGTCTAAAGAGTTTCAGCTGCTCAGTCTAAAGAAGAGTTTCAGCTGCTCAGTCTAAAGAGTTTCAGCTGCTCAGTCTAAAGAGTTTCAGCTGCTCAGTCTAAAGAAGAGTTTCAGCAGCTCAGTCTAAAGAAGAGTTTCAGCTGCTCAGTCTAAAGAAGAGTTTCAGCTGCTCAGTCTAAAGAGTTTCAGCTGCTCAGTCTAAAGAAGAGTTTCAGCAGCTCAGTCTAAAGAAGAGTTTCAGCTGCTCAGTCTAAAGAAGAGTTTCAGCTGCTCAGTCTAAAGAAGAGTTTCAGCTGCTCAGTCTAAAGAAGAGTTTCAGCTGCTCAGTCTAAAGAAGAGTTTCAGCTGCTCAGTCTAAAGAGATTCAGCTGCTCAGTCTAAAGAGTTTCAGCTGCTCAGTCTAAAGAAGAGTTTCAGCTGCTCAGTCTAAAGAGTTTCAGCTGCTCAGTTTAAAGAAGAGTTTCAGCTGCTCAGTTTAAAGAAGAGTTTCAGCTGCTCAGTCTAAAAAGTTTCAGCAGCTCAGTCTAAAGAAGAGTTTCAGCTGCTCAGTCTAAAGAGATTCAGCTGCTCAGTCTAAAGAGTTTCAGCTGCTCAGTCTAAAGAAGAGTTTCAGCTGCTCAGTCTAAAGAGTTTCAGCTGCTCAGTCTAAAGAAGAGTTTCAGCTGCTCAGTCTAAAGAGTTTCAGCTGCTCAGTCTAAAGAAGAGTTTCAGCAGCTCAGTCTAAAGAAGAGTTTCAGCTGCTCAGTCTAAAGAAGAGTTTCAGCTGCTCAGTCTAAAAAGTTTCAGCTGCTCAGTCTAAAGAGTTTCAGCTGCTCAGTCTAAAGAGTTTCAGCTTCTCAGTCTAAAGAAGAGTTTCAGCTGCTCAGTTTAAAGAAGAGTTTCAGCTGCTCAGTCTAAAGAGTTTCAGCTGCTCAGTCTAAAGAAGAGTTTCAGCTGCTCAGTTTAAAGAAGAGTTTCAGCTGCTCAGTCTAAAGAAGAGTTTCAGCTGTTCAGTCTAAAGAAGAGTTTCAGCTGCTCAGTTTAAAGAAGAGTTTCAGCTGCTCAGTCTAAAGAAGAGTTTCAGCTGCTCAGTCTAAAGAGTTTCAGCTGCTCAGTCTAAAGAGTTTCAGCTGCTCAGTCTAAAGAAGAGTTTCAGCTGCTCAGTCTAAAGAAGAGTTTCAGCTGTTCAGTCTAAAGAAGAGTTTCAGCTGCTCAGTCTAAAGAGTTTCAGCTGCTCAGTCTAAAGAGTTTCAGCTGCTCAGTCTAAAGAAGAGTTTCAGCTGCTCAGTTTAAAGAAGAGTTTCAGCTGCTCAGTCTAAAGAAGAGTTTCAGCAGCTCAGTCTAAAGAGTTTCAGCTGCTCAGTCTAAAGAAGAGTTTCAGCTGCTCAGTCTAAAGAGTTTCAGCTGCTCAGTCTAAAGAAGAGTTTCAGCTGCTCAGTCTAAAGAGTTTCAGCTGCTCAGTTTAAAGAAGAGTTTCAGCTGCTCAGTCTAAAGAAGAGTTTCAGCTGCTCAGTCTAAAGAGTTTCAGCTGCTCAGTCTAAAGAAGAGTTTCAGCTGCTCAGTCTAAAGAAGAGTTTCAGCTGCTCAGTCTAAAGAAGAGTTTCAGCTGCTCAGTCTAAAGAAGAGTTTCAGCTGCTCAGTCTAAAGAAGAGTTTCAGCTGCTCAGTCTAAAGAAGAGTTTCAGCTGCTCAGTCTAAAGAAGAGTTTCAGCTGCTCAGTTTAAAGAAGAGTTTCAGTTCATTTAAACTCAAAGTCGCGTTATTGAAATATGTTTTTAATTCAGAACATCTGATAAAAAAAACTGTACTTACATTTGTGCATTTGCAAAGTACTACTACTTCTTGTAATGGCTTATGATCATGTTTTTAGTCGGAACCTCTGGGAACACTAGCCGATAACTAATGTGGTTCCACAGAGAGTCCGACTGTCACGAGACAGAAAACAGTGACAGAGTCGGATGTACGACGGGAACTGGGACTTTTTTGTTACAACTGTTACACAACAAACGCCATTGGGCAATATTCTATTATCAGATTAAAGTAAATGCTCGAATTGACTGGAGAGGGAGAAGGGAGCCGGTTCGAAAAGGTACAATGCAAAGCACCATTGCCTTTTCTTTGTGTGGAATCAGGGCACCCGTCCAAACAGAGATATGGGCCTAAGGCTTTGAAAATCGTGGTATTATTAATACTGTTCTCATGTAATGTGGCTTTATTCTCGTATGGGAAGGAAAATGCAGAAGTGGAAATAAAACATAAATATATAAAGTCGGAGATGGACGGTGACTCCAGGTTATGTCAGGTTACTGTTATTTCTGGTGTGCAGCATCTAAGACATGAACACGTTTAGATAACGTTATAGTTTTAGAATGTGTTCATATCCTCTCTCGGAGCACCGTCAGAGCTCATGACTTCAGACCCGTCACAAATGCACCAACAAAATGTAAAAAATACATTCCTTGTGTGAAACCGATCCGACAGAAACTGGTGTGTTTGGTTTTTGAAATCAGAGCCTAATCGTGTCGGTGTCGGCACACTCCGTCCTCGTCGCTCTCACTCTGTCATTACTTTTTATCCACTCACACTTTCCAACAATGGGCCTGACTCAGACCTCTTCTCCTCGACACAAAAGAGATTAAGATTCTAACAGCTCTGCAAACACCTCCACGTTCAGGAATTCAGCTGCTCACGGTTTCTCTCAGCGACTAGGGCTCTTTTTAACAGTTCTTCAGAGCAAATGTAAACTTGTTTTGTCATGTTTTGAGTCACAATGGCAAAAAAAAGAATGTTACAAATTCATTAAAACTAGGGACTTTTTCTGTTGGTGGTTGGTGTATTTTGGGGTCATTGGATCTTCTTATTCCATTTTTGTTTTAATAAAACATACATTTTAAATACCAGCTGTTTTTATTTTTTATGGCTAAAGTAAAAAACAAACATCTTTAAAATATTTATTATTTTAATTTTGTTATTAGGCTGTATCAAAATATAAATAAAAAAATGTTTTATTTTCTGAAAAAAGAGGTCATAAGTAAAAGCCCCAAAGGCAGTTCCTGTTGTTGTGGCACAATTCGACGGAACACTGGCAATCAAGGTCAAGGCTTTTTTCTGATAAAGTGAGCCGTTCATATTCAGAGAATATGAATAATAACACAAACACTTTTCTTTTCCACTAGTTAGTGGTTGTGTGAAGCCTTTTCAAACAGCTGTGTTTACTCTTTCCTTGCTCAGAAGTTCTTAATACTGTGTATATCACCTTTAACATCAATAACAGCCTGAAGTCTTTTGTGGAAGTTTGTGGATGAGGCTCTGTATTTTCTCAGATGTAAAGCTGCTCATTCTTTTTGGCCAAAAGCCTCCAGCTCCTGTAAATTCTTGGGCTCTTGCATGAACTGCAGGTTTGAGATCTTAGAGTGGCTCAATGACACTGAGGTCAGACTGAGGTCAGTCCAGAACCTTCTCTTTATGCTGCTGTAGTCAATGACAGGTCGACTTGTGCTTTGGATTGTTGTCGTGTTGTAACGTCCAAGTACGTCCCATGTGCAGCTTCAGGGCTGATGAGTGCACATGTTCCTCCAGTATTTTCTGAAAACATGCTGCATTCAACTTTTCCTTTGCCTTTGTCACTCACACATCCCCAAAACCTCAGCTCTCCAAATGTAACATTTATCGTCAAAAATTCAATATTGGACTCATCACTCCTAATGACTTTGTTCCAGAAGTTCTGAGGCTTGTGTCTGAGCTGTTTGGTGTTTTCACAGCAGGATGCTTTGTGGCATCTGTGCAGTAAGGGCTTTCTTCTGGCGAATCAACCATGCAGCCCATTTCTATTCAAGTGCCTCTTTATTGTGCATCTTGAAACAGCCACACCACCTTTTTCAGCAAGTCCTGTATTTCAGCTGTTATTAAGTTATTTGTGGGTTTTTCTTTAAATCCATAAACAATTTTCCTGCAGTTGTTCTACATAACCTTTTTATTTTCCACTCAATTTCTTTCCTGTATAATTATCTTTTTCCGTAAATCCTTTGACAAACAGCTTTCCCAAACCACTAACCAACTAAAAGTTTTTGTGTTATCATTAATATTCTCTGAAAAATGCCCAAAACAACAAAACAAATTCTGCCAGAGTATGTACTAATGAGCACTACTGTATCACCAATATCAGCCTGAGGTAAAAAAAATGCTCACTAGTAAAAGCTAAATTCCTCACTCGTAGCACTAGTGAACAAGATTTCAGTCGTATAAGGCCCTGAGCTCCGAATCCAGGTTCAGAGTGCAGCTCTCAGACGGATGTAAACAATGATGGTGAGAATGTGGGAGAACTTCCTCGGTACAAACCATCCTTCAGGAGCTGGATGTCCCTGTAACAGACTTTCTTCTTCACAGTCACATGTCCAGTATGACATCATCAGTTGTTCACAGTCCACCTCCTTTTCTTTTATTAGATTATTTCTTTAGGTTAGCGTACAGTGTACATTACGTTGAAGCAGTGAAGCTTGTACCAGATTTAGACCTGCTTTAGTCCTGGTTTAGCCCTGGTTTAGCCCTGGTTTAGTCCTGGTTTAGTTCTAGTTTAGTCCGAGTTTAAACCTGGTTTAGACCTGGTTAAAAAAACAATATCAAGGCTTTATGATTTTCTCCAAATTAAGGCTTTGCAGTAAAGGTCATTGTTCAGTGTTTTTTATTTCTTTCCAAATAACAATGACAAAAGGGAAACATTTAACCAACCCGTATTTCTTTTTAGCTGTTGAAGAGCTGCACTGAAGACAGAGCCCTGCAGAAAAACAAATTATACATCAGTGAATAATGTCAAGGTAATAAGACATTCTTTCTCCTGCAAAATATTTGAACATTTTTAAAGCAACAACAAGTTCATTTTTATCAGGTTTAATTAACGCCTGGTCTGAAATGCTGTTGCTTTAAAATATACTTATTCATTAAATCATTTACTATTGTTTTGTGCTATTCTTTAAAATTTTGTAGTCATCAATCATGGTTTATTTTTATTATTTTCTTGTAATGTAAGTCTGATAATATTATAAAACAGCATTAATTTCAGGGCTGAGGTGTGTCTGTTCTTGGGATTTGTTCCAGAAGTCCTTTTTTAAGTTCAGAAAATGTTGGTTAAAGCCAAAAATGGCCCAAAAAAGTACTTTATTTAAATTTTTTGAGTAAGAAGGCTTCACAGTTCTTTTCTCCATGAATTTCTCTGAGATCTATTGCGTTTTAAAAATTGCGTCCTGCCAATCTTGCCAGTCTCGTTTAAAACAATCAGTAAACACAAAAACAGCAAAAAACAGAGCGCATTGTGAAAAGACTCAAAACAAGACCAAGCAAATCTTAAAAAAGAAACTGATGTAAACTTTGTCTGTTTTATTTTTTAGCAAAATTTACAAATAGTTCTCAAATATAATTTAATCTCAGGAATTGAAAAGCATTTTACATTAATGAACTTCAAAAATAATGACGTTTAACACCAAATGACACAATGTCACAATAAAGAGAGGAACTGTTCCACGTTTTATAATAGATCTATCTTTGTTAAATTAATATAAATGTTAAATATATTGAATATTAAAACCAGATTACTTTCAGCTGACGTTAGTCCTTACCGAAACTGCAGAGTAACAAAAACACCGTCAGCCACCCTTTAAGCTCCATGTCTGTAGCAGGACCAGGTCTAAACCAGGACTAGATCAGGTCTGAACCAGGACTAGATCAGGTCTGAACCAGGACTAGATGAGGACTGGAGGTAGGACCGGCCTCATCACAAGTCTTTTCTGTTTATTTTTTGAATAAAACAGTTTCAGAGACATTTATTAATTTTACTGAAGATAATAATATTTAATAAAAGCCTTAAAGCTGTAAAAGTGAAAAACACTATTAAAAATCTTTCTGCACTTTTCTGTCGGTGCATAAACCTCTGGACCAAGTGCTTTTGTGGTTTAGGTCTACAGTCTTCCGTCTCCATGGTAACCTTCACACCTGTACAGGAAGCACAAAGGAAAATGCCTCTGATTGGCTAAAGACTTTATATCATCTGATCAGTAAAGTTATAATATTACCAACTGTGAGTGACATAAATGACTTTAAAATCAGATTAGGTTTAAGTCCTTCATATTTGACTCAAAGATTTAGAAACACATTTATGAAAAGAGTGTTTCAGCTCACTCTTGTCTTTGTGACGTTTCAAATGATAGAAAATAAAGTAAAAGAGCGCTCACCCAGTCACATGTATTTATTTAAATAGTGTAAGTTACTGACGCTCACAGCACTCCGTACCTCCTCCTGACGCTCACAGGACTCCGTACCTCCTCCTGACGCTCACAGCACTCCGTACCTCCTCCTGACGCTGACAGGACTCCGTACCTCCTCCTGACGCTGACAGGACTCCGTACCTCCTCCTGACGCTCACAACACTCCGTACCTCCTCCTGACGCTGACAGGACTCCGTACCTCCTCCTGACGCTCACAGGACTCCGTACCTCCTCCTGACGCTGACAGGACTCCGTACCTCCTCCTGACGCTGACAGGACTCCGTACCTCCTCCTGACGCTGACAGGACTCCGTACCTCCTCCTGACGCTGACAGCACTCCGTACCTCCTCCTGACGCTGACAGGACTCCGTACCTCCTCCTGACGCTCACAGCACTCCGTACCTCCTCCTGACGCTGACAGGACTCCGTACCTCCTCCTGACGCTGACAGCACTGCACTCTCCTCCTGACGCTGACAGCACCGCACTCCTCCTGACGCCACAGCACTCCGCACTCCTCCTGACGCTGACAGGACTCCGTACCTCCTCCTGACGCTGACAGGACTCCGTACCTCCTCCTGACGCTCACAGGACTCCGTACCTCCTCCTGACGCTCACAGGACTCCGTACCTCCTCCTGACGCTCACAGGACTCCGTACCTCCTCCTGACGCTCACAGGACTCCGTACCTCCTCCTGACGCTGACAGCACTCCGTACCTCCTCCTGACGCTGACAGCACTGCACTCCTCCTGAGGCTCACAGCACTCCGTACCTCCTCCTGAGGCTCACAGCACTCCGTACCTCCTCCTGACGCTCACAGCACTCCGTACCTCCTCCTGACGCTGACAGAACTCCGTACCTCCTCCTGACGCTAACAGCACTCCGTACCTCCTCCTGACGCTGACAGGACTCCGTACCTCCTCCTGACGCTGACAGGACTCCGTACCTCCTCCTGACGCTGACAGCACTCCGTACCTCCTCCTGACGCTGACAGCACTCCGTACCTCCTCCTGAGGCTCACAGCACTCCGTACCTCCTCCTGAGGCTCACAGCACTCCGTACCTCCTCCTGACGCTCACAGCACTCCGTACCTCCTCCTGACGCTCACAGCACTCCGTACCTCCTCCTGACGCTGACAGGACTCCACTCCTCCTGACGCTCACAGGACTCGCGTACCTCCTCCTGACGCCACAACACTCCGTACCTCCTCCTGACGCTGACAGGACTCCGCACCTCCTCCTGACGCTCACAGGACTCCGCATTCTCCTCCTGACGCTGACAGGACTCCGTACCTCCTCCTGACGCTGACAGGACTCCGCACCTCCTCCTGACGCTGACAGGACTCCGCACCTCCTCCTGACGCTGACAGCACTCCTGCACTCCTCCTGATGCTGACAGCACTGCACCTCCTCCTGACGCTGACAGCACTGCACCTCCTCCTGACGCTGACAGCACTGCACTCCTCCTGACGCTGACAGCACTCGCACCTCCTCCTGACGCTGACAGCACCGCACCTCCTCCTGACGCTGACAGGACTCGTATCTCCTCCTGACGCTCACAGCACTCCGTACCTCCTCCTGACGCTGACAGGACTCCGTACCTCCTCCTGACGCTCACAGCACTCCGTACCTCCTCCTGACGCTGACAGGACTCCGTACCTCCTCCTGACGCTCACAGCACTCCGTACCTCCTCCTGACGCTGACAGGACTCCGTACCTCCTCCTGACGCTGACAGGACTCTGCCTGAGACATTATGGTGGCCTGTCAAAAGCAAAGTTGGTTTTGTGTTCTTTGCAGCATCTTTACTCTGAAAAATGGCTGCATTGTTGTGCAATCTACTTCATTTTTGTTGCATTGTATTTGTACATGTGTAATGACAATCTATCTATCTAACTATCTATCTATCTGGATAGAGATACACACATTTTAACGTAACTTAAGTGGAAACCACTTTGAATGCTTCCCACTAAGATCTTCCTGTGGGGAAATTATTTTTCCTGAAAGATTAAGATTCTTTGATTTAACGCTAACTAACTTAGCGTTATGGCCTTTCAGACTGCCATGTCCATAAAGAGTGGCTTTAACTAGACACAGCTGCGAGTTAAACAGGGATCTAAAGGTCTATAAACACATTGTATTAAGAATGAAATCCTCAATTTTGTTTCATGAGTCACAAGTGATTTGGGGCTCGATTTGTTAAGAATCTGTTGAAAATCTCAAACAATAACATCTCTGACATTGAGAAACACTGAACTGTTGAAGGACTGTTCAGAGATTTGAGAAGAATAGCTAAAGAAATGCTGTGTTTTATTCAAGAACTGAGCCATTGCAAAAAAGAACTGTAAGAGGTTAGGTAAGTTAAGGCTTTAGAAAAAAACAGTGAAGGTGCTTCTCTTTAGGAAAAAAAAGGGCAAAGAAACATTTGAAATATTAAAATGTCTGAGATTCCGTGGGTTATAATGGTTTATTGTGAAAAAGACAGATGCGTTCTTAAAGTCATAGAGATAAATGCACAAAGGTCTGTTCAGGTCTTTAACCAGTGGGTTATGGTCCAACCTTCGACCCCCACCAAACACACCTCTACAGTCACACACATTCATACATCAGAGCCACAGGCAGAGGAGGTGAGGTGGGTTACGTGTCTTGCCCAAGGACACAACAGCATTATGAACTGTGAGTCTGAGACGGGGACAACAACAAAGAAATATTTGTCTTTCAAAAAAAATGTAAACGTCACTGCAGAAGTGGGAGGTGTTTAATGTAAGGTTAACAATAAACAGTGGTCAGTTCATAGAATATTTACACATCTGTTCATCAAAGGTCTGGATCAGATCAATCACAGAAAAGAGGCTTTTATCTGTGAAGCATTAATAAAAATGTGTGTCATTATTCAAACCTCACATCGTCTTCTGTCTCGGCTCCACTTCCTGTTTGTGTTTTGGATCAATGGAAATGTGACAGAGTTGATTAAAGCAGATCAATACTGGACCTGCAGCTGTTTACTCTCATTCATTCTGTCACTGGCTTTAAATACCACCAGCAGAAAATGGATTAAATGTGGTTATATTTAGATTCCAGAGGTTTGTTCTACTGCAGTCTTTCAAATCTAATGGTGTATGGTAAATAATTATCAATGCTGTTCAGGAGAAACTCAACAAAACTGAACCAAACTGAACAGAACTCAACTGCTCTAAGGAAATTAGGCCCAATCAGCAGGATATTCTATTCTATTTACTGTCACTTCTCTGCCAGTAGGAGGCACTGCTCTTTGTTAGAATGTTTAAATGACAAAGTGTAAATGGAATATTAAATGGTTGGATAACTGATTTTTCAAATAGGTGCTTATGGGTTTTATTTGACTCAGGAATCTAAAATGTTTTGGTTAAGTTAGATTAAAAATGTTGTTTTACTGCAAAACATGAAGCTCTAAAAGTGTTTAAATGAAATGAGGCACAAACAATAAGCATTAAATATGATGATCATGAACCTGTCAATACCTTCAGCTACAGTTCAGACAAAGATCACAGAAAAATGTGCTCAAACCTGACTCAGACCTGACTCACGATCTCCAGAGTCCAGTGTTGATCCTAAAAGTGAGGGATCTCTGGGAGTAGTTTAGAACCCCAGGTCTGAAGAGAACCAGGGGGTTTAGTCCTGGGTTAGACCTTGTTTAGACCTGGTTTGGTCCTAGTTTAGACCTGGTTTAGACCTGGTTTAGTCCTGGTTTAGACCTGGTTTGGACCTTTTTTAGACCGAGAACTCAGTAAACTCAGTCCTCAGTAAACTGCAGACTCTGAAGTGTCCCTCCGAGCGATGCTAATTCATCTGCAGCAGCTTCAGCGTTTTATTAATGCGGCTGTAGCTCACGATCATCAGTCATTCTCTGAGACGCTCCGACATACAACAGCATCTGCAGCATCCATCTCACCCGACCTCACACAGGGTCAACCAGTGATGATTCAAGACCAAACTGCCCCAGACAGGAGTACGAGACCAACACAAGACCTGTTAGGGTTTGAGACCATGACAAGACTACCTTTACAAAATGCTCTTAAGATCAGAAAGATGGGAATAAACAGAGAGTGCTTCCTGCAGCATGTTCTCCGAGCCTCTCCAGATTAGTAAGATTAGTACGATTAAACTAGTAAGATTTTACTAGTACTGGGTTATTGGTCATAGACGTATAATCTCCATGCAGAAAGAACATTCTTCTGTTGGGTTTAGAAAAGGAGAGTATGGTGGGAGGAAAACATTGATGAGTGGTTGGTTTATGTTGAACAAATCACAAATCAGCAGGTTTTTATGAAAACCATTGTTGATGAAATAAAAAGTACTCTCTGCTTGTTCATTTTTCTGCTTTACACACATAGGTCTAGAAGAATTTAGTTCAGTTCCGTTTTAATCCTGGTTTAGACGTACCCCACTCTGATCCTGGTTTTGGTCTGAAAAGACCCAAGTGGAACTGGACTGTGTTGCATTTATGTCAGACACAAAGACTGTTTATGGAGCATTAGGTTGAACAAAAGCAGACCCAACGCTCCACTTTGTCTCCTTCAACAAAGAAACTAAACCAGTGCTTTGTCTTCAACTCCCGGCTCCTGAAGAACTTGAACCAAGTTAAATGAAACTGGGTTTAGTAAAGTGGCATTTAGTGAATTTAGGACCAGTTTAATCAGTATTTATTTCAAGCCTATTTCCTCTGAAGGGTACAGTTCAGTTTCTTCTGAAGAGAACTTGTCAAAATCTTGGATGTGTAACCAATAGAGTCAGTACAGACAGAGGTAAGGCCTGGTCCCACACTGACACCTGCTGGATCACACCTACTCTCACCTGGACTCACTTGTACACTCACCTGGACTCACCTGTACACTCACCTGGACTCACCTGTACACTCACCTGTACACTCACCTGGACACTCACCTGGACTCACCTGTACACTCACCTGTACACTCACCTGGACTCACCTCTACACTCACCTGTACACTCACCTGTACACTCACCTGGACTTACCTGTACACTCACCTGGACTCACCTGTACACTCACCTGTACACTCACCTGGACTCACCTCTACACTCACCTGTACACTCACCTGTACACTCACCTGGACTTACCTGTACACTCACCTGGACTCACCTGTACACTCACCTGTACACTCACCTGGACTCACCTCTACACTCACCTGTACACTCACCTGTACACTCACCTGGACTTACCTGTACACTCACCTGGACTCACCTGTACACTCACCTGTACACTCACCTGGACTTACCTGTACACTCACCTGGACTCACCTGTACACTCACCTGTACACTCACCTGGACTCACCTATACACTCACCTGGACTCACCTGTACACTCACCTGTACACTCACCTGGACTTACCTGTACACTCACCTGGACTCACCTATACACTCACCTGGACACTCACCTGGACTCACCTGGACACTCACCTGGACTTACCTGTACACTCACCTGGACTCACCTATACACTCACCTGGACTTTCACCTGGACTCACCTGGACACTCACCTGGACACTCACCTGGACACTCACCTGGACTTACCTGTACACTCACCTGGACACTCACCTGGACTTTCACCTGGACTCACCTGGACACTCACCTGGACACTCACCTGGACTTACCTGTACACTCACCTGGACACTCACCTGGACTTTCACCTGGACTCACCTGTACACTCACCTGGACACTCACCTGGACTTTCACCTGGACTCACCTGGACACTCACCTGGACACTCACCTGGACTTTCACCTGGACTCACCTGGACACTCACCTGGACACTCACCTGGACTTACCTGTACACTCACCTGGACACTCACCTGGACTTTTACCTGGACTCACCTGGACACTTCAGACAATGCTATTTTCAAACCGAGAGAAACATGTTTGTTTAATTATTTGATGCAGGAGAAAAGACAGTGAAGAAAGAAAGCAGCTCTTTTGTTTTTGTGGATAAACATTATTCATGCTTCAAATAATATTTAATACAAATATAGCAATATCCATCCATCTTCTACGACTTATCTGGGGCCGGGTCGAGGGTCAATATAATTTTTACATTCCATTTCAGACATATTGGATAGGAAGTAGATTTAATAATTTAATATGGCAGTGAAATAGGCCTTTTATATTATGAATATACAAAACCCATCAGATAAAAACATGCAATTATATGAATAAACTAAACACATTTGTTCTTATGTGTCCTGTTCTCATCATCATCTGTACAACACTTTTTAGATTTTAGACATCGTTCACTACAGTTTTTAGCTGTTCCTGAGCCGAGGCTGGAGTCCTGCAGAACTCCACATGAACATATAAAGTTGAAATGATGTTATTATAAAACAGGCAATGATAAGTTCTGTTTCCTCTTGTATCCACTTTTTATCTTTTTTTAAAAACTTATGGTGCTTCGTTATGGTCCACAGATTATTAGTTTTGAAATAAATGATGGTATTTTATGTCACTTTAAGCGTAATATGTGAGTGTATCATTAAAGTGTGATGTGGAGATTTGAATAGATCCTGACTCTGAAGGAGTCACCAAGCTCTGAAGGATCAAACTAACTTTAAATAGACCTGCCTTTTTCTGATCTTTAAGTTTTCTTGTAACTCAGCTTTATCCAGATCATCCAGAAGTCCTGAAAGTTTCAAGCAAACGTAAAAAAGTTCTCTTATGCAACAGTGTTTGTCTGCTGTGTTTCTTCAGCTTCCTGTTGGTACATGGAGAGGGTGGAGCCTGGCACGGAGTCTGTAAAAGGGGCGGAGTCAGACGAAAGGGTGGGATCTGGGTCTTTTCCGCTTAAGTCTTGAGTGAAGTTTGTTAAAATGGCAAATGGAGATTCAGTTGAAGAGGTTTTATCCTTGTGGGCGGAGTCATGTGTAAAAGGGGCGGAGTCTAACCGAAATTCTGATTGATTATGTGACTGCACTGTTTCTATAGCAACCTCAGAATCAGGTAAAGGGTTAGAGCCAGGACTAAAAAGGCCTTCATTGATTGACTCGGTTAAAGGGGCGTGGCCAGTTTGATTGACAGCCTCTGACCTCGCCTCCGCCTGGTCATGTGACTGCTGCGTTTCTAAGGCAACCCCAGTGCAACCCAAACATGTCCTCCTTGTCTCTGTGAATGCTCCCAGTCTCTCTCTACGCAGGCTCTGATTGGCCGAAGCCCGTCTACTCTGAATGGCCAACGCTCTCTTGTGTCCTCTGCTCTGATTGGCCGCTTCTCTGTAGTGTTTTTGCAGCACAAAAGTCGCCAGATCTGAGTGGGACGAGGTGCTGTCGATCATCCTCCGTCCCAGAGCTAAGGGTCGAACAGGAAGCGCTAACCGTAGCCGCAACCAGAAACGCGATCGGGGAGATTCGGATCGCTTTCCTCGCCATGTCACCATGGTAACCGCCGCGCGCCGTACCTGGGCGACTTCTGCGACGGGGAGTTTGCTGACGGAGCGGTAACCCACGGCGACGATGGTAGCCTTGTGAGTGTGCTCCAGGTACAAACCGAGGCGGCACTCCAACAAACTGAAGCTCTTCTCGACTAAAAACTCAGGACTGAGGACGAAGAGTAGGCGCCGGCTCCGCTGCATCGACCGCAGCACGCACTCCGACAAATCTGCAGCATGGGAAAACACTGTAAATATGAGGTTATAACTAAATAAACTAATTTAAATAATGAAATGTGATACCGATGAGTTTAAGTCTTTACATTTACTGATCAGCCATAACATTATAACCACAGTGACACCCCCTTTAACATTTTTATTTTCCATTCATTATTTTCCATTCATCATAATTTTTGTTAAAGATGTTTTTTTTTCCTTGTCCACCAGCTGGATTCTCCAAAGGTTCATAATTTCCCTCTGTAAGATCTGTTATTTCCACTGATGCATTACTGGACAGCGGTTATTTATCAGCTATAAGGACACACGGACCTGGGTCACATGACTTCCTTTTATCTTCTCTTAACTGCAGCAGTGTTCTTTCAAAGAAGAAAAACTGCGTCACATTTGAGTCATTATCGCAGGATCAAACAAGCAACTGAACAAATTCCCTCAAAAGCTGACATTTAGAAATATTTTAAATTTAATTACTGATCACTTTTTTACTGTCCAGAAAACTATTTTGTTCCAAGTTGATGTCCAGTCTTGAACCTTGGCACCACATTTGACCTAAACAGGTTTATGTACATTTTTCACACAGAAAATCATTTCTAACAGGTCTCCACATAAATGCAGCATTATCTATTTGTAAACTGACACATATCAACCAAATTTATTTCTCATAACATAACACTCAACTCCACTTTAATTTTAACCTGATGATCCGACGGTCTCTGCTCATGTCTCGGCCTGAGTGACCTCACTTTGGACCATCACCTGCAGCTGAACCTTGGAAAAACAGAACTGCTAGTGATTCCTGCCAACCCAAAGACCCGCCACAACCTCTCCATTCAACTAGGCTCATCAACCATTACACCGTCCAGCACTGCCAGAAATCTGGGAGTGGTCATTGATGATCAACTAAACTTCTCAAGTCCTGGTTCCAGCACCACCAGGTCCTGTAGATTCATCCTCTACAACATTAGGAAAATTAGACCTTTCCTATCGGAGCACTCTACACAAATCCTAGTCCAGGATCTTGTCTTGTCCAAACTGGATTATTGCAATGCTCTTCTGGTTGGACTCCTGCTGCACAACCAAACCTCTGCAGCTGATCCTGAATGCAGCAGCAAGAGTGGTCTTTAAAGAACCAAAGAGAACATAACTCCTCTCCTCATTAGGTTACATTGGCTCCCGGTTGAGGCACGTATTAAGTTCAAAGCTATGCTCTTGGCCTACAAGACCACCACTGGCTCCGCCCCCTCATATCTTCACTCACTGATACAGACCTATGTTCTACCAGATCCCTGCGATCTGCTAATGAACAACGTCTGGTTGCACCATCCCAAAAAGGAAAAAAATCCCTCTCACGTACTTTCTCTGGATCTGTTCATTGGTGGAATGATCTACTGCTGCTACAAGATCAGCAGATTCTGTAGACATCTTTAAAAAACGCTTGAAAACATATCTCTTTTGTCAACACCTGACTGACAAACACTAAATTCTTAACTTCCTTCTATCAATTCCTTCTTAAAAAAAAAAAAATCTTTCCTATCCTTAGCTTGTATGCTGTGCTAGGTTTTAACTGACTAGTTTTTGGTGCACTTATGCTTTTTGTTACCTTGTGTTGTTGAAATTGCTTCCATTGTTTTCCTCACTTGTAAGTCGCTTTGGATAAAAGCGTCTGTTAAATGACTAAATGTAAATGTAAATGTCATAATGTGGTTGTATTTCCTGATTAGAAGAAGTTTAGGTGGTGATAATGTAATGGCTGATACATCTGTAAATAATGAGATAAATTCATGATTTAATTTTTTGTAATGAACAAAGAATATGAAATGAATCTGAACAATGACACATTTATTGACAACTGCATAATTCAAGTGTATTCTAACAGCTTTTAACCAAAACACATTACAACAGGTTTATACATTTCTCACAAAGTAGATTCACTGGAACAGAATTAAAGTTTAAAAAAAAGAAAATGCTTCTGTGTAAATAAAGGCCTCTGATTGGTCAGATACTTGATTAACGGCAATTATTTTACAATTAGTATCAAAAATATAAATGCTACTCATATATTCATTCAATTTAATTCAAACCATAGTAAACACATTATAGAAGCAAAATAATTCAGTTCAATGACACTTCAATTGGAGGAAGAGGAGATCATTCCTGTCCACGACACTACGCTAAACTCTAAACTTTAAGGCCCGTACACACACCGGGACAAATATTTGCCAGCGTTATTCGCCAGCGTTTTTCAACGCATTTTTTGTGTTCACACTCAAGCGATTTTGGCTGACGATGAGCCGAGTGAACATGCAACTTCATTCCCTGACATTAGAGGGCGCTTAATGTAAAACAGAAATACCCCGGTACACAAGGTGGCGCTGCGCAACTTTACGCTTCTGACACTCGCTTTTCACTCAGAAGAAGAGAGCAAGTAATTTTTTATTTGTCATAAGTTCTTTGTTTCCGACACCAACGAGACCAGCAGCTCTACATTCACATTGCCTTGCATCTTCTTCGTCTTATTTCTTCCCGGCAGTATAGATGCTACTTGGCCTATATCTTCTTCGCCGTTACGTATGTGTGCTCGGCAAGACCGTTTTGTGTTTGAGCGCCCCCAAGTTGTGTTTTACTGTAACTTCAGAAGCTCCAGACACGTGAGCAAAAGCGCTAATCTCATTGGTCGTATAGTTTTTGACGCGGCGCGTCAAACCAAAAAAACGAACCCGAGACGTTTTTTAAAAACTGACGCATTTACGCGTGGCGTTTTTCGCGTCGGTGTGAACACTCACGTTGGCGCCCATTGTTTAGTCACGAGGCGTTTAAAGTCGGCGAATAATGTCAGCAAAATTGTGTGAACAGGCCTTTAGTTTGGTGGAATGTAATGGTTTTTATTTTAAGTAAATATAATCTCTAACCCAGCTTCAGACAGGGCCCTGGTGCAGAAGAACAGAAGATCAATAAAAGACTTTAACGAACCAACAATAAAACCTGACACTGACCTTTTATATGTCGCCTTAGAAAAAAAACAAACGACAGGCTTTTGAACCTTCAAAGGACCAATCGTAGTAATCCTAGTGTTTCTAGGCTTTGAATCAAAAATGAAACGGACACAATTCAAGGCCCTACCTCGCGCTGTAAACCTGAGAAAACCACTTTCTGTCTTTGGAACAAGCTCACTGCTCATTGGCCAAAGGTACAAGTGAAATCTGGCAGACATTTTAACACTTAATGGACTCCAACACTTTCAGATCTCTTTTACCAAATCAGAAATGGTGCAGTCGACAAAAAGATTCAGTGCTATATTCTATTTTACATAAAAACATGTGCTATATTCTGCAAAAGTCCTGGAACTGTGACGCGATACCTGATGAGAAACTATGAAGAACAGCTGAGGTCAGTTTCTCCAGGAAGCTTTAATACATTCACACTGTCCACAGTTGCTTTTTTTCTGATTTGTCCAATAACATCCAGTTAATCTGGCTTATGCACAGTCCATTATATAATTTCATTATCTAGTCTACAATCATAGTTTAATCATAATGTTTTTCTGCATTATACGTTTAAAAATATTATAAAAGAGCCTTCATTTCAGGGCTTAGGGTGAGTGTAAGAGTGCTTCCCCTTGGGACTTGTTCTTCCAGAAGATCTTTCAACAGTAAAAAAGAAAATAGCGAATGTCTTAAATCTCCCTCAATAGGATTTAAGTAGAAATGTCTACGTTTGATAAACGAGACCCATTGTCCTGAGTCCACTACTGCTGTTTTTAGATGGAAAGACAATAACATCCTGGAGGAACTGAGCTAAAAAGCAGTAAAGGCTACATATTGTGCTGCGGGGACTGGAGCAGAGGGTCCGGTGCGGGGGTCATGCAGCAGAGTTAAAGACAGTCTGTGGGCTTTTCTTGCTGGAGCTGGAGATGAGTCCGGTTTGGGAGCTGGTGCTGTTCTGGCTGCTCAGTCTCAGTAGAGCCACATCTTTCCCGCCCCCCTCCACGTTACTGTCCCGTCTCAGAGGTAACTCCACTCTGAGCCTCTTCCAGAAGCGGGACGTTAACTCTCGGGACTTGTCGCCCTGCCAGCGGACCAGAGCCAGAGCGACCCGGGCCCGCCTCAGCTCCCGGACCCAGGCCTGTCTCTGGATGGGACGGTACTGCACCAGGATGACCCTCAGGTGTCCGCCCAGAGCCATGGCGTCGATCCCGGCCTTCAGCTCCAGCAGCGCCTGGGAGCCCTGCTCGGCGTAACCCGGGCTGACAACCACCAGGAGGCGCCGGCTGCGAGCGACGAAACTCAGAGTCTCGTCTGTGATGGCTGCGGGACGAAAGATGAGTGAAGGATGAAGACAGGTTATGGACGGAACATAAAGATGGAGCTACTTTCACATGTCCACATGTTCTGCTTTAATTCATTCTTTTCAAGCTTAAAGCTCTACAAAAGGTCCAAACATGATCCCGTTCAAGCATTTAAAGACTAATGTCTGAGCTCATGAAGCAGTTTTACAGAATTTGTGACGTCACTAATGACTCCAGCCCAGTCCAGGTGCCACAGACCAATCAGAGCACATCTCACCTGAGGGGAGGGGCTTAAAGAGACAGACTCCAACATATTTTCACTCGTGTTGCATTAGATTTGAAAAAGTACATAGTTTTAAGAATAAAAGTGCAGGGTGATGATCATAAATAAAAAAGAAGGATACTAAAAAGGGAACTATAAACTATGATAACTATAACTTTAGAATATTTACAATAAAGCCACACCTTTGAGTGAACAAACGTGAGTGAAAAAGTCTAGTGTCTTTTCACTTTTCACCACAAAAAAAACACATTGTTCTATCTTTGTGTTTCTCCATCTTTATGTCCAGTCAATGGTACAAATGGAAGAATGAATAAATGAATGAATAAATGGATGAATGTGGTGTTCTCTCTTTGTAAACCTTCTGTTTTTTTTACTCACTTCCTCCCGGCAGACTGTCCCTGTCGAAGATACACACAGAGTATCCCAGCTCGTTCTCCAAAACGCTGCGCAGAGTCGACAGGACGAAGCGCTCCTCCTCGCTGTTCCGGGCGTACGAGATGTACACGTCAAACTCTTTATCATCTGCAAAATGTAAAAACACGCGGTTATCAATCGGAAAATATCTGTAGATGCACAGGAACTTTGAGACGTCAGAGTCTGTATCTGTTGGAGGCATCACTGTATGAAGCAGCGTCACAGGAAGTGGATCTTATCAAATATTATAGGAACTTAAGAGTCATGCAAGAAACAAGTTAAGCAGCTGATGAGGGTGCTCTGTGTCAAATCATGAAATCCCTCATGTATGCATCCAAACAACACTCTGCAGAAAAAGTTTAAACTCCAGAAAAAACCTCTAGAGGACAAACTAAACACAGCTGGAGCAGATATACACTCATGTTTCTTACATTTTCAAATCACCACCAAACGTATTTGCACTGTACACGTTCTATTCCTCAACGGAATGTCCCTGCAAAGCTACTGTAGCTGTTTAAAGCTGTTCAAAAGCTCCTTATATGTACATCTTCCTTAATGCTGCTCATATATCAACAGCTTTGGTTGTTTACCCAAGGCTGGCCTGCTTTTGACACTTTTGTGGTGTTAACATATGGATCCTTCGCAAAACTCAAAGAAACTGCACATTTTCTCCTATTTTATCAAACCAGAGCCTCACAGAAGAATACAACTCCATTTTCTGTTGATTATTAGTGTCTTTACCGTCTTATAGACATCATTTAAGCTGCTCTAGAGCCAATGCTGTCATAAACTGGATCATAAACAGACTCTTTATATTTTCAGAACAGCAGAAACACAAAGCGCTGTCCTGAACGGGACATATCTGACACAGACAGATTATCAGGGAGCACTGACCAGTGTGGCGCTCGTCCGTCCCAAACCAGGATCGATACAGCAGCAGCAGCTCGAGCCAGAAGACGTGGTAAATGACGAAGAGGAGCAGCATGAGTAAGAGCGTGACCCCGAGGCCACAGCCGAGCTCCAGAGACGGCAGTGTCACTGACAAACAAGTATTTAGACCTGATTATTATCGGACTTTCTACTTATTATAGGTTTCTTTTTAAAGCAACACTACAGTTTATTCAAGCCCTGAAGGACTAAAGAAGACAAATGTGGAACAGAATTATCTTATTTTAAATGTAATGTATTTGTGTAACTGTCAAACTGAAACTTAAAGTGGGAGGCACATTCACAAACTGTTGTATTTCCTACACCGTTCATCTGATTTGGATGTAAATACCTCAAAATAAAGCTCAAAGTCTGCAGTTAAAGCACATTTTGTTTATTTAATTTCAAATCCATCCTGGTGGTGTTAGAGCCAAAAAGATTAGAATTGTTAGAAAAACACCCAAAACTTTATGTCCACTTGGCATGGGCTTTTGAGCTTTACTGGAACAGGTTTAAATGTGTGAGCAACAGTGTCAGATCCATTAACCGTCACTCCCAGGTTTAACCACTCTTCGCTCGTTGAGCCTGACCTGTCCATCCCATTAGCTCACTCTGAAGACTGCTAAAGAAGGAGATACTAGCTTAAAGCTTTTTTATTATATTATAATAGTTTTTTTTTATCCTGTAAGTGCTCACCCTCGAGCTTGAGCTGAGCGCGGATTGTCTCGTTTCCTCTGTTGTTCCTCACAAAGCACTTGTATTCTCTGTTCAGATCCTCGAGCTGGAAGTCCTGGATGATGAGGACGCTCTCCTCAGTGCGGTCGCCGTAGTCTATCTGCAGCGATCTGCAAAAACACTTTAGTTAAAACTCTGACGTAAGAGCTGTGTGTGTAAGCAGGTGTCCCGTTCGTACCTGTTGGAACTGGAAAAGCGAGGGTCGTTGAGCTGATCCACAGTTCTGCCGTCGATGGTCCACCTGATTTCCCACGGAGAGTCCAGAAGATGCGGGAACAGAGCCTTGCAAACCAGACGGGCCTCTTCGTCTGAGGAACAGGACATGGAGAGGGAGGCAGGGAGGAGTTCGAGGGATTCAAAAACTCAAAATGAGACATGTTCTTGGTGCATTTCAAGTTTTCCTCCAAACAAAAGAAGGATGTGGACAAATAAACCTGCTCTGGGCCCGACAAGGCAAAGGAAGAACTGGTCTGAAAAAGGTCTCCCAATAAACCCAAGCCCTTCCAAGAGCTTCAACATGTTTCCCAAAGCATTTCTCCAGATGAGGTCTTAACTTTTCTACTCAGAATAGAGCACTTAAAGGAAACCACGACAGTTTAGAGACTTAGTGCAGTTAACTTGTTTGTGACTCTAAAATCACAGGAAAGACATAAAAACAGTGATATCTGTGGGAAAAGGAGAGAAATAAATAAAGCTAAAGGCCTTATTAGTATCGAGTATTGAGAAAAAGAACATCTGAGAACTATTCTGTGAAACTCGCTCTGAAACATGTGGATTACATCTGAGCTTCAGTTTGTGTTAGGATTAAGGTTTGAATCAGGGCTAAACATTGTCTCGTCACCATCATTTATTTAGTCTTTTTTTTAGTTTAAGTTCAAAATATATATATATATGTTCTGTTCTTATTCATTAATCTGATAAAACATTAGAAGGACAGATGTTAAATGAGTTCTTCTCTTGTTGATTTGTGATAATAGTCAGATTCGTCACATGTTTGGACAAAACCTGACTCAGACTCAGCAGAAGACATGTTGAGCTTGTCTTATGTAACAGATAAAAGAATAATCTACAAACACGACTCAGTTATCTGATCGACTCTTCAAACTTTACAGCTTTAAAAACTATTTGGTTCCAATCTTCATAAAACCTATAAACACTGTTGAGTTTGAGCAGTTTTCTTTGTTTTTGTCAGATCTGTTTTCACTCAAGTCCATTGGTCCAACACTTGAACAATAAAGTCTAATAATACGACCCCACTTTCACAAAGGAATAATGAGATGCAACACTAAAACCACGTGGAATAACAGAAAATGTCCATCTATAAAATTCATTTGGCTCTTAAATCCGCGCTGATAAAACCTGCCGTCACAGCTAAAACTAAGAGTGAGGCTGGGCCCGTGTCGCAGCCGTTCATCAAAAAGGCAGCGGGTCGTAAAGTCAGTCGCTCCTCGTGTTACCGGGGGCTTTATGACACTCCACTAATTCTGACGCACGATAAACTCTGGGGAGTCTCCGGCGAAAGGTGCTCTCAGGGAAAAGGTTTTAACAGCAGCACACTTTCAGAGTGGCTCCTATGGACTCAGGGCTGGATGAACACTTTATTCTGTGCTTCTGGGAGCGGCTTTACTCGTTTTTACAGCATTTCTTTTACAGGTCGAGGAGCGGGAGTCACAGACGCTTTGACACTGACACAAACGTTTACTCTGGTTCAGTTTTTGTTGGAGTTTCTACTGAAGAGTGTTTCCTCTGAGACACAAGAGTCTGTTTGTGTTCCATGAATTAAAGGAGTTTGTAAATGTGCTTTAGAGGCCAGTTTTATTTTTCAGCTTTATGAAACTATAATTTATGGATTTATGTTTAATGCAGTGTAGACAATAAATGCAAAGCTTTAATTCACAAAGTAAGACGCTGACTCTGTTTAAACCAGAAACAACTGCTGACAGTAAACATTAAATTATGACAAGCTTCACTAAAAATCCAATCAACAGACGGCAGTGTTCAGCTTCACCTTTTGGAAAGTGGACCCACAACAGTACGTTAGACTTTTTAGACACTCGTCAGACCCTTTTCGTGGAAATGTACCTGACCTGGACCTCTGCTCCAGCCGGACTCTGTTCACACAGGACGATTAGTGCCTTGAATAATCCGGGAGGATTTACTCAGAAGCAGGAAGAGTTAGAGATGACGCATCATTGGTTTAACCGAGATAACCCGGAGCTCCTCCGTCACAGTGACAGTGATTCATGCTGATGTTAAAAGTACAGTGACTGGAACACGTGACACGAGTAAAGAAGACGGGGTTTAGAGCGGGGGACGTCTCAGACCTCGGTGGATGCGTGAGTTTAAAACAGTATTTAGCACTTTCCAGGAAGAAGCCCCAAATAAAATGTTTATAAAGAGTTGGTTATGAATATGTTTTGGTCATTAATAAGTGCTTATTGTAGGTCTCATTTACAGAAAGTGAGCCCACATTTAAAGCTCCATGTTTGTTATTTTAAGGCCACAGACATTCTGTGAAAGGTGCTTGAGCACATCGCAGACGAGTGACGGAGGCTGCTTTTGTCCCGGACTCTACCTTGTTTGACGGTGAAGACGTGGTCTTTGGTCGGCTGCAGGATGTTGGGCTCTTTGGGCAGGATCGACGGATCTGAGACACAAAGCAACGGTCGTTCAGAACAGTTTTAGACACACTTGTTTCATCAGCGGTGGAGATGCACAGAGCGTGGGCCGGTTTCTTACTGACGGCCGTGACGTTCAGGACTCGGGTGAAGCTCAGCGCTCGTCCTTTCCGTTTGTAGTGCACGGTGCAGAAATATAAACCCTGGTAAAACTCATACATGATGTTGACCTCCAGCGACATGCCTTTCACTCTGCGCTCGGAGGATGAGAGCGGGAACTGCTTACAGTTCTAAGAAATGAGACAAAACAAAAAGGTGAGTAATATTAAAGACAGACAGATCTTTTGCACAGTGCCTGGATTTAAGGACCTCAGTTTTATTTTTAGTGCAATAAATTATAATTTGTATTAGAGCAGTGTCTGGACAGAGAAGTGTTGTGAAGGGTAGAAGTAACAAACCGGATAGTTAGAAGAATGTATAATAGAAATGATGTTTACAGATAAAAGGATATTAATCAGCTGAAGTAAGTTTTGTTACTTTGATCATGTATTATTTACTCAAAAATGTACAAGTTTTGTTGGCGGTATAATTTTTCTGATAATAAAAACAGTGTCTGCTTCAGTGGATTCAAAAAGAAACGTGTGTTCCCTCTGAACTGTGCGCCCTAGTGTCTCAGAAAAAGATTTAGTTTCCTCCAAAGCTTCTGCAAAGCCTCCGTCTGAGGAAAGAGCCACTATCAAGTCTAACAACTGAAAGTTCATCTGCTGCTCAGCTTTTTAGGTAAAAGTTCCGGTTGCTGCGGTTGTCCTACTTTTTCTGACCTACTTTTAAAGCCAGCTCGAGCTATTGCAGTACCAAGACCAGGAAGTGGCAAAAGTCAATAGTTTCACCTGCAGATGTGGTCTTACAAAGATTTAATTCAGGGCTCAAACATTCTGGAAAAAGAGTTTTCAATTTGAATTCTAAATCTTCATGTGACATTATCTGTGGAACTCACAGTGCTGGTGTGTCCCAGAAAAACCCAGGACACAGTGGGGGGGCTGTCGGCCATCTTGGCTGCGTGCTCGGCGTCGGTACAGTTCAGGAGCTTGCCCTCCTGGAACGGGATCACTTCCTGCTTCGCTGCTACAGCAACCGCAGGCTCACAGCTGTTGCCGCGGGCGACGTCTTCTCGGCGCAGGACGGTGAGCTGCATCGCGATTTTACTGCTGGACGACTTATTCCTACAACGCAAGGAACAGACTTTTGCTTTTAAAGTACTCTGTAAAACTGATAAAACCTGTTCAAATCCAACTAAAACCTGTTTAAAATCCAACTAAAACCTGTTCAAATCCAACCAACACTAAAAACTAATTCTGATGTCTTGTGTCCATTTCAAAGTGAACGTGAAGCGGAAACACAAAATAAACTAAACAAACAGCAGCACTTGGCCACAGAGCAGTTTTTCAGAAAAGAAGAGACCACATTCCTCTGACTCAAACGTTTGGAACTGACAGAAAAGAAAACCAATGCGATAAATGTGTCTCTGAACGTTTTTATTTGAATTTGAACAGTGTGCAGCAGTTCTTTGTCATCAGACTGAGCTGTGGGAGAGTGTTGTCCGTGAGACTTTGTGGGGATTCTGGCACAGTGGTGAAACAGGAAGTGGGCGGAGTCACGTGACCACACAGGAAGATCCATCTACATCATACACACTGCATTGAGCCATAACAAACCCTGCACTGACTCGCCCCAGAAAACCATCTGAACGTGTTTAATAGAGTTTACTTTGACAAGCATTTGTGTTTAGAGTCTGACCTGGTCTAAGACCGGTCTAACTCTGTCTCCTTCAAACACTGACCTCCGTGAGTCTGGACCTGGTCTAAGACCGGACTAACACTGACCTCCATGAGTCTGGACCTGGTCTAAGTCTGGACTAACTCTGACCTCCCTGAGTCTGGACCTGGTCTAAGACTGGACTAACTCTGACCTTCGTGAGTCTGGACCTGGTCTAAGTCTGGACTAACTCTGACCTCCACGAGTCTGGACCTGGTCTAAGTCTGGACTAACTCTGTCTCCTTCAAACACTGACCTTCGTGAGTCTGGACCTGGTCTAAGTCTGGTCTAACTCTGTCTCCTTCAAACACTGACCTGCGTGAGTCTGGACCTGGTCTAAGACTGGACTAACTCTGACCTCCGTGAGTCTGGACCTGGTCTAAGTCTGGCCTAACTCTGACCTTCGTGAGTCTGGACCTGGTCTAAGTCTGGACTAACTCTGACCTCCACGAGTCTGGACCTGGTCTAAGTCTGGACTAACTCTGTCTCCTTCAAACACTGACCTTCGTGAGTCTGGACCTGGTCTAAGTCTGGTCTAACTCTGTCTCCTTCAAACACTGACCTGCGTGAGTCTGGACCTGGTCTAAGGCTGGACTAACTCTGACCTTCGTGAGTCTGGACCTGGTCTAAGTCTGGACTAACTCTGACCTCCATGAGTCTAGACCTGGTCTAAGTCTGGTCTAACTCTGTCTCCTTCAAACACTGACCTCTGAGTCTGGACCTGGTCTAAGACTGGACTAACACTGACCTCTGAGTCTGGACCTGGTCTAAGACTGGACTAACACTGACCTCTGAGTCTGGACCTGGTCTAAGTCTGGACTAACTCTGTCTCCTTCAAACACTGACCTTCGTGAGTCTGGACCTGGTCTAAGTCTGGACTAACTCTGACCTCCATGAGTCTAGACCTGGTCTAAGTCTGGACTAACTCTGTCTCCTTCAAACACTGACCTTCGTGGGTCTGGACCTGGTCTAAGACCGGTCTAACTCTGTCTCCTTCAAACACTGACCTCCGTGAGTCTGGACCTGGTCTAAGACTGGACTAACTCTGACCTCCGTGAGTCTGGACCTGGTCTAAGACTGGACTAACTCTGACCTCCGTGAGTCTGGACCTGGTCTAAGACTGGACTAACTCTGTCTCCTTCAAACACTGACCTTCAACTCTGTGAGAGTCGTTATTGTTTTCTTGGGCCAAACATTTGCAAAGACAATAAAAGCGGTAACCCAAGGCAATAATCTAATCTCCTCTAGACCGTGGGGATCTAGAATGCTCACACCTGATTTTATTTATTTAGTTTTTAATTTTATTTTCAAGCAGGATGTAAATTTGAACATTTAACAAACAAATTGAGCAGCAGTCAACTTGAAAAGGCCATCGATGCTTTTATTATTTCCAGGAAGCTGCTGCTCGTCTGTTGACACACAAAAGTCCTGTCGACTGGCTCCAGTTCGAGGTCCCACAGTCGGATGATCGTTCTTTTACTTTCTGCCATCGACGAGCAGCAGGTCTGCAGGGTCTTTATCTGAAGCTGCAGTGAAAATGACGCTCTGTTTATCGCTGGCCACAGTTTTCTGGTTTACTGCCAGTGAGTGTCACGTGGTGCTGCTGCAGACCTGTGTTTTATAAACCGCCGCCACCGCCGCCGCAGCAGCAGGTCTTTAGAGCCACTCAGAGCCACTTTAGCTGATTAATGCTCAGAGCTGCTCAGAACGCACAAGACTCAGGCGGATCTTATCTAATCATCAGTGTGTCAGTGATCAGATACTGGGAAAACACTTACAACCACTTCAGAAACATTTCCAGGCAGCATTAGTGAGTCGTACAATCTGACGCAAAAAAAGACTCATACTTTTCCAGTATCGTAAAGTGACACACGATGTACTCGGGTCTGGCTCTAGTCCAAAAGTGGCTCCCATTGACTCACATTTAATAACATCACAAAGGACTAAGACAGTATTTTATCTACAGAGTTAAAGCAGCTGCTGTTTCAGATGAGTGCATGTATTCTGGCTGGAGAGTATTTACAGCCCGTTTTTTATTGAAATATAATAATATCAAAAGCCCAGTGTTGCTCAGAGTAATGCATTTAATGGATGTTAAACATTAAAGGTGCAGTGTGACGTTTGTGACAGTGGCACTGATTTACTGTCCCAATAAGGGTCATGTGACTAGAGCCTGTCCCGGCAGCTTTATGTTAACGCTGGACAAAAGTGTCTTTGTAGCAGAAGACTTCATCTGATTCAAAAATATCACCTGCTGAATGAGGGCCACATAACCCTAACCCTAACCCTCTTACCGGAGCATGCAGATGTACTGTCCCGTGTCGTTAGCCTCGGCCGGCTGCAGCCACAGTCTCTCCCGGTCTTTACTGAGCCGTGCGCTGGAACAGAGAGAGACAAAGCCTTCAGTCGAAGAGCAGCAGTAAATCAGACACGACTCCATTAGAACAAACTGAGGCTAATGGAGCCGCTCTCAGGAAATCATTACACAACACTCTGTTTGTCTCACAGCTGCTCCGTCACGTCACTGCAGGTCCCTCTCAGTCCAGTCCAGACTTCAGGGAGTTTAGTTTTGGGTTTGCCCAGGTCTAGTCTTGTGCTGGTCCCAGTTTGAACAGGGTCAGTCCTGGTTCAGTCCTGACTTGGAGACCTGGCTTTAAGACCTGGTTTAGCACTTGTTTAAAAGCAGGTTCTTTTTGATTTAGTTCTGGTAAAGTCTTGAGTTCTGACCAGTTTAGTTCAGACTTAAATCTGGTTTTGCTAAGGGCTGTCTGGTCCCTGTTCGACCGGAGCAGGAGCTTGGGTCATTGTAAGTCAGACCTGCTCCCGGTGCATGTTGGACTCAGGGCTGCCCTTTGTCTCCGGTCCTGTTCATTATCTTTATGGACAGGATTTCTAGGTGCAGCCAGGGGCCGGAGGGAGTCTGGTTTGGGGACCTCAGGATCTCATCTCTGCTTTTTGCAGATGATGTTGTCCTGTTGGCTCCATCAAGCCAGGACCTTCAGCTGCACTGGGACGGTTTGCAGCCAAGTGTGAAGCGGCTGGGATGAGGATCAGCACCTCCAAGTCTGAGACCATGGTTCTCAGTCGGAAAAGGGTGGCTTGTCCCCTCCAGGTTGGTGGAGAGCTCCTGCCTCAAGTGGAGGAGTTTAAGTATCTCGGAGTCTTGTTCACGAGTGAGGGAAGGAAGGAGCGTGAGATCGACAGACGGATCGGTGCAGCTTCTGCAGTGATGTGGTCGATGTACCGGTCTGTCGTGGTGAAGAAGGAGCTGAGCTGTAAGGCAAAGCTCTCGATTTACCGGTCGATCTACGTTCCTACTCTCACCTATGGTCATGAGCTTTGGGTCATGACCGAAAGAACAAGATCCCGGATACAGGCGGCTGAAATGAGCTTTCTCTGTGCGTCTCTGCTTAGACTGTTGCCCCCGGATTAGCGGTAGAAGATGGATGAATTCAATCTGGTTTTGTTCACCACCATCAAAAAAGAAAACACATTTACCAAAAAGGGCGTCGGCTGAAATCAAAAAACTTTCTAGCCTACCCTCTCAACATTTAGTCAAAACAAAACATGACATAAAAATATAAACCACAAAACCCATCTCCACCTCCATCAAACACCTTAGAACCCGCTCTTCACCTTCAGCCACAACAACCTCACCCGTCCAAACATCTGCACTCTTTACTTTATAACTTTTTTAAATCTTATTGTCCTGCGTTTTGTCCAGAGGCTGAGCCCTCTTCGGACTGTTCCATTGAGTTTGTCCTAAATGTGGGTTTTCTAAGACCCTCAGATCCTTTAAGTTTTTAACAATGTTTATTTTTTTATTTACTTTGGATTTTTGATGGTAATGTTTGCTTTGTGCATAATTAGAAGTTGACTAAAATCAACTAAATCATGAAATTTTAGAACCTTAAATGTTATAAATAATGGCTTTGATGGAACTGTGCAGAGTAAATAATGCAGGTTTATTCACCTTTTGTGTAATTTATATGAGATTTAAGTCTTCATCAATACTCACTCCTAAATGAGTCTTTTTATTGGTCTGGTTTAGACCTGGTTTAGACCTGGTTTAGACCTGGTTTAGTCCTGGTTTAGTCCTGGTTTAGACCAGGTTTACACCAGGTTTACACCAGGTTTACACCAGGTTTAGTCCAGTTTAGTCCTGGTTTAGACCTGGTTTAGTCCTGGTTTAGTCCTGGTTTAGTCCTGGTTTAGACCAGGTTTAGACCAGGTTTAGTCCAGGTTTAGTCCTGGTTTAGGCCTGGTTTAGGCCTGGTTTAGGCCTGGTTTAGTCCTGGTTTAGTCCTGGTTTAGTCCTGGTATAGACCAGCTTTAGACCTTGTTTAGACCAGCTTTAGGCCTGGTTTAGGCCTGGTTTAGGCCTGGTTTAGACCTGGTTTAGACCTGGTTTAGACCTGGTTTACACCAGGTTTAGTCCAGATTTAGTCCTGGTTTAGACCAGCTTTAGACCTGGTTTAGGCCTGGTTTAGGCCTGGTTTAGACCTGGTTTAGACCTGGTTTAGACCAGCTTTAGGCCTGGTTTAGGCCTGGTTTAGACCTGGTTTAGACCTGGTTCTAGTCCTCAAACAGGCCTGGTACCTGTTGGTGATGGGCTGCTCCAGGTCGTGTCCCTCCAGGACCCGGTACCAGAACAGGTTGTGTCCGGTGCTCTGGGTGGAGGTGTAGTTGTAGACGGAGGGATGAGAGAAGAGTGGACAGGACAAAAACCCCGCCTGTCCCTCCAGAACTCGGACCGCGGACTCACTGGACTCGCCCCAGTCGTAACATATCGGCTCTGGACAGAAACACACAAAGAACCAGTCAACAGCCGGAAATACCAGAGTTTAGACCTGGTTTAGACCTGGTTTAGACCTGGTTTAGGCCTGGTTTAGACCTGGTTTAGGCCTGGTTTAGGCCTGGTTTAGTCCTGGTTTAGTCCTGGTTTAGTCCTGGTTTTGTCATGATTTAATCCCGTTTTTTGTTGTAGTTTTATGATTTTATTTCTCAGATTTTATTGCCTCTTTAGAAAAGCTTTGAGACATTTAACGAATGCCTGAATAAATGAATCAGTGCATTTACATGTAGTTTTTTTAATTCAGTTCAGAATGTTAAAACCAGTTCATTCTGACCAAAGACCACACGGCACTAAAGCCGTTATTCTCATTAAAGGCTGGTCTAGAGCTTTTATTTGGACGTAATGATTCTCAGATAAACATTCATTAAAAGCGGTGCTGTCCCTCTCGTTCGTTCAGCGCTGGGTCGATGAGGTCGGTTTTAATGGATGGGGCTCATTATGTGCAGGAAGATGATGAGTGGCCACTATGTGATGATCCTCCTGATGAGTTCCCGCTGCTACTGCTGACGACTTACAGGAAATTATCTGTGCGTTTACAGACCGCAGGCCTGCTTCTCCAGAAGGAACCGCGAAATAAAACCCTCCTTGAACGAGAATACACAGGGGAAGGGTTTGTAATCAGCCCCGAGCCCTCGTCATGTTCACTGCAGAGCTACGAGCTTTCCATCGTCAACCTAAAACCTATTCAAAACCCTTCATATTCTGTCGAAAACCTGTTCAGAATGCTCTAAAACCCATGGAAATCCTACTGAAGACTGTTCAAATTCAACTAAAACCAATCAATCCAAGACACATTCACTTGAAAGTTCAGACATTTTAACGTGTGTCCCTTTTCCGCAGATATTTAGTAGTTTCCACAGCATAGCCACAGAAAAGAGGGATAAATGGTTGGCAGATGTAAAAATCTCCGGTTTATTTACTGTCTATACGTTTCCACGAAGGTCACATGACACCTTTCTCTGCTTTTTTGTCTTTAACCTCTGCAGCTGCCATTTTTAAAGCTGCATTTGATAAAAATACTTAGACAAAGCCTGACAGAATGTACAACGGTAGATGGCTGTGTGGCCTGTTTCAAAAGTAAAAGCCGAGAGTATCAGCTGCAGAACTCCAGGCTGAGATTTGAAAATGTAAAACAGTTTCAGGACGCTGAGCGCTGGATTAATGTGAGCCGTCTGCACCTCAGGTCTGTGGGTAATTGACCTGTCAGCTCTTCACAGCTACAGTATTAGTCTTTCCATTAAAACCTGCTCCAACATCCGCTGTTCTTCCTCCTGCACCGTCCCCCATTCATCTAACGCTCTCCAGTCTGCAAACATTCATCCACTGCCTCCAACCAAAACCATTCATCCACCTACAGCCTCAAACCCCAGCCCCTCCCTCAGACTCTGTGTGGGTCCACGTAGAGCGGGATAATAAGTTCAAAATTGTTTAAAACCATCTATAACCTTTTCAAATCTGTCTAAAGCCTGTCTAAATCCAAATAAACATGCTCAAATCAACCTAAAACCAACGGAAATCCAACAAAATTCAACTAAAACCAGTTTCCCCACCACCTAAAACCTGTCCAAAATCATGTAAAACCTGTCCTTAATCGTGTAAAACCTGTCCAAAATCGTGTAAAACCTGTCCAAAATCGTGTAAAACCTGTCCAAAATCATGTAAAACCTGTCCTTAATCATGTAAAACCTGTCCTTAATCATGTAAAACCTGTCCAAAATCATGTAAAACCTGTCCAAAATCATGTAAAACCTGTCCAAAATCATGTAAAACCTGTCCTAAATCATGTAAAACCTGTCCAAAATCATGTAAAACCTGTCCTTAAAAATGTAAAACCTGTCCAAAATCATGTAAAACCTGTCCAAAATCATGTAAAACCTGTCCAAAATCATGTAAAACCTGTCCAAAATCATGTAAAACCTGTCCTTAATCATGTAAAACCTGTCCAAAATCATGTAAAACCTGTCCAAAATCATGTAAAACCTGTCCTAAATCATGTAAAACCTGTCCTAAATCCTGTAAAACCTGTCCAAAATCATCTAAAACCTGTCCAAAATCATGTAAAACCTGTCCAAAATCATGTAAAACCTGTCCTAAATTATGTAGAACCGTCCAAAATCATCTAAAACCTGTCCAAAATCATGTAAAACCGTCCAAAATCATGTAAAACCTGTCAAAAATTATGTAAAACCTGTCCAAAATCATCTAAAACCTGTCCAAAATCATGTAAAACCTGTCCAAAATCATGTAAAACCTGCCCAAATATATCTAAAACCTGTCAAAAATCATGTAAAATCTGTCCTAAATCATGTAGAACCTGTCCTAAATCATGTAGAACCTGTCCAAAATCATGTAAAACCTGTCTGAAATCATATAAAACCTGTCCTAAATCATGTAAAACCTATCCTAAATTATCTAAAACCTGTCCGAAATCCTCTAAAACCTATCCGAAATCATCTAAAACCTGCCCGAAATCTAAAACCTGTCCAAAATCATCTAAAACATGTCCGAAATCATCTAAAACCTGTCCTAAATTATGTAAAACCTGTCCTAAATCATGTAAAACCTGTCCTAAATCATGTAAAACCTGTCCTAAATCATCTAAAACCTTTCCAAAATCATCTAAAACCTGTCCGAAATCATGTAAAACCTGTCCGAAATCATCTAAACCTGTTTAAAACCAATCAAAACCTGTTCAAATCCAACTAATACTTGCTGAAATCAAACCAGAACATGTTGAAATCCATCTAAAACCAACGTACCTTTACCTAAGGTACGTTTAAAACTAACACGTTGAAATCCCACAGACACACTTTAATATTTATTAATTATGATTTAAAATGATAAATCCTGTTCTTCATTAATGAAGCAGCTGAGGATAAAGTGAAGCTGTCGATACACGTTCACCTCTGACCAAACTCACAGGAGCCTCACGGGCCTCAGCTCCATCCGTCTTTTCCTCCTCACATCCATCGTCCCCTCGTTCAGACCCACTCGCTCCGACACCTGCAAATGACCCTCTGAGGAAGCATCCATTGGGACGTCCCAAGAGGCGAGCGCTGGGGTTTTAATTAACACCACGTTCTGCAGAGCTAAACCGTTGTGTGCAGCGGCTATCTAATCCACCTAAAACCTGTTCTAATCCACCTAAAACCTGTTCTAATCCACCTAAAACCTGTTCTAATCCACCTAAATCCTGTTCTAATCCACCTAAATCCTGTTCTAATAAACCTAAATACTGTTCTAATCCACCTAAATACTGTTCTAATCCACCTAAATACTGTTCTAATCCCCCTAAAACCTGTTCCCCAAATAAAACTTTTGAAAAGTCTAATTTTCATTAGGGTTGTGCAAAATATTATGTATTTTTCATGTACTTCATTTACTATGGATACATTATAATAATCATTTTAGTATTATTTCACGTTCTATGTTTTATAAATACATTTCATTGTGTTTCCAATATTATTACAGGGTCTTTTCTCAAACCTGTTCCTCGGTTATTAACTGGAGTGCTTCGTCCAATCACAGCGCTCACTCACCTGAGGGGTCACTGGACTGACCGAGAGCCGTCTCATCACTGAAGACGAGCAGAAGGACGAAGAGCGAGGAGATGAAGAGCGTCCTGTGGAGACACACGGGTCACTGTTAGTTTAGAAACACTCTGACGTCTCGTTCAAACACAGATAAAGAACTGTATTTACTGGAAAAACACACAGTTACCAGGATTTTACCAGGAACTCAGCAGCTCTAGTGTTTTTAAGTGTTCACACTTGATCTGAGCAAACAACAACAGCTGAGACTCGAGGCTTGTTGGGGGCATTAATATAAATAAATGAGGAGATAAATGTGGAAGTGTATTCAGTAAATGAACAGGTAAATGCTTTTGGAGCCGGTTCTTACCCACGTGACCTGAAAGTGAGAACAACCCTCTTCACTTTCTTCTGTTTGATGAAGTTACACACGTTTGAATAAGTGTAGTTTCAATGTTAGAGCAGTAATCCTCGTCATCGAGAAGGAGCCGCCTCATTTGTCTGAGAGCTCCGTGTTAGCTCAAGAGTCTCAGGAAAGCTAACTTCTGCTGCTTGTTACAGGATATCGACCACAAACGGCTGGATGTTTGTATGTTTTATCTAAATATCTCCTCATCCTGTTGATTTCTCATGAATAATCCTTCAGACAGAAATACGTTTACAGGAGAAAAATATTTCCCCAGATGACCTCATGGCTTTCTTTAGCACATACCAGGTCTGTGATCAGCCTCCAGCTGTTTCTGCAGGAATCTCAAATGTACCATGGGTGTTTGTTTAATAAAGATTTGAATTCAAAAACTCAGGGCGACGACACAGAAGCAGGCTTTAACGAGGGTTAGACTCGGTCCAAAGGTGTTGTGTTGAGTGTTTTTGTCCTTGTATTGTCGGCTCTAGTGTATTTTGTGTTAGAAACAGAGAAACTGATGTTTTATGCGAAACATATTTTATGAACGAAAAATCCACAGATTCAGATCTAAAAAACAAAAACAACCCAAAGGGCTTTCACAATAATGATAATAATCAGTCTCTATAGATTTACTTCTGGAGGACTAATTCAAAATGGCCCCTACACTTTCTTTCTGACGTTCAGTGTTCGAGTCTGGAAGCAGCGACAGGACAGAAGGTGAGGAAACACAGAAGGATGAAGAGGACGGAGTTAATGTGGCGTGCTGATGATCAGGCAGAGCTAGTGGAGCCCTGGTGGGACATAAAGAACCGAGCTGCTCAGCCTCCATCCATCACACGGTGGAGAGCACACACCTCGAGCCAAACAACGCCACAGTAAATAAAGCCAGGCCCTGGAGCTGAGCGTCTATTCACAGCCAGAGCTCTTCTCCATCACCAGAGCTTTTTAAACGAGAGTCAGGACTAAACGCACAAAAACACTTCTGTTTGACTCTCATCTTTCGGAACTTTAAGTCCAGACTCTGCAGCAGGTTCAGGCCTCGGTCCTGCTCCTGTTTGATGCAGTGGAGACAGAGACACTGACAAAGAAAGATCCTCCACAAACAGCTGCATTTCAGTTTTCATATAAATATGTTGCATAAACTCTTTGTGCTCCTTTAAACTGTCCTTAAAGTCAAAAATTTAAAACATTAGAACCGATTGTATTTATGGAAAGCTGACACAAAGACAGTGGTGCTTGTTGGTGCTGGGTTGAGGTTTTATTCTGTGTATTAAACAGAGAGTCTGGGTTTGTGCCGACCTCAGCAGAGTCCACCGTGTGATGAGATCCAGAGTAATCTGATTACACACACAAACGACAGACTCAGACATTTACTCAGAGACATGCTGCGGAATCCCATCAGATTAAAGACCTTTAGAGTCGGGAGCAAGAAAAGAAACATGTGGATGTTACTGTAACGCAGCTTTTATAAAAGTCTAAACCAGGACTAAACCCAAACTAAACCTGCTCTAAGTCTAGACAATGACAAACATTAACTCTAAAACTGAATCAACATAAGGCTTTAATCAGGACTACAGCAGGTCTGACTCTAGGACTAACCTGAGACCAGAGCCTTTTCCACTGGAACAGGACAACACTGGTCACTTTTCAACAAACGTGTCAGAAGTGTCCTCAAAATAAAACTGAACTTTGACTAAAGCAGAAACTCTCTTCTTCTGTTTTTACTGCAGCAGCTTCACATCACACATCTCTCCCTGGACACGAGCGTCTTCAGGACAAACACAACGTCTTCAGGACAAACACAACGTCTTCAGGACAAACACAACGTCTTCAAGACAAACACAACGTCTTCAGGACAAACACAACGTCTTCAAGACAAACACAACGTCTTCAGGACAAACACAACGTCTTCAGGACATACACAACGTCTTCAGGACAAACACAACGTCTCTTCAGGACAAACACAACGTCTCTTCAGGACAAACACAACGTCTCTTCAGGACAAACACAACGTCTCTTCAGGACAAACACAACGTCTTCAGGACAAACACAACGTCTTCAGGACAAACACAACGTCTCTTCAGGACAAACACAACGCCTCTTCAGGACAAACACAACGCGTCTCTTCAGGACAAACAGCGTCTCTTCAGGACAAACACAACGCGTCTTCAGGACAAACACAACGTCTCTTCAGGACAAACACAACGTCTCTTCAGGACAAACACAAGCGTCTCTTCAGGACAAACACAACGTCTTCAGGACAAACACAACGTCTTCAGGACAAACACAACGCGTCTTCAGGACAAACACAACGCCTTCAAGACAAACACAACGCGTCTTCAGGACAAACACAACGTCTCTTCAGGACAAACACAACGCCTTCAGGACAAACACAACGTCTCTTCAGGACAAACACAACGTCTCTTCAGGACAAACACAACGTCTCTTCAGGACAAACACAACGCGTCTTCAGGACAAACAGCGTCTCTTCAGGACAAACACGCGTCTCTTCAGGACAAACACAACGTCTCTTCAGGACAAACACAACGTCTCTTCAGGACAAACACAGCGTCTCTTCAGGAAAAACACAACGTCTCTTCAGGACAAACACAACGTCTTCAGGACAAACACAACGTCTTCAGGACAAACACAACGTCTTCAGGACAAACACAACGTCTTCAGGACAAACACAACGTCTTCAGGACAAACACAACGTCTTCAGGACAAACACAACGTCTTCAGGACAAACACAACGTCTTCAAGACAAACACAACGTCTCTTCAGGACAAACACAACGTCTTCAGGACAAACACAACGTCTCTTCAGGACAAACACAACGTCTTCAGGACAAACACAACGTCTCTTCAGGACAAACACAACGTCTTCAGGACAAACACAACGTCTTCAGGACAAACACAACGTCTCTTCAGTACAAACACAACGTCTCTTCAGGACAAACACAACGTCTCTTCAGGACAAACACAACGTCTCTTCAGGACAAACACAACGTCTCTTCAGGACAAACACAACGTCTTCAGGACAAACACAACGTCTTCAGGACAAACACAACGTCTCTTCAGGACAAACACAACGTCTTCAGGACAAACACAACGTCTCTTCAGGACAAACACAACATCTTCAGGACAAACACAACGTCTTCAGGACAAACACAACGTCTCTTCAGGACAAACACAACGTCTCTTCAGGACAAACACAACGTCTCTTCAGGACAAACACAACGTCTCTTCAGGACAAACACAACGTCTTCAGGACAAACCCAACGTCTTCAGGACAAACCCAACGTCTTCAGGACAAACACAACGTCTCTTCAGGACAAACACAACGTCTTCAGGACAAACACAAACACAACGTCTTCAGGACAAACACAAACACAACGTCTTCAGGACAAACACAACGTCTTCAGGACAAACACAACGTCTTCAGGACAAACACAACGTCTTCAGGACAAACACAATGTCTCTTCAGGACAAACACAACGTCTCTTCAGGACAAACACAACGTCTCTTCAGGACAAACACAACGTCTCTTCAGGACAAACACAACGTCTCTTCAGGACAAACACAACGTCTTCAGGACAAACACAACGTCTTCAGGACAAACACAACGTCTCTTCAGGACAAACACAACGTCTCTTCAGGACAAACACAACGTCTCTTCAGGACAAACACAATGTCTCTTCAGGACAAACACAATGTCTCTTCAGGACAAACACAACGTCTCTTCAGGACAAACACAACGTCTCTTCAGGACAAACACAACGTCTTCAGGACAAACACAAACACAACGTCTTCAGGACAAACACAAACACAACGTCTTCAGGACAAACACAACGTCTTCAGGACAAACACAACGTCTTCAGGACAAACACAAACACAACGTCTTCAGGACAAACACAAAGTCTTCAGGACAAACACAAAGTCTCTTCAGGACAAACACAACGTCTCTTCAGGACAAACACAACGTCTCTTCAGGACAAACACAACGTCTCTTCAGGACAAACACAACGTCTCTTCAGGACAAACACAACGTCTCTTCAGGACAAACACAACGTCTCTTCAGGACAAACACAACGTCTCTTCAGGACAAACACAACGTCTTCAGGACAAACACAAACACAACGTCTTCAGGACAAACACAAACCTCTTCAGGACAAACACAACGTCTCTTCAGGACAAACACAACGTCTCTTCAGGACAAACACAACGTCTTCAGGACAAACACAACGTCTTCAGGATAAACACAACGTCTTCAGGACAAACACTAGCGTCTTCAGGACAAACACAACGTCTTCAGGACAAACACAACGTCTTCAGGACAAACACAACGTCTTCAGGACAAACACAACGTCTTCAGGACAAACACAACGTCTTCAGGACAAACACAGACCTCTTCAGGACAAACACAACGTCTTCAGGACAAACACAACGTCTTCAGGACAAACACAAGTCTCTTCAGGACAAACACAACGTCTTCAGGACAAACACAACGTCTTCAGGACAAACACAACGTCTCTTCAGGACAAACACAACGTCTCTTCAGGACAAACACAACGTCTCTTCAGGACAAACACAACGTCTCTTCAGGACAAACACAACGTCTCTTCAGGACAAACACAACGTCTCTTCAGGACAAACACAACGTCTTCAGGACAAACACAACGTCTCTTCAGGACAAACACAACGTCTTCAGGACAAACACAACGTCTTCAGGACAAACACAACGTCTTCAGGACAAACACAACGTCTTCAGGACAAACACAACGTCTCTTCAGGACAAACACAACGTCTTCAGGACAAACACAACGTCTCTTCAGGACAAACACAACGTCTCTTCAGGACAAACACAACGTCTCTTCAGGACAAACACAACGTCTCTTCAGGACAAACACAACGTCTTCAGGACAAACACAACGTCTCTTCAGGACAAACACAACGTCTCTTCAGGACAAACACAACGTCTTCAGGACAAACACAACGTCTTCAGGACAAACACAACGTCTTCAGGACAAACACAACGTCTCTTCAGGACAAACACAACGTCTTCAGGACAAACACAACGTCTTCAGGACAAACACAAACACAACGTCTTCAGGACAAACACAACGTCTTCAGGACAAACACAAACACAACGTCTTCAGGACAAACACAAACACAACGTCTTCAGGACAAACACAACGTCTTCAGGACAAACACAACGTCTTCAGGACAAACACAAAGTCTTCAGGACAAACACAAAGTCTTCAGGACAAACACAAAGTCTTCAGGACAAACACAACGTCTCTTCAGGACAAACACAACGTCTCTTCAGGACAAACACAACGTCTCTTCAGGACAAACACAACGTCTCTTCAGGACAAACACTAGCGTCTTCAGGACAAACACAACGTCTTCAGGACAAACACAACGTCTTCAGGACAAACACGTCTTCAGGACAAACACAAACACAGACCTCTTCAGGACAAACACAACGTCTCTTCAGGACAAACACAACGTCTCTTCAGGACAAACACAACGTCTCTTCAGGACAAACACAACGTCTCTTCAGGACAAACACAACGTCTCTTCAGGACAAACACAACGTCTTCAGGACAAACACAAACACAACGTCTTCAGGACAAACACAAACCTCTTCAGGACAAACACAACGTCTCTTCAGGACAAACACAACGTCTTCAGGACAAACACAACGTCTTCAGGATAAACACAACGTCTTCAGGATAAACACAACGTCTTCAGGACAAACACTAGCGTCTTCAGGACAAACACAACGTCTTCAGGACAAACACAACGTCTTCAGGACAAACACAACGTCTTCAGGACAAACACAACGTCTTCAGGACAAACACAACGTCTTCAGGACAAACACAAACACAGACCTCTTCAGGACAAACACAACGTCTTCAGGACAAACAGCGTCTTCAGGACAAACACAAGTCTCTTCAGGACAAACACGTCTTCAGGACAAACACAACGCGTCTTCAGGACAAACACGTCTCTTCAGGACAAACACGTCTCTTCAGGACAAACACAACGTCTCTTCAGGACAAACACAACGCGTCTTCAGGACAAACACAACGTCTCTTCAGGACAAACACAACGTCTCTTCAGGACAAACACAACGTCTTCAGGACAAACACGCGTCTTCAGGACAAACACAAACACAACGTCTTCAGGACAAACACAACGTCTCTTCAGGACAAACACAAGCGTCTTCAGGACAAACAGCGTCTCTTCAGGACAAACACAACGTCTCTTCAGGACAAACACAACGTCTCTTCAGGACAAACACGTCTCTTCAGGACAAACACAACATCTTCAGGACAAACACAACGTCTTCAGGACAAACACAACGTCTCTTCAGGACAAACACAACGTCTCTTCAGGACAAACACAACGTCTCTTCAGGACAAACACAACGTCTCTTCAGGACAAACACAACGTCTCTTCAGGACAAACACAACGTCTCTTCAGGACAAACACAACGTCTTCAGGACAAACACAACGTCTCTTCAGGACAAACACAACGTCTTCAGGACAAACACAACGTCTTCAGGACAAACACAACGTCTTCAGGACAAACACAACGTCTTCAGGACAAACACAACGTCTCTTCAGGACAAACACAACGTCTTCAGGACAAACACAACGTCTCTTCAGGACAAACACAACGTCTCTTCAGGACAAACACGTCTCTTCAGGACAAACACAACGTCTCTTCAGGACAAACACGCGTCTTCAGGACAAACACAACGTCTCTTCAGGACAAACACAACGTCTCTTCAGGACAAACACAACGTCTTCAGGACAAACACAACGTCTTCAGGACAAACACAACGTCTTCAGGACAAACACAACGTCTCTTCAGGACAAACACAACGTCTTCAGGACAAACACAGCGTCTTCAGGACAAACACAAACACAACGTCTTCAGGACAAACACAACGTCTTCAGGACAAACACAAACACAACGTCTTCAGGACAAACACAAACACAACGTCTTCAGGACAAACACAACGTCTTCAGGACAAACACAACGTCTTCAGGACAAACACAAAGTCTTCAGGACAAACACAAAGTCTTCAGGACAAACACAAAGTCTTCAGGACAAACACAACGTCTCTTCAGGACAAACACAACGTCTCTTCAGGACAAACACAACGTCTCTTCAGGACAAACACAACGTCTCTTCAGGACAAACACTAGCGTCTTCAGGACAAACACAACGTCTTCAGGACAAACACAACGTCTTCAGGACAAACACAACGTCTTCAGGACAAACACAAACACAGACCTCTTCAGGACAAACACAACGTCTCTTCAGGACAAACACAACGTCTCTTCAGGACAAACACAACGTCTCTTCAGGACAAACACAACGTCTTCAGGACAAACACAACGTCTTCAGGACAAACACAACGTCTTCAGGACAAACACAAACACAACGTCTTCAGGACAAACACAAACCTCTTCAGGACAAACACAACGTCTCTTCAGGACAAACACAACGTCTTCAGGACAAACACAACGTCTTCAGGATAAACACAACGTCTTCAGGATAAACACAACGTCTTCAGGACAAACACTAGCGTCTTCAGGACAAACACAAACACAACGTCTTCAGGACAAACACAACGTCTTCAGGACAAACACAACGTCTTCAGGACAAACACAACGTCTTCAGGACAAACACAACGTCTTCAGGACAAACACAAACACAGACCTCTTCAGGACAAACACAACGTCTTCAGGACAAACACAACGTCTTCAGGACAAACACAAGTCTCTTCAGGACAAACACAACGTCTTCAGGACAAACACAACGTCTTCAGGACAAACACAACGTCTCTTCAGGACAAACACAACGTCTCTTCAGGACAAACACAACGTCTCTTCAGGACAAACACAACGTCTTCAGGACAAACACAACGTCTCTTCAGGACAAACACAACGTCTCTTCAGGACAAACACAACGTCTTCAGGACAAACACAACGTCTTCAGGACAAACACAAACACAACGTCTTCAGGACAAACACAACGTCTCTTCAGGACAAACACAACGTCTTCAGGACAAACACAACGTCTCTTCAGGACAAACACAACGTCTCTTCAGGACAAACACAACGTCTCTTCAGGACAAACACAACGTCTCTTCAGGACAAACACAACATCTTCAGGACAAACACAACGTCTTCAGGACAAACACAACGTCTCTTCAGGACAAACACAACGTCTCTTCAGGACAAACACAACGTCTCTTCAGGACAAACACAACGTCTTCAGGACAAACACAACGTCTCTTCAGGACAAACACAACGTCTCTTCAGGACAAACACAACGTCTCTTCAGGACAAACACAACGTCTCTTCAGGACAAACACAACGTCTCTTCAGGACAAACACAACGTCTCTTCAGGACAAACACAACGTCTCTTCAGGACAAACACAACGTCTTCAGGACAAACACAACGTCTTCAGGACAAACACAACGTCTCTTCAGGACAAACACAACGTCTTCAGGACAAACACAACGTCTTCAGGACAAACACAACGTCTTCAGGACAAACACAACGTCTTCAGGACAAACACAACGTCTCTTCAGGACAAACACAACGTCTTCAGGACAAACACAACGTCTTCAGGACAAACACAAACACAACGTCTTCAGGACAAACACAACGTCTCTTCAGGACAAACACAACGTCTTCAGGACAAACACAACGTCTTCAGGACAAACACAACGTCTTCAGGACAAACACAAACACAGACCTCTTCAATAGAAACAAGACCAGACTGAGACAAACTGAACCAGACTTTCCCGTGTAACAAGGCTCAGGGAAAACACCAGGATTAATGTTGGTTAAACCATAAAAAAAGCCACTAAACAAGGACCAACTCTCACATTAATCTAAAACCAGAGCCAAGACCCTAAACCAGGACTAAACCAGGACTAAACCAGGACTAAACCAGGACTAAACCAGGACTAAACCAGGACTAAACTTGGACAAAATCAGGATTAAACCAGGTCCAAACTTGAAATAAACATGGGCCAAAACCTGGAGTGGCCTTGGACTAAACCAAGGACTAAATCAGGTCAAAACCAGAACTAAACCAACAACTAACAAAAACTAAACTGAGGGATTAAATATGATCCAATCCGAGTCCAAACCCGGCCTAACCCGGTCTAAATCGGGTCTAAACGAGGAAGAAACACAATAAACACGTTACAAACGCAGGAATAAGTTAATAATCATTTAAAATAAACGCCTCTAAAAGAAGAAAGCGCAGAGAAAACGCAGATAAACGCATGAGTTTGAAGCTGTCACTTACATGGGCGGCAGTGGCAGGTCCCGGGGCCCTCTGAACAGCTGGTCCCGGTTCTGTGAGGTGTTTCCACGCGCGTCGGGACTCACCGCTGGCTCTCTCTCACGCACGCGGGTAAACCGTGCGTAAAGCTGACGGTGACGGGCTCCGGCAGGAGGAGGGAGGGACGCAGAGCGCAGAGACACGGGGCAGAAGTTTTGTGAGCTCGGAGGAAGTGGGAGTGGAGCGGATTCCGGTTGACGCTCCGCCTCCGCGCGTTGCGACGTGGGGCGTGTTTTCCAACAGCGGCTCTGAGCTCTGACGCACAATAAAGGTTTTACCAAAGACTTTGTCCCTTATTTTGGAACAGTTCTAAAATATGAAGTTTCACTAAAGACAGTTCTTCAAAATCATTCCAAAGATCTTCCAAAATGACAAGTCCTTTCATTAAAACTCCTTTCATTTTGAACGAACACAGATCAAACCCTAAACTCACAAACTCAGAGACGTCTGTGAACAGCATTTATCTCTGTAACATGTTCTTTCAAAGCCTGAGGTTCTGTAGCAGGAGGTAACCACACACAACATGTCTAAGAACATAAATCCAAATGAGTTCAGAGCAACACTGCTAAATGAAACGTTTGTAGACTCCGGAGACTGGAGCTCTGATGAAGACAACAGGAGGAAGGTTGTTTAATCTCGAGTGAAGGCCACATTTGTGACAAAAGCCTAAAACAGCAGAACTGTTTCTTTAAATATAACTTTAACTGGGGCTCAGTGGAAGAGCGGCCGTCCTGCAACCGGATGGTAGTAGGTTCAATTCCTGCTCTTCCCACAGTTCATTGTTGTGTCCTTGGGCAAGACTTAAGCCACCTTGTCTTGTGTGATAGTGTGAGAATGTGAATGTCTGTGGTGACGGTCGGAGAGGCTGCCTCTGTCCGTCTGCCCCGGGGCAGCTGTGGTTACAGATGGAGCTCACTACCACCAGTGTGTGACTGTGGAGTGAATGAACTGTAAAGTGTCTTTGTGTCCCCAGAAAAGTGCTATATAAAATTGATGTAATAATAAATAACTTATTTACTGTTTTTATTGCACCTCTGGTCAGTCGGTTTTGTGGTGCAGTGATAGAGCAGAACTAACTGGAAGGTTATTGGTTCAAGTCCCGCTCTTGAACTGTTCTCCGTTCACAGATCTTCCTGTGTTCTTAAAACTCTGTCACTGTGACCTTTACTCTCTCATGAGCGTGAACAGTCAGGAGGATTATTCATATTTGTTTTGTTGAGCTGAGTGCAGGAGGAGGTAATGTAATACTGTCCTTAACTCATAAACATATCATAAATACTTTACTCTTGTATCGAGACGATCTCAGAGTCGGGACAACACTGCAGTAATATCTTTGGAACAAACTCAGTGTAATTCCATCCAATCACTCTCCGTTTGACTTTCACAGATGATATATATATATTTCCCTCCTGTGCTCTGATATTATCTTGTAAAAGCTTGATATTATTTTGTATTATCTCTTTCTGACACAAAACGTAACTTGTTCAAACCTGGGTCAAAGTCACTTTGTCATTAAGGCCCTGAGGCACTAGAGGGCAGCACTGCACAAAGGAAATAGACTCCTCATCTGTCTTCTTTTGTTCAAATATAGTCTTTACTTCCACCTCAGCACTTTTAATATTAGCTTCTTTGACACAATAATCTTAAACCCTCAAAGCTTTGTCTCTTTCTGTGACCCCCAGGTTCTGGCTCTACTTTTTAAAAATGTGGTCTCACTTGAGTTTGTTTAAAGGAAATGGAGGAAAATGAAGAGCGGTCAAAGTCATAAGAAGAAGAAAGAAATCGAACATAAACTGTGAAATGAAGAGTGACAAAAAGCTCAACAGCTTACGTTTTAAAGACTAAATACAACAATGGGACAGTGGGGCTAAGAAGAATGAGACATTTGAGTTGGCTTTTATTTATGTACACTCTGTTAGGGATGAGTGCGTTGAAAAGATGACACAATCCACTTTTAGTTTTAAGTGAAAGCTGTAGGAAAAGAGCGTTTGTAAAAGTGTTATGTGAATTGTATATCTCTTTTTATTATTAAATACAGGTTGCGCTTGATTTTTGCTCACGTCCTGTCCTTCAAGTTAATCCCAACATCACATCCGGAATCATATGCTTCAAAATTCAGGTACACAGCGGTTTTAAAAGGAAGGGGCTTGAATGAAAATAATATATACGGTTAAACATAAAGAGTTAAAGAGATAAGGTGTGTTTGTGTTGTGAATGTGTAACATTAACTGAATAATGGGGTCTAACCAGAGTAAATCTGAAAAAGGCTTAATGGGGGATTTGTCTCTGCCTCCCTCCTGTCTTTCCTCCTCCCCCATCTGCTCTCAGGTGCTGTGAGTGGAACCTGTTGGCCCCACTCTGATTGGATAACTCACGACCTGCAGCAGCCAATCAGTGCCTGGCTCAGGATTTAAAAAGGAGGCACCATGAGCTGCATGCTCTCTCTCACACTGTCTGAATGTTTTTCTGTCTGTGTAAATGCCTTGTTGTTGGTCGGCAGGTGGGCAGGTGGGCAGGTGGGCAGGTGGGCAGGTGGGCAGGTGTGCAGGTGGTCAGGTGGTCAGGTGTGCAGGTGGGCAGGTACCTTTTACATTAGCACAACACGTAGTGAACTTCTGTTTAGTCCCACTAGGTTTATTGGTTGGTGCCACCCTTGTATGTTTTGTGTAAAGACCTTTTTTAGTTCAGTTAGATTAGGCCTCTTTGTTTCTTGTTTATTTCTAGGAGTAGTTATTCAGTTTAGGCTCTGTTTTGTTATATTTGGTTCTTTGATTTGGCCCAAGTGTTCAGCCTTCCTCCCTCCACTTTGTTTGGGTGTGTTTGGACACCAATAAAAGCTAAACGCCAAAGCCCTATGACCCTGACTCTGTCTTTTACTAAATTTGTCTTCATTTATTGAGGACATAACCGGGGGATGTAAAAACTGATGCTGCAACTAGACCCAGAGAATGTAATCCTTTTTTTTTATAAATGGAGCAGGATACGGGTTTAGTGGTGAATTCCTGGTAATTCCTGGAGACTGAGATGAGTTAATTCAAAAGATAATAGAAAAAATATCAAAAAGAGCAAATAAAGGCAAGCGGGACTGCTTCAGGCTCAACAATGGTTTATTTATAAAGAAATATCCAGTCGGATGTTCCACAGCAGCATTAACAGAGCTGGAAATGGGCTGGTATTCTAAAATCAGTGTTTGTCGCTGACTGTTGCTCTTGTATGCTTAATCATGTTTGTTGTATTTCATGACTCTGGATTCTCAGAGTGAGATCGATTTGATCTTTACTAAGTCAGTGTTGATGTACGTGCAAGTGCCACCTGACGATGAGGTGTCGACCTCAGATGAACAATCTGATCTTTGGGAGACCTTTGACCCCGTGTACAACAATGAGACAATGGTTTAACATCAAGTTCCACGGCTCCATGAGGTGACCACACTCAAGTCCTAAGGGCCGTATGGTTCACTGAATTTATTACGCTTAAGAGAATTAATTTAATCATTCTGAATGTACATATGTCTCACTCCTGTCTCTGTTTCTTTTGGTCACAGGGACAGGGTCAGGATAGGTAGGCTCAGGCCGGAGATATTAAGTTCGATGAGACGACCAGCTTGACCTCCAGCATTTTTCTATGTTTTGGAGTAATACTGTGTTTTTGATTCATTGAATTATTGAATTAAGAGAATCAGTGCATTACTCCTCTGGAAAAACAGGGGAAATGATATGGGAATTGTATAATTCTAATTGTTAAACACAGGTTTGCTCTTGGTTCTGCTCATGTCCTGTCCTTCAGGCTAATCCAAACATTGACACAGACATAGCCACCATCCTCTGGGTTATTGGTCATGTGGAGGCGTAAACATACACCTCCACACTGTTTACTGCTGGATGTAAAATCTCATGTGGTGTTTACTTTAAGCAAACTTCAGCCTCTACCGTTTGTCACATGTTTGTACTTTTGCTTCATTCTTGCAAAAATTAAACCTGACCAGTCACTTTTAAATTGAATACGGTCTCCATCGTCTCATTAATCTGAACAGAAATTCTAATAACAAAAATAACCTTAAAAACAGCGAGTAATGACATTTACACAGAGACAAGTCGGATATGAACTCAGTTTGGTCACATGAGGAGCGTCGAGGTGGATTCAGACGAGCAGACGGCTGCAGGAGGCGTGTGTTGGGTGTATATTTCTAATAAATCTATTAAACTGATATTAAAAGGGCTTTGGGCAAAAGAAGTAACTCTCAAATATTGTTAATTTCATTTTGTCTCTTGCTTCATTCAGACTTATAGGCCTTTAAATACGAGGATGGAAGTGTGAGACCAAGTGCCCCATAGAGGGGTACATTCTCAGACAATCTGGGGTAAGTTGTCACAATGGACTTTTCAAACAAATGTGGAGTTGTACCCCATTATTAACTTTAAATTCAACTTTATTTCAAAAGAATTTAAATGTCCTGTGTGGCACAGATTGGTCTGGAGCTCTACAGACCTGGAACAGTTGGGACTGAAAAGAACCACATTGAGATAAAGACAATTATATTTCTGAAGTTAGACTGAACCCTGTCGTCTGAAAGTCTGTTTATATCATTTATGGAACTGTTCCTGTTAAAGGTGTGTTAAGAGAATTTTGGTTACAGATTAAATGAGCAGACGATGGAGACGGCATAGGATTTGACAATAATAGACAGGTTTAATCTTTGCAAAGAGAAGCAAAACGGACACACATGAACAATGGTACGTGAGAGGTTTTGCTTAAAGATGTAAACAATACATGAGGCTTTATAGGTTTACATTATGCCCCCCCCAGCTCCAGGGTCGTGGATGGACGTGTATTGAGCTGACGTGTCAGTCAGAGATGTGTGTCTAAGTGAACAGGACAGAGTGTCCTTGTACAGTGATTAGATGTACTTGTGTGTGGATAAGCATGTGAACTGGAGCAGGAGTGAGAGCATAGTGTATAACATTAATGGAGATGTACAATTCCCATAACATTCCCCCCTGTTTATGCCAGACATGGCATAAATCAAAATCCCACCTTGATGTGAATTGTTACGGAATCAGGAGCGAAAACCCGGCGGCAGCTGACCTAGCCTAAGTACATTTGAACCATTTGGTAAATGACCTATTGCCGGGAAAAAGACCTTCTGGCGCCCCTTCTGCCAAAGGCGGATATTCACAAACAAGGCCTAAACTATAAAATATAGGTAACTGAACAGAAGAAAAGATCACAACAATTCAGAACAGAAAAATCACAAACTGTCCTGATTTTATCATTTTTCATTTAAACTCAACAATATGTGTATCAATCAAAAACATGTCATCACTCCAAAAGAATGAAGAAAAAGGTGCCGGATTAAGCTGGTCATCCCATCGAACTTAAGATCCCCGGCCTGTCCCTGCCTGTCCATTACTGTCCCTGTAACGAAAAGAAACATAAACAGGAGTGAGACATATGCACATTCATAATGATTAAAATCAATTCTCTTAAGCATCATAACTTCAATGAACCATACGGCCCTTAGGACTGTAGTATGATCCGTCCTGGAGCTGTTGTCCCGTTGGTGTTCATGCAAACGTTAACGTCCCTCAGATATCAAAGTGTTCATCTGAGGTCAAAGGACCACAGTCGTTGGGCAGGTGCATGTCCAGGAATGTTGACCCAACAATGGCCACATCCATCAATCTCACCAACAAGCTCCGGATACATGGAAATCAACACAAACAAAAGTTATAAGACATGGAAGTGCCACACAAGTACATCTCAAAACAGATTTAAAATACCAGTCATTTTCACAAATATTTGACAACTATTTTTAGAACCAGGTCAAAATCACTTACTCTATTCCAGAATACTCTGTCAATTCTTCTGAAGAGTATGAAGCTCTTTCTTAAAAGCTTTAGTTGTGCTGTTAACTAGACCTGAGTTACTTTGGATGACATCCTGTAGATCTCACCTTTTCAGCTCAAAGCAGCTCAGTGCTTGTGTTCTGTCCAGTCCTTGGATCAGTTTTAATTCATTTCCAGTTTCAATTCACAGCTACAGCATTTCTCGTGCAATTCATAAACCTTTGTTGGTTATAATCTAATTAATTGAATCAACATTTGCATAAAGGAGCCTCTGTTGTCGATGTAAATGGGGCTCTCAAATAAACCTGAAGGAACTGCTGTTTGGTTCCTAAGGTGTGAGGTTCTTCTCACGGTGTTCTCCGTCACATTGTATGTGAACAAATAAACCAGGATCCTTTAAGGACACATGTTTCCGCTCTTACTTTCACAAAACCTCCAGACTTCTGCTCTGCACTGCACCTGTCCCTGATCTCTCTGTTTGTCAGGTTCAGAGTGATGTTACAGGACGTCCTGTCACTGGCCCTGCTCACAGGTGTACTCCCAGGTGTAAACCAAGATGATTATAAGTTCAGAGAACTAAGTTAATATTAGCTCTTACTGGTGTCTATATTAATTATCAAATCTTATTTTCTGAACTGGTACTTGTTGTAGTTGGCTTCCATCATTTACATTTACATTTATTCATTTAGCAGACGCTTTTATCCAAAGCGACTTACATTGTTTTACATTAATTACCAGTGTTACAGTCACTGGAGGGAAGGTGGGTTAAGTGTCTTGCCCAAGGACACAATGACAGTATGAACTGTGGGGAGAGCGGGAATCGAACCAACAACCGTTGGGTTGAAAGACAACTGCTCTACCCACTGAGCTACTGCCGCCCATCAAAACAAAATACACACGTTAAACAAATCAAACGTTCTCTGACATTTTTAAACCCAGAGAAAGTGCCTCCGGGCTTTCGTCAAACAAAACCATACAAGCTCTTAAAATGATCAGACCATAAAAATGAAACACAGATATGGTCTGCTGGAAATCTACTTTAATCTTCTCCAGAACGGTCAAGTCAACCTTCTTTCTTTCTTTATTTTTGATTTAAACTCATCTTTTACTGTATTAAACACTGTTGTTATAGCCTCATCACTTTAATACAGTTTAAATCTTCTTCTCCTTCTCTGGCCATGGCTCAAAACAAAAAAAAATAAATAAAATAAAATAAAAAATAAACCTAAAATCATAAAATGAAAGGCCAGTGTCATTGATCATTTAAAAATGTTAGTCCAGCAATTATCATTTCTAATTATTCGTCTTCTTTATGTTTTCCAAATAGCATCACATTTACATTTATTCATTTAGCTGACGCTTTTATCCAAAGCGACTTACATTGTTCTACAGTAATTACCAGTGTTACAGCCACTGGAGGCAAGGTGGGTTAAGTGTCTTGCCCAAGGACACAACGACAGTATGAACTGTGGGGAGAGTGGGAACCGAACCGAACTACCTTCGGGTTGAAAGACGACTGCTCTACCCACTGAGCTACTGCCGCCCATCAAAACAAAATACACACGTTAAACAAATCAAACGTTCTCTGACATTTTTAAACCCAGAGAAAGTGCCTCCGGGCTTTCGTCAAACAAAACCATACAAGCTCTTAAAATGATCAGACCATAAAAATGAAACACAGATATGGTCTGCTGGAAATCTACTTTAATCTTCTCCAGAACGGTCAAGTCAACCTTCTTTCTTTCTTTATTTTTGATTTAAACTCATCTTTTACTGTATTAAACACTGTTGTTATAGCCTCATCACTTTAATACAGTTTAAATCTTCTTCTCCTTCTCTGGCCATGGCTCAAAACAAAAAAAAATAAATAAAATAAAATAAAAAATAAACCTAAAATCATAAAATGAAAGGCCAGTGTCATTGATCATTTAAAAATGTTAGTCCAGCAATTATCATTTCTAATTATTCGTCTTCTTTATGTTTTCCAAATAGCATCACATTTACATTTATTCATTTAGCTGACGCTTTTATCCAAAGCGACTTACATTGTTCTACAGTAATTACCAGTGTTACAGCCACTGGAGGCAAGGTGGGTTAAGTGTCTTGCCCAAGGACACAACGACAGTATGAACTGTGGGGAGAGTGGGAACCGAACCGAACTACCTTCGGGTTGAAAGACGACTGCTCTACCCACTGAGCTACTGCCGCCCAGTGTTGTGTCTGTTATATTTAAAACTTTATTTTGTTCAGTTTTAATTTTAGCTACCATTTAGTTTTAGTTACCACAGTTGTAGGTCTTTACCTGTAACTGGTATCATCTGCAATCATAGTAATATTTTATTCAGCTGATGCAAACATAAATAATTAAAATAGATCAGAACTAGTTTCTCATGATCTATCGTCACAAACTTTTAGCCAAAAGCGTTAAATTCACAATCTACTTAGAATATTCTCAGAATTTTATTCAATTACTTCAAATTAATTCCTTTAGAAATAAAATCCTTAAAAAAAACAAAAATTCTTGGGTCCCTCGTAACCTTGTAACAGGGCAGCCTCTCTCAGGTCCTTGAACACATCACAAAGCCTCCCTCAGGTCCTTGAACACACCACAAAGCCTCCCTCAGGTCCTTGAACACACCACAAAGCCTCTCTCAGGTCCTTGAACACACCACAAAGCCTCTCTCAGGTCCTTGAACACACCACAAAGCCTCTCTCAGGTCCTTGAACACACCACAAAGCCTCTCTCAGGTGTCTCTTCACCTGTCTGCCTGTCTGTCTCTTCACCTGTCTGTCTCTTCACCTGTCTGTCTCTTCACCTGTCTGTCTCTTTACCTGTCTGTCTCTTTACCTGTCTGTCTCTTCACCTGTCTGTCTCTTCACCTGTCTGTCTCTTTACCTGTCTGTCTCTTCACCTGTCTGCCTGTCTGTCTCTTCACCTGTCTGTCTCTTCACCTGTCTGTCTCTTCTCCTGTCTGTCTCTTTACCTGTCTGTCTCTTCACCTGTCTGTCTCTTCACCTGTCTGTCTCTTTACCTGTCTGTCTCTTCACCTGTCTGCCTGTCTGTCTCTTCACCTGTCTGTCTCTTTACCTGTCTGCCTCTTCACCTGTCTGTCTCTTTACCTGTCCTTGTCCTTCTGTCTTCACTTCCATGTTCTGTCTTTGTGTGTGTTTTAAGTGGCACTATGTGTGTGTCATGTGGTGTGTGTACATGACTTAACTGATGTCCGCTCAGTGTTGCTCAGTGTTGGTCAATGTTGCTCAGTGTTGCTCAGTGTTGCTCAGTGTTGCTCAGTGTTGCTCCTGCTGTGGCCTGGGTCTGGGTCTCTGTTCCTTGTCCTTCTGCAGACATGTCGTCCTCTCTGCCCCCCCACCACCTCTCACGGCCCCCCCGCTCCGGTGACCAGGGGAATTTGTGCAGTTTCCTCGGACAAATACAACAGTATTCAATCAGTATTTATTTCAGGCTTTGTGTCATTGAGAAAAACCTCTTTCTTTTTGTTAAATTTAATGCATATTACATTACATTTTCAAAATGTGTTTCTGTATCTTACCGTTTCTGTGTCAGATCCATTTTGTAGGCCTTTGTGGAGCGGGTGGTTTGGAGGAGCGTGGAGGAGTGTGGCGGGGGGGGTGGACAGTTGTGGGACGGCCCTGTTCTGTGGCCGACCTTGAGAGACGGCATGCTGCTTGAGGAAGGCTGGAGACCCAGAGGCTCACAGGAGGAAACATTTGTAAAAAAAAAAAAAATCATAATTTATTCACAGTTTTGTACGGAGCCCCTCTGGTCACACTATGTCAAAAAAAAATATATGTAACTAAGTCGTGGCCGCGAGTTAATCTAAGTCGTGGCCTCAAGATACGCTAAGTCGTGGCCACGAGTTGAGTTAAGTCGTGGCCACGAGATAAGTAAATATGAATGAATATAAAAGGAGAATGCACAATGGAGCAGCTTTTCTCCCGAAAGCATGCACGCTAACTCTGCCACCCATAAGGCTCATACATACAGCCAAATAGAGGTACCATGACCTAAGCCTAGAACGCTCTCTGCTGACGTTTTATCGTAGGCTACACAGACATGCTTTTCCAAAATGTCAAACACTTCAATAATTAATAAACCAGTCTGCACACTACTATAGACTATCTTAAAATCATAACTTATCTTGAGGCCACGACTTAGCTACATATATATATTTTTTTGACATAGTGTGACCAGAGGGGCTCCGTAGTTTTGGACTTACTTAGTCAAATCTTTAATCTCCTCTCTGCTGTGTCACACAAACGTAATACACTATCTGTTCTTTAACAGACTATTCATAACTTTATCATAATTTAAAAGCTCTTTTGGATTTTTTTTTTCTTTTTTACACTCCAAACCATTAAATCTTTGTTCTGGTTTACATTATTAGACATTCAACATTATCCATTCAACAATGGCGCCCATTCATACAACATTAATTCTAATACACAACTTTTAGCTTTTCACTTTAGGTTAACATTATATTATTCTCAATATAAGCCCCTCACTCTCGTGGGCTTTGTTTCTCTCTGGGTCTCCCGCAGTTAACACTTCTACGTAGTTCTACTTATTCAGATGGATCAAATTATGGATGAATTATCAGATTAAGGTTGAATCAACAGTACAAATATGTCACAATGTTAGATTTTTATCACTATTTTTCCTTAATTAACTCCTCACAAGCAGGTACTTGTAATTTACATAAATCCATATCTCGCTTGCTGTTTTTCCTCAGATGGATCAGATTCTCACAGTCACTCTGTTGCATTAACTTCTCACAAGTTAAGGCTTTCTCACCTTCAGGCTGACTAATGTTCGATCTCATTATTCAGACTGAATCAACTTCTTCTAATAAAATCAATTAAATGCATTCAATCCACAGTCGCATCACAATCACTCTCTCAACCACACTTTTTACTCAGACTTTTACTCACTAACCTTCAGGTTAGATAAACTTCATTAAAGCCACTTCTTCTGTGGGCTTTTAAACCTTTATCTCACTGCGTCACACAGTGAACAATTCTCTGCAGGCCTTCCTTTACTAAGTCTCATAGACACCGGACCTATTCATCTGACTTTAAAGTTGTTAGGCTAAGAATCTTGATAATAGTCCATATACTCGAGTTACCTGTGCGTCCAACGCACAACATTTTACCAACATTACTAGTTAGGCCAGACGTTTGAATGTCGTATATTAGGATAAATGCTATTAAACTAAAGCAAAATCTGCAAATTTTACTATAGATTAACATCAAAACATCCAGTTTAAATCTCAACATACACCTCTAAAGGCAGGGTCTCGACAAAAACACATACCTTTTCCTCGTCTCTCAGACGGTATCTCAGCTTCAGCGTTCTCCTACAGTTATAGTAACTACATGGAAATATTCTCACGATAGATGACATGTAATCAACAAACAATTTAAGCAGGAGCAACCCGAACACTACTTCCTTTTTGGTTCACAATCTCAAATAAAAAAATTAACAGCTGTTTTACCTGACTTTAGTCGAATGGTCCAGTCTTTCCTCAGCCAGACTTCTGTTCTGTCTCTCATCGTCTCTCTGCTCTTTTCTCTTTTTTAGTTCAGATATCGTCACTGCGTCTCACACACAGAGAGTGAAGGTCTGGCCTGTAATGCTCGAACAGCGCATCTTAGGACTTATAAAGAAATGCTTTTTTGTGCATTTCTTCCGTGCACGTCAGTTTCACTTTCTACACGAGAAACAGCAGATGTTGATCTCCCGGACGAGCCCCCAAAATGTTATGAGAATTTTGGTTACAGATTAAATGAGCAGACGATGGAGACGGCATAGGATTTGACAATAATAGACAGGTTTAATCTTTGCAAAGAGAAGCAAAACGGACACACATGAACAATGGTACGTGGGAGGTTTTGCTTAAAGATGTAAACAATACATGAGGCTTTATAGCAGGGGTCCTCAATTAAAATCAGCCGAGGTCCACTTAGTTAACTTTCCTCAAGTGAGGGGTCCGGAAAATTTAAATAAAAGGATATGTGTTTGAATATAATTCTTTAAAGTAAAGTCTCATTTATTCCACACCTACAGCCTCTTAAACAATATAGAGATGAATGTAGATAATCCACTGTTTTCTGTATTTTATCCTTTGTTTCCATGTTTGAGTGTTTAGCTTTTCCCAAACACATCTCACAGACAACAGGTAAAAAAAAAACAAATCAAAAGAGGCTAAAGCTAAAGCTCAGGACCTGGTGGTTTATTGACAATTGCCTGGAATCCTGCAGATAAGTCCTAATACTCCTTTATACGTGTGTGAGAACATTTTAAATACAAAATAATCAAATCAAACCAAAACATTTGTTAAATAAATATGACAAAGATGCAGTCATAATTGATCTCTTTCTATTGTCATTCCTCTGAAAACAACAGTAATAAGGAAAAATGCACTGAGCATTTCTTTAGCATTAGCTGTTGCTAAAAAATAACTGTTACTGTTAATTATTAGCAACAGCTAATGCTAACACAACTTAAGGAAGCCTTAACCTGTGTCACTCATCTCCAAACCCTCCTCTCACACCTTTTCTGTTTTTAATCTCCCAAATGAACGTGTGTTAGGTTCAAATGAACGTGTGTTAGGTTCAAATGAACATGTGTTGTGTTCAAATGAACGTGTGTTGGGTTCAAATGAACGTGTGTTAGGTTCAAATGAACATGTGTTGGGTTCAAATGAACGTGTGTTAGGTTCAAATGAACATGTGTTGGGTTCAAATGAACATGTGTTGGGTTCAAATGAACGCAAATAGCGTGAGCTAATTCCTCACGTTGTTTGTAAATGAGGTCAAAAATGCGACAAACGAGTCAAGTCCCTAAATTACAATACAATAAAGAAGTTGACAGACAAATGTACAACTCACCACATTATTAGACGTCCTCACTTTCCTCTGAGTCTTTTTAATCCTGACATGAAAACTGTCCGGTCCTGGTTCAGTTCTGGATTTGATTCTTTGATTATCACAGCAGCCGGGACAAGAGGAAAAAGGGCTGTAGGAGCTGTATTTTCTGATTGAAACAAACGTTCCCTCTCCGTCCATAAAGTCAGTGAATCTTCGTTATTTTTTGTCAAGGCTCAACTTTTAGATTTTAGTTGTTTCTAACGCATTATCAGGCTACGCTAAACATGTTGAAATTTCCCGCTGCTCTGTCCGTAACCATAGTAACCTGAGGACCCGCGCGTGTAGACATAGCTGTCCTAGGAGTGCCGGTTCAAAAAAAGGTTTTACTTGTAATTATGAATAATGTCTTGCGGTCCGGATCAAAGCCTCTCGGGGTCCGGATCCGGACCGCGGTCCGCCTATTAGTGACCTCTGCTTTATAGGTTTACATTATGCCCCCCCCAGCTCCAGGGTTGTGGATGGACGTGTATTGAGCTGACGTGTCAGTCAGAGATGTGTGTCTAAGTGAACAGGACAGAGTGTCCCTCGACAATGATTAGATGTACTTGTGTGTGGATAAGCATGTGAACTGGAGCAGGAGTGAGAGCATAATGTATAACATTAATGGAGATGTACAATTCCCATAACAAGGTGGGTTGTCTGAAGTTATCTTAAAGTTATCACTTTGGTTTCAGTCTTGCATTAAACTTAAGTCCCCTGTCTTAAGTCCCTGTGCTTGTAAAATGTGTCTTTGGGATAAAATTATATTATAACAAGAAGATTCAGGATGAAAGACTTTAGTTGCTTTTTCCAACTGCGGCTCTGTTTAAGACAGGTTCTCTCGTTTTGACCTCACGAGGTTTCTGTTACAGACACAGAGCTTACAACACAGACAAGAAGGCATTTTGGCAAAAACAGTGGCTCCAGATCTTACATCATGCACTGACCCCTTTGGCACAGATCAAAACAGGGCCGGACTAGCTCAACGCCCCTTACAGTTATCCAGGACCTGAACCAGTATTTAGACCAATTCAATCTGGACTTAGTCTGACTTCTTTTGGACTCTTCTGTGTAAGTACATCTATCCAGCACTAACTCACTTTTACCTGGAGAAGAACTGGTTTTATTTTGAATTGGACAGATTTTAGATGAGTATGCACCACTGCTGGTCCCTCTGGAGACCTCAGAAATATAAAGCAGATAAACATGAGACCAAGAGTCAGTCATTGTAGAGACAGAAATATAAACATGAAAAACTGACAGCATAAAGTGAAAAGGGTCACTCTGTTTCTGTTCATCTACTGTCTTCTATCAAGGTTATTATATTATATTAAAATAAAAAGTGTGTTTCTTTGACGACAGAAAGACGGCAGCTGTCACAGAAGAAGAATCTTCCTGGGACTGGCTTTAATACAGACCTGATCTGAACCAGGACATGGACCACAGAGTTCTGACTGTGTTTTTGTCCTTCTGCTGCTCGGTAAGTCTAATAATGGAAGGATAGAGCAAACCTAAGCTGTGTTTGAGATGAACTGCACCTGGACTGTAGGCGAGAGCAGGCGGCCGCAGCAGTGGACGAGAAAAACAACTTTCTTTGAGTCGGACAGTTCATGAACGAGACCAGCGTGGTTTGGCTCAGATCTCAGCCTCTCGTCCAAAGTACAGATCTTGTGTGTCTAGAGTGTATTTGCTTAATAAAACTACAGTTATATAAACGCTTCTGCTTCAAAAGCTGCAGTCTAAAAAATTACATTTATATTTTACATTTACATTTAGTCATTTAACAGACGCTTTTATCCAAAGTGACCTACAAGTGAAGAAAACAATAGAAGCAATGTCAACAACACGTAAGGTAACAAAAAGCATGAGTGCACCAGAAAACTAGTCAGTTAAAACCCAGCACAGTATATAAAGCTAAGGATAGGAGAGATTTTTACATTTCTTTTTTACCTTTTTTTTTTTTTTATGAAAAGCAATAGATATAAAGGAAGTAGGACTTCAGTGTTTGTCAGTCAGGTGTTGATGGAAGAGATGCATTTTCAGGCGTTTTTTTTAAAGATGGCAACATAATCAGCTGATCTTGTAGCAGCAGTAGATCATTCCACCAATGAACAGATCCAGAGAAAGTACTTTTTTTTTTTTTCCTTTTTGGGATGGTACTTTGCAGAGCGCAAGGATCTGGTAGGATTATATAGTAGGTCTGTATTAACGAGTGAAGATATGAGGGTGTGGAGCCAGTGTAGCCTCATGAAGAGAGGAGTTATGTTCTCTTTGGTTCTTTAAAGATCACTATTGTCACTGCATTCAGGATCAGCTGCAGAGGTTTGGTTGTGCAGCAGGAGTCCAGCCAGAAGAGCATTGCAATAATCCAGTTTGGACAAGACAAGATCCTGGACTAGGATTTGCGTAGAGTGCTCCGATAGGAAAGGTCTAATGTTCCTAATGTTGTAGAGGATGAATCTACAGGACCTGGTGGTGCTGGCAACAGGACTTGAGAAGTTTAGTTGATCATCAATTACCACTCCCAGATTTCTGGCAGTGCTGGACGGTGTAATGTTAAATTTAAGCTTCAGTTTTACTTAAAAATGTTATGTGCAGTGGATCACATAAGTGCTTTAAGTAAATGCTAAGCTACTTCATTTCTTAATATAGACTTGAGCAAGGTCATTTATTTATATGTAGTACTATTCAATATAGATTACTCAACTTCTGTATGTAATTTTTATTCAATCAAGCTGTGTTTTAAGTTAGAAACCAGCAATAGAAAAACTCATGTGAATGTGTTTAAAGTAAACATATGTGATGATGATTTTTTGACATTTAAACATATTTTTGATTCTATTTCTTTTTTTTTTTTTTTTACAAAATCTGTTCAATCACTGTTTTTAACTTGTCTCTGTCGGCCATCTTGTCTGACCATGACCCAGAGGAACAGCAGCAACCCTTGTCTTTACTCGGTAAAAAAATGGTTTTATCTTACATTCATCTGAAGACGTTCTCACTCAGCCATTATTGTTTAGGGCTAGTTTTCTAAGTAAAAAATAAAAATGACATAATGAAGTTGGGGAATCTATATTGAATACTACAGTATTACATATAAACTTCCTCAAGTCCATATTAATAAATCAAGTAGCTTAGCAATTACTTAAAGCTTAAGTGGAAAGACAACATAACATTTTTAGGTAAAACTGAAGGTTAATTTTTTTAAGTGCGTTCAACACACTACTGACTGAATCTACTTATGACACAGCTGATTATACTATTTTAATTGCTAAATTGACTTTGATTTTAATAATGTGACCTCTATATTTATTTAAAACCTAATCAGTTTTCACCGGTTTGTAGTGGGATATTTGTACAGAATAGATTAAAATGAACAAAAATGTGGGTGTCAAGGAACAGGACATCATTTCCCATCATGCACTCAGACCTTGTACTCTGTGGAGTTAGCAGCTGCGGCCGCCTTGATCTCAGGAGTTTACTGTTTCTGGCAAGTCAAAAAAATGGGTTGGCTCTCTCAGGTTTTATTTCCAGATCTGGGATCAGACACAGACGAGCAGAATTTGATCTCAAGTATCAGAAGACCAGTTCTTAAATACCTCCTAGCAAATAACATCTGTTTTTACATTATTGCCATGTCTCTCCTGTTGTAGAGAGGGGTCTTTGTCTCAGGAAACCATAATCATATTATGTAGAGGCCTCTTGATAGGTTAATAATCACGCCCGGACGGGGGAAAGGAGTCTTGCTTCCAGGGGTCATATACAGTGACCATACATCCTCCCAAGACAACGACACACGAGAATCTCATGTTTTAACATCAAACATTAAACAAGCACTTCCTAACTGCAGTTTTGATGGGATCTAATGGGAGAATCATACAAAGCCCAAAAAAATAATAATCAATCAAAATGCATTTTATGCCAATCAATGGCACATCCACAACTTTAATAATCCCCCCAAGAAAATTGCACTTTACATTCAGATTATGAAGAATATTGCCATTTTAAGGGATTTTTTAACAGTATTTTGGGATGCCATCACATACACTGCCAAAGGCTTAAAATTCTGAAAATATTCCAATATTATACTAAAGTGGATTAAGAGATTTAAGAAAAAAAGTAGAAAAAAATATTAACATGTACTATTTTTATGATGTTTTGGAAGAGGACATTTTTGTCCCAAATGGTAACAGGGTAACTTTTTAAAATTATGATACGAGATAATTATGCTAATAGAAATGACTATATTTTTTTCTTTTACAGGACTTTTTGGGGAAAACGGTAACAGTTCAACAGGTAAAAACAAACAAACTTTAAAAATATAAATAATAATTGAGAAGTAATGCTTACAATTCCAGCAATTAATCAGGTCTCATGTGTTTTTCTAAACTCTGAGTTGCATTTTATGTATAAAATATTAAAGACATGACAATTTAACCTTTAAACATAAAAAACTCATCCTGGAACAGCTTTGTAAAAAAAATGTGGAAAAAATGATAGAGATGTCAATCAACAAACTACCTCAGTACGACTTTTATTTCATTAATAAATGTGTCTCATCTGTTTGTTGGAATCAGATGAAGATAAACTCTATTGATCCACAAAGAAGTGACACAAGGCTCAGCTACAATCAGGAACAGATGATAAAATATTTCTGAGACTGAGCTGTAGCGCCCCCTCCCTTCTTCCCTGTGTCTGTGGCTGTTGTCAAAGCCACCTGGTCTGAAGCTGATGGCCTTGACCTTCCTGTGTTGAGTTCCTCCAGTCACAGTCTGAGCTGCTTTATATCGGTTTAAACTGATCCTGACTGACTTTAATGGCTCCTCCTTTGTTCTGCTCCACTCTCTCTGCTCTTTTATCCACTGCTCTCTTTCTGTGTCAGACCCTGATGTCAGGCTGGTGGGCGGAGCCAGTCGCTGTGATGGAGCCCTGCAGGTGAAACACCTGGACCAATGGAGAGATGTGATGATATATGAGTGGGACCTGAAGACATCAGCAGGTTTCTGTCGTCGATTGGACTGTGGCTCTGTGATTTCTGTTGAACACAGAAGAGTTTCTTCTCGTTCTGTTTGGTGGATGAGCTCCTCCTGTGTCCAGTCCACATCTCCACTAAAAGAGTGTGTGAGCTCATATGATTCACCCAGCCCCTACCTCTCTGTCCTCACCTGTTCAGGTAACACTACACTGATGACATCTGTGGCTTCACTTTAATCTCAAAGTAATTTTTTTGGGGAAAAAAAAAAACAAAAACAAAAAACATTAATCATTTTATAAAATACTGTATATCATCACTCCTCCTTGAACTGCCACCTTATCGTGGTGGAGGGGTTTGAGTGCCCGGATGATCCTAGGAGCTATGTTGTCGGGGGCTTAATGCCTCTGGTAGGGTCTCCCAAGGCAAACAGGTCCTAGGTGACGGGCCAGACCAAGAGCGGTTCAGAACCCTTTATGGACGTTTTAAAAAGAAGGACCGTTACGTCGCCCGGTATGGCGCAACCGGGGCCCCACCCTGGAGCCAGGCCCGGGGTTGGGGCTCATATGCGAGCGCCTGGTGGCCGGGTCATACCCCACAGGGCCCGGCCGGGCTCAGCCCGAAAGAGCAACGTAGGACCGACCTCCCGTGGGCCCACCACCTGCAGGAGGAACCTTAAGGGGCCGGTGCAATGTGGATTAGGTGGCGGTCGAAGGCGGGAGCCTCGGCGACCCAATCCCCGGACACAGACTCTAGCTCTAGGGACATGGAATGTCACCTCGCTGGCGGGGAAGGAGCCTGAGCTTGTGCGGGAGGTTGAGAGATACCGACTAGAGATAGTCGGGCTCACCTCCACGCACAGCTTGGGCTCTGGAACCCAAATCCTCGAGAGAGGCTGGACTCTCCACTACTCTGGAGTTGCCTGCGGTGAGAGGCGGCGGGCCGGAGTGGGTTTGCTCATTGCCCCCCGGCTCAGCCGCCATGTGTTGGAGTTTACCCCGGTGAACGAGAGGGTCGCTTCCCTGCGCCTTCGGGTTGGGGATAGGTCTCTCACTGTTGTTTGTGCTTAAGGGCCAAATGGCAGTGCAGAGTACTCAGCCTTCTTGGAGTCTCTGGGAGGGGTGCTGGAAAGTGCTCCAACCGGGGACTCCATCGTTCTACTGGGGGACTTCAACGCTCACATGGGTAGCGACAGTGACACCTGGAGGGGCGTGATTGGGAGGAACGGCCCCCCTGATCTGAACCCGAGTGGTGTTCTGTTATTGGATTTCTGTGCTAGCAACAGTTTGCCCATAACGAACACCATGTTCAAGCATAAGGGTGTCCATCAGTGCACGTGGCACCAGGACACCCTAGGCCGGAGATCGATGATCGACTTTGTACCTGTTTCATCTGACCTCCGGCTGTATGTCTTGGACACTTGGGTGAAGAGGGGGCGGAGCTGTCAACTGATCACCACCTGGTGGTGAGTTGGATCCGATGGCGGGGGAGAAGGCGGGACAGACTTGGCAGACCCAAACGTACTGTGAGGGTCTGTTGGGAACGTTTGGCCGAGTCCCCTGTCAGAGAGATCTTCAACTCCCACCTCCGGCAGAGCTTCGACCAGATTCCGAGGGAGACTGGAGACATTGAGTCCGAGTGGACCATGTTCTCCACCTCCATTGTCGACGCAGCCACTCGAAGCTGTGGCCGCAAATTCTCTGGTGCCTGTCGTGGCGGCAATCCCCGAACCCGGTGGTGGACACCGGAAGTAAGGGAGGCCGTCAAGCTGGAGAAGCAGACCTACCGAGCCTGGTTGGCACGTGGGACTCCTGAGGCAGCTGATAGGTACCGGCAGGCCAAGCGGGCTGCAGCACGGGTGGTTGTGGAGGCAAAAACTCGGGTCTGGGAGGAGTTCGGTGAGGCCATGGGAAAAAGACTATCGGTCGGCCTCGAAGAAATTCTGGCAAACTGTCCGGCGCCTCAGAATGGGGAAGCAGTGCCCTGCCAACACTGTTTACAGTGGAGGTGGGAATCTGCTGACCTCAACTGGGGATATTGTTGGACGGTGGAAGGAATACTTCGAGGATCTTCTCAACCCCACCGTCACGTCTTCCACTGAGGAAGCAGAGGCCGAGGGCTCGGAGGTGGACTCGTCCGTCACCCAGGCTGAAGTCACTGACGTAGTTGGGAAGCTCCTCGGTGGCAAGGCACCGGGGGTGGATGAGGTACGCCCTGAGTACCTCAAGTCTCTGGATGTTGTGGGGCTGTCTTGGCTGACACGCCTCTGCAACATCGCGTGGCGTTTGGGGACAGTACCTCTGGACTGGCAGACCGTGGGTGGTGGTCCCTCTTTTTAAGAAGGAGGACCAGAGGGTGTGTTCCAACTACAGAGGGATCACACTCCTCAGCCTCCCCGGGAAAGTCTATGCCAGGGTACTGGAGAGGAGAATGCGGCCGATAGTTGAACCTCAGATTCAGGAGGAACAATGCGGTTTTCGTCCCGGTCGTGGAACACTGGACCAGCTCTATACACTCTCCAGGGGCTGGAGGGTTTATGGGAGTTTGCCCAACCAGTCCACATGTGTTTTGTGGATCTGGAGAAGGCATTCGACTGTGTCCCTCGTGGTGCCCTGTGGGGAGTGCTCTGGGAGTATGGGGTCCTTTGCTAAGGGCTATCCGGTCCCTGTTCGACCGGAGCAGGAGCTTGGTTCGCATTGCCGGCAGTAAGTCAGACCTGTTCCTGGTGAAGATGGATGGATGGCTGGATGGATGTATATATATCATCACCTATAGTTTAGTTGAATGCTTACTAAATGTTACAAGCACTATTTCCACTATAAATTTTATATAAATGTCATCAAATTAAAAAAGTGAATACATTTTTATTGACGAATAAAGTCTTGTCCACTCATTGAGTGTTTATAATAACCTCAGTGTGTAACATGTGCAGATGTAGAGAATAAAGAGCTGTGTCTGTCTTTATTCAGCCTCTCTCTGTGTCCACAGACTCTGTCTCTGTCTTTATTCAGCCTCTCTCTGTGTCCACAGACTCTGTGTCTGTCTTTATTCAGCCTCTCTCTGTGTCCACAGACTCTGTGTCTGTCTTTATTCAGACTCTCTCTGTGTCCACAGACTCTGTGTCTGTCTTTATTCAGACTCTCTCTGTGTCCTCAGACTCTGTGTCTGTCTTTATTCAGTCTCTCTCTGTGTCCACAGACTCTGTGTCTGTCTTTATTCAGTCTCTCTCTGTGTCCACAGACTCTGTGTCTGTCTTTATTCAGCCTCTCTCTGTGTCCACAGACTGTGTCTGTCTTTATTCAGTCTCTCTCTGTCCACAGACTCTGTCTCTGTCTTTATTCAGACTCTCTCTGTGTCCACAGACTCTGTGTCTGTCTTTATTCAGTCTCTCTCTGTGTCCACAGACTCTGTGTCTGTCTTTATTCAGACTCTCTCTGTGTCCACAGACTCTGTGTCTGTCTTTATTCAGACTCTCTCTGTGTCCACAGACTCTGTGAGGCTGGTCCAGGGGCCCAGGCTGTGCTCAGGATCACTGGAGGTCCACTGGGACCAGTCCTGGACCTCAGTCTGTGAAGAGGACTTTGACCTGCAGGATGCAGAGGTGGCCTGCAGGGAGCTGAGCTGTGGGGCTCCTTCTCTCCTCCAGGGGGCGCTCTATGGAGAGGGGAGGGCTCCTCTGGGACAGACGTTCCAGTGTGAGGGCCATGAGTCTGCTCTGATGAATTGTACCAGGTCCAGCTCAGGAAACACCTGCTCATCTGGAAAAGCTGTGGACCTCACCTGCTCAGGTGAGCTCTGCTCTCTTCTGTCTTTCTAAACTCTCAGATTAAAAATTCTATGTATAAAATATTACATCTGTAACACTTAAACAATTTAACATATTAAACTGATCCTGGAACAGCTCTGAGACAAAAATGTGTGAATAATAATTTAATTGTCGATCAACAAACTATCTTAGGACGACTTTTACTTAATTTATAAATGTGTCCCGTCTGTTTGTTGGAATCAGATGAAGATAAACTCTATTGATCCACAAAGAAGTGACACAAGGCTCAGCTACAATCAGGAACAGATGATAAAATATTTCTGAGACTGAGCTGTAGCGCCCACTCCCTTCTTCCTTGTGTTTGTGGCTGTTGTCAAAGCCACCTGGTCTGAAGCTGCTGCCATTGACCTTCCTGTGTTGAGTTCCTCCAGTCACAGTCTGAGCTGCTTTATATCGGTTTAAACTGATCCTGACTGACTTTAATGGCTCCTCCTCTGTTCTGCTCCACTCTCTCTGCTCTTTTATCCACTGCTCTCTTTCTGTGTCAGACCCTGATGAGGTCAGGCTAGTGGGAGGAGCCACTCGCTGTGATGGACACCTGCAGCTGAAACACCTGGACCAATGGAGAGATGTGGAGATGACTGAGTGGGACCTAAAGACATCAGCAGCTTTCTGTCGTCGATTGGACTGTGGCTCTGTGATTTCTGTTGAACACAGAAGAGTTTCTTTTCGTTCTGTTTGGTGGATGACCTCCTCCTGTGTCCATTCCACATCTTCACTGAGAGAGTGTGTGAGCTCCTATCATTCATCCAGCTTCATCCTCCCTGTCCTCACCTGTTCAGGTAACACTGCACTGATGACATCTGTGGCTTCACTTTGATCTCAAAGTCATTTTTATTTGAAAAACAACCATTAATAAACAAATAAAATACTCTATATCATCACCCATAGTGTGTTACGCGGTCTAATTCCACTATTCAAAAATGTAATAAAAATGTCATAAAATTAAAAAAGTGTATTTATTAATATTGATATTCGTCGTCTACTCACAGTGTTTATAATAACCTCAGTGTGTAACATGCAGAGAGGTCAAGAATAAAGAGTTGTGTCTGTCTTTATTCAGCCTCTCTCTGTGTCCACAGACTCTGTGTCTGTCCTTATTCAGTCTCTCTCTGTGTCCACAGACTCTGTGTCCACAGACTCTGTCTGTCTTTATTCAGTCTCTCTCTGTGTCCACAGACTCTGTGTCTGTCTTTATTCAGTCTCTCTCTGTGTCCACAGACTCTGTGTCTGTCTTTATTCAGTCTCTCTCTGTGTCCACAGACTCTGTGTCTGTCTTTATTCAGTCTCTCTCTGGGTCCACAGACTCTGTGTCTGTCTTTATTCAGCCTCTCTCTGTGTCCACAGACTCTGTGAGGCTCCAGGGGCCCAGGCTGTGTTCAGGATCACTGGAGGTCCACTGGGACCAGTCCTGGACCTCAGTCTGTGAAGAGGACTTTGACCTGCAGGATGCAGAGGTGGTCTGCAGGGAGCTGGGCTGTGGGGCTCCTTCTCTCCTCCAGGGGGCGCTCTATGGAGAGGGGTGGGTTCCTCTGGGGCAGACGTTCCAGTGTGAGGGCCATGAGTCTGCTCTGATGAACTGTACCAGGTCCAGCTCAGGAAACACCTGCTCATCTGGAAAAGCTGTGGACCTCACCTGCTCAGGTGAGCTCTGCTCTCTTCTGTCTTTCTAAACTCTCAGATTTAAATTTCTATGTATAACATATTACATGTGTAACACTTAAACAATTTAACATATTAAACTGATCCTGGAACAGCTTTGAGACAAAAATGTGTGAATAATAATTTAATTGTCGATCAACAAACTACCTCAGGTTAACTTTTACTTAATTTATAAATGTGTCTCGTCTGTTTTTTGAATGAGACAAAGATAAACTTTATTGATCCACAAAGAAGTGACACAAGGCTCAGCTACAATCAGGAACAGATGATAAAATATTTCTGAGACTGGGCTGTAGCTGTCAGAACCAGGCAAAAGGACTCAAAAAGCAGATCCCACAATAGACAGAGCTTTGAAGTGCTTTACTTTCCGAGGCAAAGGTACAAATCCAAAATCCGAGAGACGTAATCAAAAGACAAGGCAAAGGTCAAAAATACTAGAATCTATCAAATACTATACGAAGAATCGCTGGAAAGCTCACACTGAGGTAAAGACAATCTGGCACAGGACAGGGGAAAACACACAGACTATAAAGGGAACACAATCAGATACAGGTGGAACACATTAGGGCGGAGCAGGTAATCACAGTGGAGGGAAAGACACCAGGGCAGGAAGACAATCTGGAACACAGACAGGGTTTAGTGATTTCACAATAAAACACAGGAAATGAAATACATTACACAAACAGATAAACACACAACACTAGAACATGACAGTACCCCCCCCTTACGAGCCGTCACCGGACGGCCCAGGATCCTCTGGGTGGTGATGGTGAAAATCCCGAATGAGGTCTGGGTCCAGAATGTCCCTGGCCGGTACCCAGGACCTCTCCTCGTGACCGTATCCCGTCCAATCCACAAGGAACTGGAACCCTCGCCCTCTGCGACGAACTGCCATCAACTTCTGCACAGTATACACCGGCCCACCATCAATGATCCGGGGGGGTGGCGGGGGTCTGGAGGCAGGGACCAAAGAGCTCTCCTTTACAGGCTTTATCCGGCTTACATGAAACGTTGGGTGGACTTTCATAGTCCCGGGGAGCTTTAGTCTGACCGCACATGGTGTCCAAGACTTTGGACACAGGGAAAGGACCAATGAATCGTGGTGCTAACTTACGGGACTCTACTCGTAATGGAATATCCTTCGTGGATAGCCACACCTTCTGTCCCACTCGGTAAGTTGGAGCCTCCCTCCTCTTCCGATCAGCAACTGTCTTTTATAGGTCGGAGCTCCTTTGAAGGGCTTGTCGAGCCTGACTCCATGTGCGGCGGCAACGGGGAACTAAGGCCAGAGCAGATGGAACACTGACCTCTTGCTCTAAAGCAGGAAACAAGGGTGGCTGATATCCAAACACACACTGAAATGGTGACAGGCCAGTAGATGCATTCGGCAAAGTGTTATGTGCGTATTCCAACCATCCCAGTACCTTACTCCAAGATGTGGGGTTCCTCGAGGTCAAACATCTTAATCCCACCTCCAGATCCTGATTGACCCGTTCAGTCTGTCCATTGGTCTGAGGATGATGGCCTGAAGTCAGACTGACAGTTGCACCCACAAGGCTGCAGAAAGCACTCCAGAAACCTGCTACAAACTGCGGCCCACGGTCGGACAGCACGTTCCTGGGGAAACCAAAAATTCTGCATACATGAATTAATAAAACCTCTGCCGTCTCTTTAGCAGAAGGCAGTTTGGGCAGAGGGATGAACCGCACCATCTTGGAGAACCTATCTACCACAGTAAGCACAGTATTGTTACCCTCCGAAACAGGTAACCCAGTAACAAAATCCACCGAGATGTCCGACCAAGGACGATGGCGTACAGGCAACGGATGCAGCAGACCAGAGATGGGCGAATTGGAGGTCTTATTACGGGAGCAAATATCACAAGCTGCAACATATTCAGTAACCTCCCTCTTCATGTTTGGCCACCAGAACCTCTCTTGAGCTCTAAACAGTGTCCTGCGCCCTCCGGGATGACAGGACACCCGCGACAAATGAGCCCAAGATATTACCTGTCCTCGTAGTGCTGGTGGTACAAACAGGCGATTAGGTGGAACCCCCGGCGGCGTATCAATGGCTCGAAGAGCCTCCCTGACTCTTCTCTCGATGCTCCAGGTAATGGCCCCCAGGAAACAGGAACCTGGCAGGATGGAGGAAGCCTCTTTAGGGTCTCTGTCAGGGAAAAACAGTCTGGAGAGAGTCAGCCTTGATATTCTTGGAGCCTGGGCGATATGATACGGTGAAATTAAATCTGGAAAAGAATAGAGCCCATCGGGCCTGTCGGGGATTCAATCTCTTGGCTGCCTTAAGGTATTCCAGATTCTTGTGATCAGTCCAAACTAGAAAAGGTTGCTGCGTACCCTCCAGCAGATGTCTCCACTCCTCCAGAGCTACTTTAATTGCCAGCAACTCTCTATCTCCAACATCGTAATTCTGTTCTGCTGGAGAAAGCTTCTTTGACAAGAATGCACAAGGATGTCTCTTATCATCATCTACTGACCTCTGTGACAGAATTGCCCCCACTCCCGAATCCGAAGCATCCACTTCTACCATGAACTGACGGTTGGTGTCTTTCAACCACTGGAAGGCAGCCTGAGCCCTAGGGGACCTGGAAAACTGGACCTTGGAAGAGGTGAGCGCATGCAACGGAGCTGCGATTGAGCTGAAATTCCTAATGAACTTGCGGTAGAAATTGGCAAATCCTAGGAAGCGCTGAACGTCCTTACGACAAGAGGGGGTAGGCCACTCAGCCACGGCTTGAATCTTGCCCGGGTCCATCTTCAGCACCCCCTCTGCGATTACCATTCCTAAAAATGACACTGAAGGTACATGAAATTCACACTTCTCAGCCTTAACATACAGCTGATTCTCCAGAAGTTTGCCTAGCACCTGCTTGACGTGGACACTGTTTTGTCTCTGTCCACAGAGGTTTTTGGCCGCCCTTTAAGGGGTGCCGGCCTTTAAGGGGGGGGGGTACTGTACTGTCATGTCCTAGTGTTGTGTGTTTATCTGTTTGTGTAATGTATTTCATTTCCTGTCTTTTATTGTGAAATCACTAAACCCTGTCTGTGTTCCAGATTGTACTGTCAGAACCAGGCAAAAGGACTCAAAAAGCAGATCCCACAATAGACAGAGATTTGAAGTTCTTTACTTTCCGAGGCAAAGGTACAAATCCAAAATCCGAGAGACGTAATCAAAAGACAAGGCAAAGGTCAAAAATACTAGAATCTATCAAATACTATACGAAGAATCGCTGGAAAGCTCACACTGAGGTAAAGACAATCTGGCACAGGACAGGGGAAAACACACAGACTATAAAGGGAACACAATGAGACACAGGTGGAACACATTAGAGCGGAGCAGGTAATCACAGTGGAGGGAAAGACACCATGGCAGGAAGACAATCTGGAACACAGACAGGGTTTAGTGATTTCACAATAAAACACAGGAAATGAAATACATTACACAAACAGATAAACACACAACACTAGGACGTGACAGTAGCGCCCCCTCCCTTCTTCCTTGTGTCTGTGGCTGTTGTCAAAGCCACCTGGTCTGAAGCTGCTGCCATTGACCTTCCTGTGTTGAGTTCCTCCAGTCACAGTCTGAGCTGCTTTATACAGGTTTAAACTGATCCTGACTGACTTTAATGGCTCCTCCTCTGTTCTGCTCCACTCTCTCTGCTCTTTTATCCACTGCTCTCTTTCTGTGTCAGACCCTGATGAGGTCAGACTGGTGGGCGGAGCCAGTCGCTGTGATGGACACCTGCAGGTGAAACACCTGGACCAATGGAGAGATGTGGGGATGATTGACTGGGACCTGAAGACAGGAGCTTCTGTCTGTCGTCGATTGGACTGTGGCTCTGTGATTTCTGTTGAAGAGAGAAGTGTTTCTGTTCGTTCTGTTTGGAGGATGAGCTCCTCCTGTGTCCAGTCCACAACTTCACTGAGAGAGTGTGTGAGCTTAGATGATTCACCCAGCTCCTACCTCTCTGTCCTCACCTGTTCAGGTAACACTACACTGATGACATCTGTGGCTTCACTTTGATCTCAAAGTCATTTTTATTTGAAAAACAACCATTAATAAACAAATAAAATACTGTAGCCCAGCTAAACCCAGTGTAATACGGTAAGGGCCCCTGAGTTCTTATTCAACTCTTTCAATAACAACTTAAATCTAGATTATGAAATACTTACTGCTTCTTAAGTCTAATGTATATCACGTCTTACCTTTTAAAACAATAGCACCTTTAATCACACACTGTCAATAAGAAAATGATCAAACCAGAGTTAAAATATCAACTTAAATTTACTGATTTAGCAAATTCAGGAATATATAACAAAATATTATTCACTAAACAAAACAAAATGGCCCACACACCAAACACTCACACACACATGCTTCAGGTAAGTATTATACTGCAGTTATAAACCCCCTGTTGCAGGCCTGAGCGATGCTTGTGAGCGTGGAGACCAAAAACTTAGTGGTCGCTTCACTCTACGAGTAAAAAAGAAATATATCCAAAAGTACCTGGTTTTAGAAGGTCATAGTTACTCTGGGAAGAAAGCAGTAGTGTGTCCTAAGATGGCGGCTCGATCTCGTCCCCTGGTCCTCGTTCTCCCAAGATCACGGGCGGTCACGTCCACTGTTCCTCTCTGCTTCACTCCTCTCACGTGTACCGGTCCGGCAAAACATCGGCAACTCGCTTTCAAAAGTCTATAGCTCCTCACAGTTCACAGACTTCGTGCCTCAGGCCGAGAACACGAGAAAATATATACTAACAAGCTAGCAAGTTGTGTTAACTTAGCTCTCCTCAGATGCGCACACACCCGCTTAGCCAGCAGTCCGGAATTCGGCAGGCAGTACCAGTTGGTTGGTTTGTTTACCTGAGTGGCTAGTGCTCACGCGATGAAGCAGTCCATCTTTCATGACTAGCTTTCCAATGTCTCTTTTCATGGCCAGCATTTCTGGATTTGTTTTGATATCTTCAGGCCATTTGCTGGACTTCATAGCCTGCATGGTGGTCTGTATCACCGTGTCTTGTCTTTGGGCTGTGATTAGCTCTTGTTTTGACAATTGGCTTAGTGTGTTCAGCTGCATGCCTGTTGGATAGGCATACACTTCAGGAATACATTCTGGTGGAGCTCCAAGTCGTGCTGCATACGTGGGAGATTCTTTGGGGGAATCGAGAGCACCAACACACTGGCAGATAGATTTGACACCAGAGTGTGAGATACTTTGCCACTGACCATCTTCTTCAAACTCCATTCTTGACAATAAATCAGCATCTATGTTATTTTTTCCAGGTCTGTATATAATGTCGAAATCATACACTGACAGGTCCGACAGCCAACGGTGTCCTGTTGCGTTAAGCTTCGCAGTGGTGAGGACATATGTTAATGGATTATTGTCAGTGCGGACCGTAAACCTTGCGCCATATAGATAGTCGTGGAACTTTTCCACTATCGCCCACTTGAGGGAGAGAAACTCCAGTTGGTGAATGGGGTAGTTTCTTTCAGAGGGGCTCAGTTTGCGACTTGCGAATGCCACCGGCCTAAGTCCTTCAGCATAGTCTTGATATAGGACTGCTCCGATGCCATTCAAACTTGCATCCACATGTAACACATATGGCTTGTTTGGATCGGCAAAAGCCAACACTGGGGCATTTGTCAGACAGTGCTTGATCTTTTCAAAGGCCTCTGTGCACGACTCATCCCATCTTGATCCAAAGGGCTCTTTCTCATCCAGGTAAGAACTCTTTTGCGACTTGTTTGGACTCTTTCCCTTTTGCTTGGGCGCGTAACCTTTAGTGAGGTCAGTGAGTGGGCGTACAATCGACGAATAATCTTTGATGAAACGTCGATAGTACCCACAAAACCCAAGAAAAGATCTGAGAGTTTTCAGGTTGTGGGGCCTAGGCCAGTGGGTCACAGCTTCTATCTTTGCGGGGTCAGCCGAAATACCATCTGCGGAGACTATGTGGCCCACATATTTGACTTTGGTCTGGCAGAACTGACACTTGTCAAGCGAGATTTTCAGCCCAACTTCTTGAAGTCGATCAAGGACTTTTAACAACCTTTCCTCATGCTCTTCTAACGTTCGCCCAAACACTATCAAGTCATCCAAATACACCAAAACTTGAAGGAGATTCATGTCACCAACCGCTTTCTCCATCAAGCGCTGGAAGGTTGCGGGGGCGCCAGTGATTCCTTGGGGCATTCGCTCAAATTGATAAAAACCCAGAGGACTGATAAAGGCCGTCTTTTCTTTGTCCTCCTCTTTCATGGCAATCTGGTAGTAGCCACTTCGCAAGTCAAGGACGGTTAACCACTTGCTACCAGAGAGACAATCCAGGGCTTCGTCAATGCGCGGTGTAGTGTATTGATCAGGAACAGTACGGCTATTGAGTGTGCGGTAATCTATGCACATCCTCACATCCCCATTTTTCTTCCGTACAATAACAATTGGAGATGCGTAAGGGCTTCTGGACTCTTTAATAATGCCAGCAGCTATCAGCTTCTGAATGTGGCGACGCACATCGTCGATATCGGCAGGAGTAATGCGTCTGGAGCGTTCACGGAATGGTCTTGGATCTGACATACATATGCTGTGCTCCACTCCTTTGGCCAGACCAACATCCAGCTCATCAAATGAGAAAACAGCTGTTCTTTCTGATAACCTTTTGCATAGCCTTGCCTTCCAGGCTTCAGGGACAGGAGACTCTCCAAAGTTGATCTGGCTTGCGTCAAAGGCTTTAGACTTGGACTCATGGCAAGGCATGGAGGTGACAACATCAGCAATACAAAGATGGCCAATAGCAGTGCCAACAGGTAGGGTCACATTCTTGAGAGACTCATTCTGGATCAGGACTGTGAATTGGCTGAGTTCAATGGCACTGCTTGGCATAACCATGGGCTGAACAAACACATCTGCTGGTAGGGGATTGTTTGTTGAAGCTTCAAACATGATCATTTCTTTTGGAAGTGGCTGTTCACAATAAACTTTGCAATTTGCTTTGAGACTTGAGCCAGCAGGTATCATTAAAGTTCCGGGACCTTCCCATTTCACAACGCCAACACCATCAACTTCCTCTTGAATCAGACAGGGGTTGTAGGTCTCTGAACTTGGGCAAAAGCTTTCAATGCTGAATACATGGGCAGGTACACCTGGCATGTCAGTGCATAGCTGGGACAATCTTTTTGACAGACTGGCTTTGGCATTTGTTCCGAGAATGACTGGTGTCTGATCGGGACCTGGTGGATCTGGACAAATCAGGGCCAAGACTGACATGGTCGTTGGGGCTCCAGTCACTTTCTTTGGGAACTCCATGTCTACAACAACGTAGCCGAGATAGGGGTAGCTTGAGTCACTTAGGCCCCAGATGTGAAGTTGGGCTACGGGGTAGATGGGCGTATTTGAAAGGTATTTTCTGTACCAAGACTCAAAAATTATGCTTACACGAGAACCACTGTCCAAAAGTGCATCACACAAATGTCCATTCACTTTCACTGGCTCGATTGAGGGCGGGCCAATTAAGCCTTCAGGAATACAATTTAGCTGCAGTACGTCAACAGCACTTTTCCTCACGGTGCAGGCAGGGTCTTGAGGAGGATTATCAGCATTAGACTGAGAGCTATTGAGCTTGGCTTTCTTGAGTGAGTGCAGAAGTCTTTGAATAACTTTGCTTTGGTTTTCTGGCCTGTTGCATTTACCAGCTAAATGACCATTTTCACCACATCGGTAACAGAAACGCTCTTCAGTCTCAGTTTGTCTCATATTGGAGTTAACAACCATTACAGTTGTTTGCCCTGCACTTTGACGTTTGTTTGACTTTGGATTCATCTTTTGTTGGAGATGTTTGACTTGTTTTTTCAATGCCTGTACTTCAGGATCTAAGCTTGTAGCACTTTCAGGCTGTGTAGGATGATTTTCTAGAGTTACTACATCAGGCTGACTTTGAGTAGCGAGAGCAGCAAACATTGACTTGACTTCTTTGATTTCAGCTCTCAGCTTTTGAATTTCTGACTGCTTACTTTCGGCTTGAACTGTGGCATGAACAGTGTGAACAGAGTGAGAGAGCTTTGCTTTAGATGCCGCATACTCTTCTTCTTTTCGGATCTCTTTCAGAAGCTCTAGAAAGTTCGGAGGATTGCTTTGTCTTTCTCTTAATCTGAGCTGCAACAACATCAAATCAGCATTCACTGCACCTTTTAGTAACTGGTCAACTCTTACTCTGTCCATGTCTTTGGCTGGCAGACCACCTCGTTGCACAACTTTAGCCAGTGCACGCTCTAGTCTTCTCAAGAAGTCTGATAGCTTTTCACCTGGTTGTTGCTGCAAAAGTCTGAAGGAGAAATACAAATCATCACCGGACTCAGCCAGGCCAAAAGCACTCTCCAGGGCTTCTAAGCACTTGTCTGCAGTGACATCAATATCTGAGAGGTGTATTGCTTTGATAAGTTCAAGAGCAGGACCTTTCAAACTTTCCATAATTCTTCTCCTTTTTTCTTTGTCAGAGCCTTCAGTTTCTTCAACCATCAGGTAAGCTTGCTCCAGCCAATGGTCAAACTGTTCCTCTCCAGCCGGAGTAGGGACAATGCCTGAGAAAATACGTAGGCGACGATATCCTCCACTCTCCGATGCAGGTTTGTTTGTTTTGTCCAGCAAATCTGTGACAGCACGAATAAGTGATTCTGCAGGCGAGGGTGCAGGCTGCTGTGACTCTGTGAACAATGCTTGTACATCATCAAATGACTTTCCTTCTGCTTGTAGAAGAGCTTTCAATTTCACATTGAAGTTATCGTCAGGTGTGGTTGTATTAGAAGTTGTGATTACTGGCCATCCTGCTAAGTTTTCAGAAGCCAGCACTTCTGGTGGGACCTCCTCTGCTATGACCTTTTCCCTGCATTCACACAACACAAGAACTTTGTCATCAATGTCACTCAAGATACGTCCTCTGACTCTGACGCGTCCCAGACACTTGATACTCTGTAAAGTCTCTTCAATTAGTGTTATCTCTGTGTCTTCAGGAACAACTGTCAGCAGGGCATGGTCCTCACCCAGTGCTTCTCCACGACACCACCTTTTCAATTTGTCCACTAGAGTGTTTGCCATCCTATGTGCAGTTTTTGTTTATGTTTATGTGTCTAAAATCTAAGAGTGATTATAAAGACCCAAAATACAGTAAATAAATCAAATGTATCCCAGCAGTGCCTCCATTTATGTAGCCCAGCTAAACCCAGTGTAATACGGTAAGGGCCCCTGAGTTCTTATTCAACTCTTTCAATAACAACTTAAATCTAGATTATGAAATACTTACTGCTTCTTAAGTCTAATGTATATCACGTCTTACCTTTTAAAACAATAGCACCTTTAATCACACACTGTCAATAAGAAAATGATCAAACCAGAGTTAAAATATCAACTTAAATTTACTGATTTAGCAAATTCAGGAATATATAACAAAATATTATTCACTAAACAAAACAAAATGGCCCACACACCAAACACTCACACACACATGCTTCAGGTAAGTATTATACTGCAGTTATAAACCCCCTGTTGCAGGCCTGAGCGATGCTTGTGAGCGTGGAGACCTAAAACTTAGTGGTCGCTTCACTCTACGAGTCAAAAAGAAATATATCCAAAAGTACCTGATTTTAGAAGGTCATAGTTACTCTGGGAAGAAAGCAGTAGTGTGTCCTAAGATGGCGGCACGATCTGGTCCCCTGGATCACGGGCGGTCACGTCCACTGTTCCTCTCTGCTTCACTCCTCTCACGTGTACCGGTCCGGCAAAACATCGGCAACTCACTTTCAAAAGTCTATAGCTCCTCACAGTTCACAGACTTCGTGCCTCAGGCCGAGAACACGAGAAAATATATACTAACAAGCTAGCAAGTTGTGTTAACTTAGCTCTCCTCAGATGCGCACACACCCGCTTAGCCAGCAGATGCTAAAACTTGAGCTAGTGACTTAACTAAATTCAATATTTACGAGTGCAGGTCCGTCTTCGAACTGAAGAAACGCTCCTTTACTCTCCAAAACAAATGCAAAAATAGGTCTCTGTCTAAACTGTTGAGCTAACAGCCCAAAACCTAGTTTTTATTCTCCAAATGCGAGACACGTTTCTCTTTTTCTGTCGTGTTGTTTTTTTTACCGATGTTAAGCTAACAAGTGTTATATCATGCACTTCCGGTTTCACGTATGTCAAGTTAATACAAAGATAAGACAGCAAAAGTAGTACACACATACGGCACTTCCTATGGAATATCAAAGTAAAATAAATAAAATATATATTCACAGCATTATACTGTTTACATCATTTAAACTTATTTCCAGGTGCTTTCAAGTGTTTTTAAAGATATTATCTAAGAAATGAAATAGATTTTAAATAGTTTTTTAACAATATTTATACAACTTATGAACTTATTTATACTTTTTTAAACTGTAACTTATCCTATGAACTTTTCCACTGTATTATTATCATTACTGATTTATATCCAGGTTACAATACTCTATCATCACCTATAGTGTGTTACGCGGTCTAATTCCACTATTCAAAAATGTAATAAAAATGTCATAAAATTAAAAAAGTTAATTTATTAATATTGATATTCGTCGTCTACACAGTGTTTATAATAACCTCAGTGTGTAACATGTTCAGATGTCCAGAATTAAAGAGTTTTTCTGTCTTTATTCAGTCTGTCTCTAGGTCCACAGACTCTGTGTCTGTCTTTATTCAGCCTCTCTCTGTGTCCACAGACTCCGTCTGTCTTTATTCAGTCTCTCTCTGTGTCCACAGACTCTGTGAGGCTCCAGGGGCCCAGGCTGTGCTCCGGATCACTGGAGGTCCACTGGGACCAGTCCTGGACCTCAGTCTGTGAAGAGGACTTTGACCTGCAGGATGCAGAGGTGGTCTGCAGGGAGCTGGGCTGTGGGGCTCCTTCTCTCCTCCAGGGGGCGCTCTATGGAGAGGGGAGGGCTCCTCTGGGGCAGACGTTCCAGTGTGAGGGCCATGAGTCTGCTCTGATGAACTGTACCAGGTCCAGCTCAGGAAACACCTGCTCATCTGGAAAAGCTGTGAACCTCACCTGCTCAGGTGAGCTCTGCTCTCTTCTGTCTTTCTAAACTCTCAGATTTAAATTTCTATGTATAACATATTACATGTGTAACACTTAAACAATTTAACATATTAAACTGATCCTGGAACAGCTTTGAGACAAAAATGTGTGAATAATAATTTAATTGTCGATCAACAAACTACCTCAGGTTAACTTTTACTTAATTTATAAATGTGTCTCGTCTGTTTTTTGAATGAGACAAAGATAAACTTTATTGATCCACAAAGAAGTGACACAAGGCTCAGCTACAATCAGGAACAGATGATAAAATATTTCTGAGACTGGGCTGTAGCGCCCCCTTCCTTCTTCATTGTGTCTGTGGCTGTTGTCAAAGCCACCTGGTCTGAAGCTGCTGCCATTGACCTTCCTGTGTTGAGTTCCTCCAGTCACAGTCTGAGCTGCTTTATATCGGTTTAAACTGATCCTGACTGACTTTAATGGCTCCTCCTCTGTTCTGCTCCACTCTCTCTGCTCTTTTATCCACTGCTCTCTTTCTGTGTCAGACCCTGATGAGGTCAGGCTAGTGGGCGGAGCCACTCGCTGTGATGGACACCTGCAGCTGAAACACCTGGACCAATGGAAGGATGTGGAGATGACTGGGTGGAACCTTAAGACAGGAGCTTCTGTCTGTCGTCGATTGGACTGTGGCTCTGTGATTTCTGTTGAACAGAGAAGTGTTTCTGATCGTTCTGTTTGGTCGATGAGCTCCTCCTGTGTCGAGTTCACATCTTCACTGAGAGAGTGTGTGAGCTTAGATGATTCACCCAGCTCCTTCCTCTCTGTCCTCACCTGTTCAGGTAACACTACACTGATGACATCTGTGGCTTCACTTTGATCTCAGTCATTTTTATTTGAAAAACAACCATTAATAAACAAATAAAATACTCTATATCATCAGCTATAGTGTGTTACGCGGTCTAATTCCACTATTCAAAAATGTAATAAAAATGTCATAAAATTAAAAAAGTTAATTTATTAATATTGATATTCGTCGTCTACACAGTCTTTATAATAACCTCAGTGTGTAATGTGCAGATTTTAAGAATAAAGAGTTGTGTCTGTCTTTATTCAGCCTCTCTCTGTGTCCACAGACTTTTTTTTTTTTATATATCCTTTATTTAATCGGGTGAAAAAGGCCTCATTGAGATTTAAAATGTCTTTTCAAGAGGGACCTGGCCAAGACGACAGCATTGCACACAGTTTTGAAACAAATACAAGATATTATTAAACAGACAAATAATATTTTTAATCAAAAGTTACAAAATAGTGTTTGTGCAAGTTTAAAAATGCTACATTTACCAAGCTCATTGAGTTCACGCTTCTTTAGAACAGATTTAAATTCCCCTAAAGTCACTATTTCAGATAGATTCAAGTCCTTTTGCAGTTCATCCCCTGAACAGGGGCAGATACTGAAATGCTGCATTATCCAAGTCCGTTCTGACTCTAACCACCATCAGTGTGTTCTTCTGAGAACACACAACAAACTGTTTTTACGCATGTATGAGCAGAGGTAAGAAGGGAGGAGCCCAAGAATACATTTATAAATGAAAATGAGCAAATGAGACCACCTGCGAACATACAGGGACGGAAACTCATAAAACGTAAAGCACAATGATGAACAGTGTCCAGTTTTTTAAAAAAGATGATCAGATGCTTTCATAAAAAAAAGATCGCCGTAATCCATTAAAAGGTAAAAAAGTTACAAAAATTAAATGTTTTCTGGTATAAACTGAGAAACAGAGTTTGTTTCTAAAAAAAAGACTGAGCTTTAGTTTCAGTTTACGTACAAGATGCTCAATATGTTGCTTGAACAATTTTCATTAAAAAAAAAGCCTAAATACTTGTAAGATGAGACCATTTGTATTTCTTTTCTTTCAGGTGTTTTTACTTTAGGGAGCTGAGAGGGCAGCCATTTTCCATTTGAGAAAACCATAACTTTAGATTTGTCTGCATTTAACACTAGCCTCAGCTGATTTAGACGAGACTGAACTGCATCAAACGCAGACTGTAAGAAATCAAAGGCTTGTTCCACTGAAGGAGAGGAACAATAGATAACTGTGTCATCAGCATAAAAGTGAAAAAAGGCATTTGACACATTTTGACAAAGATTATTCACATAAATAGAAAACAGCAATGGCCCCAGAACAGAACCCTGGGGTACTCCTTTAGTTACTGAAAGAAAGGAGGAACACATGCCAAAGAGGAAACCAGATTGATTGTTGAAAATTTCATAAACCTCAATTTTTTTTAAGCTGTTCAGCAACAATTTTCTCAAAGACCTTTGCCAGGATACATAACTTTGATATCAGCCTGTAGTTATTAAGATCGGCCGAGTCCCCTCCTTTCGGCAAGAGAAGAACAAAAGCAGACTTCCAGACCATAGGGATAACATTGTTAGAAAGGCTAAAGTTAAAAAGATGTGTCAGGGGTTCAGTTATAAAATCCGTTGACATTTTAAGAAAAAAAGGATCAAGATTGTCAGGAACTGCAGATTTGTCTGTTTCCAGCTCTTTGAGAGCTCTGTAGACTTCTGCCTCAGTCACTCGTCTGAAAACAAACGAGCCAATGGAGGAAGGTAATGGAGGGGGCGATGAATACCCCATTTGTTCAATTAAGGTTTTTATGATGGGATGCAATGTCTCATATTAACAACCGATGAAACAAAATGTTTGTTGAAGCAATTTAGTATTTTAGATTTGTCTGTGAGAATAAGTGATTTTTTTATAATGCATTTTGGGAATTTGTTGGTTTGTATGTTTGCGTAAGAAGATTTTATAACTTCCCAAAATTTCTTTTCTTCTTTCTTCTCTTCTTTCTTTTCTTTTCTTTTAGACAATATTCAGATTAACTCTTTTTAATAAAAGGGAAGTGCAGCAATTTCTAAGTCGTCTAAAACTCAGCCAGTCAACCTGAGACTTTGTTTTTCTGGCCTTAGCCCAAACGTGATCTCTTACTTTTAAAAGTTTAGACAGTTCACAGGGAAAAATGAAACCTTTTACTCTAAATTAGCCAAAAGGTGCATGTTTGTTAATAATTTCAGACAAAGCATCATAAAAGTATTTCCAAGCTAGTTCCACATCATTAATAAAAAAAAAATCTTTTTCCAGTCATCCACAAGTCATGATAAAAAGCTGTTCACAAAAACATTAAAAATCCTTTTTAAACACAATTTGAGTTCTTCTTTTTGTATTTTTTCTTTGTCTAACAGTGGTGATAACACAATGGTCACTTAAATCATTGGCAAATATCCCAACAGCAGTATATTTATGTGGGACAGTTCTAAAAATTAGATCAAGGATGGAAGGTTTTATTGGCTGTTTAAGATTTGGCCGTGTTGGAGAACTGATTAGCTGCGTGAGATTAAGAGAATCACAAATTACTTTAAAATGATCAAACGTAGAAGCTGCCTTACCTCCCGCTACCCCTAACACAACCTCGAGTCTAAGCCCTAACGAAAGAAAAAGAACAGCCGGTCCCACCAGGTTAAACAAAAACAACTCAAGGCTTTTGCTGGCATAATCTGGCAAGCGGAGCCAGACGGAGGAGAGCTCGCAAACAAGGTGAGAGCAAAGTGTTGGAGTCAGAGAGAGACGGTGACATTACCTGTAGGCCTATTTATAGGCTCCAGAAAGCCGCCAAGACCAATTATCTCCTCTAATAATATAAGGGAAACAAAAAATAATATCCAGTCGGATGTTCCACAGCAGCATTAACAGAGCTGGAAATGGGCTGGTATTCTAAAATCTGTGTTTGTCGCTGACTGTTGCTCTTGTATGCTTAATCATGTTTGTTGTATTTCATGACTCTGGATTCTCAGGGTGAGATCGATTTGATCTTTACTAAGTCAGTGTTCATGTACGTGCAAGTGCCACCTGACGATGAGGTGTGTAGTGAATGTGGAAGATTAGGTGGAAGTTCGAGGACCGAAGGACTCAAATCCACAAGGACATTGAGTCAAAAAGTGAAGAATTAAAAGTAATTCAGCAATAGAAATAAAATGTTTAAGAGTAATGTCAAAGTTAAATGTAATTCAATGATGTTTTGGAAGTGTGAAAGAAAATGTTTTATGCAAAAAACAAAATGTCTTAAGTGTAAAAGACAACCAGGAGTTAAAGTTAAGAAGGCCTAGAATCAGCAGGTTAGAATATAGGTCAAATTTTGTCTGTGAGCAGAGAACAGGAAGTCATGACATGCAGTGACACACACAGAGCCTGGGACGGCAGGTACACACAAAGCTCACAATAGACAGGGCACTTGAAGTTCACAGAAGGCCGTGCCACTCATGGAGTTCATATTAGGACAGGGAGACACACACAGAGTTTTGGACGACAAATACACACAAAGCTCACAAGACAGGTCACAGAAGTTTACAGAAGACCCAGTGTCCTACTTACAAGAGTTCACAGAGTTTAAAAATCTTGTCAGAGCGCATGTGTGTTGACGTCACGACTACACCCTGTCCAGATGGTATAAAAGGAAGACTTGAGACTCAGACAATTGGGTCTTGCCGTCTCTTTGATCCAAGGGCAATCCTGTATCAAAGTCAGAAAGGCATAAACCCCACTTTCCTCTTTTTTCTACTTCTCTCTATTTTCTTCTCTATTTTCTATATTTTCATCTTACACTAGGGGTTGAAAAAGCAGTACTCCCAAAGGAACTTGGACGTCCGCTGGGTTTAAACGTCTTCCCCTCTTGAGGGTTAAAATCGAAGCGCCTACTGCCCCCGAATTCTGCTCTATTTTCTATATTTTCATCTTACACTAGGGGTTGAAAAAGCAGTACTCCCAAAGGAACTTGGGCGTCCGCTGGGTTTAAACGTCTTCCCCTCTTGAGGGTTAAAATCGAAGCGCCTACTGCCCCGAATTCTTCTCTATTTTCTATATTTTCATCTTACACTAGGGGTTGAAAAAGCAGTACTCCCAAAGGAACTTGGACGTCCGCTGGGTTTAAACGTCTTCCCCTCTTGAGGTTAAAATCGAAGGCGCCTACTGCCCCGAATTCTGCTCTATTTTCTATATTTTCATCTTACACTAGGGGTTGAAAAAGCAGTACTCCCAAAGGAACTTGGGCGTCCGCTGGGTTTAAACGTCTTCCCCTCTTGAGGGTTAAAATCGAAGCGCCTACTGCCCCGAATTCTGCTCTATTTTCTATATTTTCATCTTACACTAGGGGTTGAAAAAGCAGTACTCCCAAAGGAACTTGGGCGTCCGCTGGGTTTAAACGTCTTCCCCTCTTGAGGGTTAAAATCGAAGCGCCTACTGCCCCGAATTCTGCTCTATTTTCTATATTTTCATCTTACACTAGGGGTTGAAAAAGCAGTACTCCCAAAGGAACTTGGGCGTCCGCTGGGTTTAAACGTCTTCCCCTCTTGAGGGTTAAAATCGAAGCGCCTACTGCCCCGAATTCTGCTCTATTTTCTATATTTTCATCTTACACTAGGGGTTGAAAAAGCAGTACTCCCAAAGGAACTTGGGCGTCCGCTGGGTTTAAGCGTCTTCCTCTTGAGGGTTAAAATCGAAGCGCCTACTGCCCCGAATTCTGCTCTATTTTCTATATTTTCATCTTACACTAGGGGTTGAAAAAGCAGTACTCCCAAAGGAACTTGGGCGTCCGCTGGGTTTAAACGTCTTCCCCTCTTGAGGTTAAAATCAAGGCGCCTACTGCCCCCGAATTCTGCTCTATTTTCTATATTTTCATCTTACACTAGGGGTTGAAAAAGCAGTACTCCCAAAGGAACTTGGGCGTCCGCTGGGTTTAAACGTCTTCCTCTTGAGGGTTAAAATCGAAGGCGCCTACTGCCCCGAATTCTTCTCTACTTTCTCTACCTAACTCACTCTAAACTCTGAAACACACTCTAAACACATAGGAACAAACAACTTAAATATTCAAGTTGAGGGCAAATAACTAAAATATATTGTAAGGTGTAAAGATGTTATGTTGTGAGTAAGGAATAAAATTTTACATGTTAAGTTTCATACTGTAACTTTTGTTAAATCATTTTAATAAAAACCTAGTCCCAAACTAGGACAAAGACATATTCATTCTCCAGGTCGTTCTTTAAACTCCAAACAGCCTCTCCCATCGACACAGAGGTCTGATTATCAGAATCAGACTCACAAACGGGCAGGCCGTCCAAATCGTCCACTGGACATCAGAATAACAGGGAGATTCGACCGCCGTACATAAGCCTAAGGTAAGACCTCTATTAAAATCCTCTATTAAAAAATGGGACTGTCTTGAGGGATAGCGCTCATTAGAGGAGTCACACACTCGGGGCTTAAATTTACAGACGGAGCTGTTTTAGGGTTAGACCAGACTTTAACCAACCGACTTGCAATCGGGTCTGGCATCCGCCTACAGTGATCTGTCAGCCGTAGAAGTCATTAATGTGTAGAAGTGAGTACTGTGTTAGAGTCTCATAAAAATAGGAAATAACAGGGAGTTAATCCTCACAGAAGGGACAATCTCCAAAAAATTGTAACTAACCGCTTGACCATTAGTGACCATTCGCGACATGGCGCCCATACGTGGGGCAGTGAGAAATAGGGATACTATAGGTAAGGCCCCTGTTTCATAAACTCACAATATCAACCAATATTGTAGTCCTGCCAAAGCCACGAACCGCTTCAAAGACCCTGAGAGAGTTAAGTTCAGGCAACGAAGCCCTGTTTTAGGAGGTAAAATAGCTGGGAGCGTCTTAGCCAAAAGAGCAAGCGATTTCTGGTTGGAAATACAGGGAACCATCGTAAATAGGGACAGAGACGGGTAAACTGCAAGGGATTTGATCACTCCTATAGCTACTACCTATAAATCAATAAGCCTCTACCCACAGAGTTATCTGTTAGGACTAGATCCATTTGTGAGACAGGACTAGCCTATTCGAGGTACCGCGATGATAGACCCAACCCGACAGGACCAGGTTCAGAGTACGGACCGCAGTAGTGGTGCCGTAATTCATAGAGAAGTTGACCTGGAAGACATGGAACGTGTGCATACTTCTTCCAGTCGAGTACAGCGTCCGTGCCCCCAGAGCAGCAGACATGCCGTGGGGGACGGAAGAGTAACTCTGACTGTGGTAAAGTTCAAAACAATGCCATTTAGTAAAATAAGACGCAGTGGTATGGAACCCAGCTAAAACAAAAGTACTCCATAGAGGAGGATTTGCGAAAGCAGTATGATAACATTTTCTATTAGAAAAACTATGACCAAGTAATGACATTTACAGAAAGAAGAGAGCTTCAGGACAGAACAGTTGTGCTTCAAAAGAATGACTCAGAACAAGCAGGCACAGTGCATCAGGTGCTACATGTAACATATGCATTATGCTCAGCGTGTTGAAGCCTCAGTCTTAACAGCATGCTTACCTTAGATTAGTATTTGATGCCACATGTAGGCTACTCCAGCTAAGGTACAGACCATAATCGGCCAGTGTTCGGAGCCGCCTGGTTCGGCTAACATGGTGTTACTGTGATGCACGCGCTCACTAGACCCGTACAGATAGATACGGAGCACAATTATGTAGTGATATTGTTCACTTGGCTGTTAAACCAGCCCACAGCACCATTTTACGAGCTGAAGTCTGCACTGTGAAGGCAAGATCCTGTGACAGGAAGGACAAAAACCACAGACCTCAAGGTGCAGGCAGGCACTAAAGAGGAGTTTAGCAAACTGTTAAAGTAGTGTATGAATAACCAAAAGACAATATAAGAAGAAAAAATAGTCCATAACAGAGATATATTGGATTGAGTTGACTAAATTTGGCATTTAGATTGAAAACTACTTTGTACATTATACTTGTGTTTTGAAAAGTTTTGTACTTAGTGAGCCTCCGAAGTTTGTACTTATATAAAAATATATAAATATAAAAATAAATAAACAAATAAAAGGGATCAGATAGACCCTTTTAGTTTTGCCAACTATATTGCTTATAGCTTTCTTCTTTAAGATCTGCAGTTTATTTTTTATACATTTTTTCTTTAGTAGCTTAAATAGGTGTAGAACCACATAATATTACAGTAATTTAAATGTGAGGCAAATAGGAACCTGTACCAGGTCAGAAGAGCTTCAGAAGGAAGAAAATGTTTTAACTTGAGAAACAAGCCGACATATTCAGATAAATTCTATGTCAATTAATTAGTATGATTTTCAAAGTCTGAACATTTATTAATAAATATTCCGAGAAATTCAACAGATTCTATCTTATTAATAGCTCTGCCATTTGTCCTAATCTATATATAGTCAATGTTCTTTTGATTTACATTTTGAGTAAAATATAATGGAAATAGTTTTATTAATATTTGAATATAATTAAATTACATTTATTCAAGTGTCCACTTTTACCAATTACTCACTTTTAAGATTTTGAAGATGTTCCAATTTTTTTTAATGACAAGAATAAATTGTTTTATTAGCAAAAATGACCTCATGTAGAATGTTAGAGAAATTTACGAAATAATTTATATTTAGGATTAAAGTGAGCAGTGGTAGAATGATTCCCTTTGAGTTTGTGAGTTATTTCTAAGTACATAATGCTTACTCTTAGATAGGTAACTTCTGCAGCAGCTGTGTGCATTCAACACGGTAATGTTATCTAAAATAATTTTATCAGTGGTGTTGAAGGCTTTGATAAATTGAGAAAAACTACAATCCCACACTCACCTCTGTAAATGGCATATTTTTTTTATCTTTCAACAAGGTCAAGTATTGCCTTACAGTTTGTGTTATTCCTTCTAAAGCCATAGTGTGATAGGTTAGTGTATTACATTTATTCAAGTAGAATCTTTTAAGGACAATTCTCTCCACGTTTTAGAAAGATTGTCAGTATAGGTATGGTTGATAATTTTGTTATTTGTGGTATGTTATTTTTTAATCACCCAATTTAAATGCTAGGATAATTTTTGCAACTGTTGTCAGTTTAGTTATTTCTACATAAAGCAGAGAGAGTATTATTATTATAGAGCATTTAAGAGGGACTATTATTTTGTTCATAATGGCTCTTATGATTTTACTGCACTTATGCCATTCACACCTGCTGTATTCGAGCTTTTAGGTCCATAATTATTTTGTAACTTCTGTTTTATCCTTTAGTGTACCTTAGAAATAGTTCAGATTATTTTCTTTAAGTTTTTAATGATAGGAGGCTTTACTTAATGATCACATAGTCTTAATACAGAGTTTCTCCAATTATATTAAAGTAATTATTAGAATTGTTTTGCAATGTCAATGAAGAGTTTAATAGAAGAATGATCAATGAAATCTGTTAGAATTACACCTGAGACAAAGCTGGCATGTGAGCAGCAGAGACAAAGCATGACATAATTTAAACAGAAAACCACTTCTCTGCAGATGTAGGTCAAACGTCATAAGCCAGAGTTAGACTAAATAAGCTGCTCCTTGTGATATTAGACAATGCTGGAGGTAATGGACAGATTTATCCAATGAAAAGAGCAACAAGTGTAGTAGTGGCATCAAAAACAGCAGAGTATATGACAAAAGGAGGCTCAGAGTTTGAGAATGCACAATAGAATTCACTTTAAGAACAAATATATAACAAACTTATTCTAATTGCTGGAGATACAAGCAGAATGGTCCATACCACATATGTCTAACATTAATGGCATCGCAGAACGAGCAGTCAGAACGGTGAAAGAAAACATCCTCCCGAACCTCGGAAAATAATTAGTTAAAATAATAAAACAACTTAGCTTACCCCATTCTAACGAGGAAAGGATGTAATCACCGCTATAACAGGTGACTTTGTGACTTTAAGAGATAAAGGGCACGTTCACCTGAAACAAATTAAACCTTACCGAAAATAAAGAAATTGTTATATCCTTCGTGGATTAGCAAAATCCATAATTTCTGACAACCATGCACTCTTGGAGGGGGAAACGTTCTTGCAAAGGGCTGAAATATGCGCAGCAAGAAGAGTAACTCGGAGAGACATGGGAAACAGGGAAGTGGATAAAACCCCTTTGTGTGTGACTGGAGGCAAGGTGAAACTCTCTGGCGTGGGAGATGAAAATTTATTTTTGGGAGAGCCAAAACCTGGACACTAGAAGAATGAATATGTAAAATAAAAAATTAAAAAAAAAAAAAAAAAAAAGGGTATTTGTTGGGACAGTGCTGCCTATGTGGGCATCAGTGTTTTAACAAAGTATGGCAAAGAATGAGGCACATTAGGCCTTAGATTCAGAAACAGGTTCCTGTGACGTTAGGACACATGGAACTGGCTAGACAATAAAATTAAATATAAATAACTGTATGGTCAAAATGCTGGGATAAAGAGTCTCCCTGGTATGATGTGTGCTATATTGACTGCACCAGAGAGATGCCATGTAACTGCTTTAAGGCAGGAATATATGATATCAGACAATATAATTCTGGGCGAATGACCACCATGTATTACATAGGAAGAATAGGTTATAGGTTAGTACTATGACCTCTCAGACATCGCATCTAATAGATAACAATGGGAAGAACCAACCGAAATACATGATAGAGAAAGAATAATCACAGGAAAACTAGACAAAATTAGTAGCAAAGCAGACCTGGGCTCCTTCCTGGAGTGCCAGAGGTAGAAATGCCAACCACTCTTCCAATCCTGCATGACTGGGTCACAACTGGAACACAGCTGTAATCAGCGGCAGTAATTAAGCAGAACTGTGATGGCTGAAATTAAATTGATTAAGCAAATTTTGGGATATTAACGTATCCCTGGGAAAGAATTCTAGATTTTTTATTTTTCCACATTGGAAGGAACAAGCGGACAAAAAGGCAGGAACCCAAGGCTCCTTATTATTTAGAATGGCACAGGCCATCACTAGGGCCTGTGAACAAGGTTAATGGTGGAGCCCCATTGGACCAGAGGGGAACTCAAGAACTCAGGCACAGATGTACATCAGTCCATGGCGAGTGCTTTGTCAGCTGTCTACTCTACTTCAGAGCCGATAATGTCTGGGATCAGCGGGTGCGGGCGTTCTAGGAATCCTTGGGATTGCAGGGCCAGCACCCCCAAGTAGAGGACGAAACGGAGGGACCAGATGGGTTGACCCCGATGGCCCTCTTCTCCTCTATGTTGCTGAAGATCCAGACTACAACACTGCGCTGTCCACGGTCACTTTTCACATATACAGCAAGGACAGCTGTCCTTTGTACAAAGAGGGCGAAAGGCCAAGCCACTATTTAGGACCCCTGGATGGAGCCCGAGGGTGCTGCAATGGTTCCTGACCCTCCAACGACCATGGAGTGGCTTTTATCCCTACGCACTCTTCTTGCTTGTGTACCCTCCTCTTATGATGCTGAACTTTTCAGGCAGAGATGTTTTGATGCAGCCATGTCCCGCTTGAAAGCTTGAAAGAACAAGGGCCTATGCATTTCTGGCAATGATGAATGGACTGGACAGTCAGGAGCTCTCGGATAATGACTTTGACGACGATAACCCGAGGACTTTTGACAACCCCTACCACCACTGCCGGACATAATGGGAGACCTTCAGATGCAGGACAACTCCTTGGAGGACGACCTGGCCCTCGAACTTCCAGAGGGGATGTAGTGAATGTGGAAGATTAGGTGGAAGTTCGAGGAAGGACTCAAATCCACAAGGACATTGAGTCAAAAAGTGAAGAATTAAAAGTAATTCAGCAATAGAAATAAAATGTTTAAGAGTAATGTCAAAGTTAAATGTAATTCAATGATGTTTTGGAAGTGTGAAAGAAAATGTTTTATGCAAAAAACAAAATGTCTTAAGTGTAAAAGACAACCAGGAGTTAAAGTTAAGAAGGCCTAGAATCAGCAGGTTAGAATATAGGTCAAATTTTGTCTGTGAGCAGAGAACAGGAAGTCATGACATGCAGTGACACACACAGAGCCTGGGACGGCAGGTACACACAAAAAGCTCACAATAGACAGGGCACTTGAAGTTCACAGAAGGCCGTGCCACTCATGGAGTTCATATTAGGACAGGGAGACACACACAGAGTTTTGGACGACAAATACACACAAAGCTCACAAGACAGGTCACAGAAGTTTACAGAAGACCCAGTGTCCTACTTACAAGAGTTCACAGAGTTTAAAAATCTTGTCAGAGCGCATGTGTGTTGACGTCACGACTACACCCTGTCCAGATGGTATAAAAGGAAGACTTGAGACTCAGACAATTGGGTCTTGCCGTCTCTTTGATCCAAGGGCAATCCTGTATCAAAGTCAGAAAGGCATAAACCCCACTTTCCTCTTTTTTCTACTTCTCTCTATTTTCTTCTCTATTTTCTATATTTTCATCTTACACTAGGGGTTGAAAAAGCAGTACTCCCAAAGGAACTTGGACGTCCGCTGGGTTTAAACGTCTTCCCCTCTTGAGGGTTAAAATCGAAGGCGCCTACTGCCCCGAATTCTGCTCTATTTTCTATATTTTCATCTTACACTAGGGGTTGAAAAAGCAGTACTCCCAAAGGAACTTGGGCGTCCGCTGGGTTTAAACGTCTTCCCCTCTTGAGGGTTAAAATCGAAGGCGCCTACTGCCCCCGAATTCTGCTCTATTTTCTATATTTTCATCTTACACTAGGGGTTGAAAAAGCAGTACTCCCAAAGGAACTTGGGCGTCCGCTGGGTTTAAACGTCTTCCCCTCTTGAGGGTTAAAATCGAAGGCGCCTACTGCCCCGAATTCTGCTCTATTTTCTATATTTTCATCTTACACTAGGGGTTGAAAAAGCAGTACTCCCAAAGGAACTTGGGCGTCCGCTGGGTTTAAACGTCTTCCCCTCTTGAGGGTTAAAATCGAAGGCGCCTACTGCCCCGAATTCTGCTCTATTTTCTATATTTTCATCTTACACTAGGGGTTGAAAAAGCAGTACTCCCAAAGGAACTTGGGCGTCCGCTGGGTTTAAACGTCTTCCCCTCTTGAGGGTTAAAATCGAAGCGCCTACTGCCCCCAATTCTGCTCTATTTTCTATATTTTCATCTTACACTAGGGGTTGAAAAAGCAGTACTCCCAAAGGAACTTGGGCGTCCGCTGGGTTTAAACGTCTTCCTCTTGAGGGTTAAAATCGAAGGCGCCTACTGCCCCGAATTCTGCTCTATTTTCTATATTTTCATCTTACACTAGGGGTTGAAAAAGCAGTACTCCCAAAGGAACTTGGGCGTCCGCTGGGTTTAAACGTCTTCCCCTCTTGAGGGTTAAAATCGGCGCCTACTGCCCCCATTCTGCTCTATTTTCTATATTTTCATCTTACACTAGGGGTTGAAAAAGCAGTACTCCCAAAGGAACTTGGACGTCCGCTGGGTTTAAACGTCTTCCCCTCTTGAGGGTTAAAATCGAAGGCGCCTACTGCCCCCCGAATTCTTCTCTACTTTCTCTACCTAACTCACTCTAAACTCTGAAACACACTCTAAACACACATAGGAACAAACAACTTAAATATTCAAGTTGAGGGCAAATAACTAAAATATATTGTAAGGTGTAAAGATGTTATGTTGTGAGTAAGGAATAAAATTTTACATGTTAAGTTTCATACTGTAACTTTTGTTAAATCATTTTAATAAAAACCTTGTCCCAAACTAGGACAAAGACATATTCATTCTCCAGGTCGTTCTTTAAACTCCAAACAGCCTCTCCCATCGACACAGAGGTCTGATTATCAGAATCAGACTCACAAACGGGCAGGCCGTCCAAATCGTCCACTGGACATCAGAATAACAGGGAGATTCGACCGCCGTACATAAGCCTAAGGTAAGACCTCTATTAAAATCCTCTATTAAAAAATGGGACTGTCTTGAGGGATAGCGCTCATTAGAGGAGTCACACACTCGGGGCTTAAATTTACAGACGGAGCTGTTTTAGGGTTAGACCAGACTTTAACCAACCGACTTGCAATCGGGTCTGGCATCCGCCTACAGTGATCTGTCAGCCGTAGAAGTCATTAATGTGTAGAAGTGAGTACTGTGTTAGAGTCTCATAAAAATAGGAAATAACAGGGAGTTAATCCTCACAGAAGGGACAATCTCCAAAAAATTGTAACTAACCGCTTGACCATTAGTGACCATTCGCGACAGGTGTCGACCTCAGATGAACAATCTGATCTGGGGGAGACCTTTGACCCCGTGTACAACAATGAGACAATGGTATAACATCAAGTTCCACGGCTCCATGAGGTGACCACACTCAAGTCCTAAGGGCCATATGGTTCACTGAATTTATTACGCTTAAGAGAATTAATTTAATCATTCTGAATGTACATGTCAATCAATCAATCAATCAAATATTATTTATATAGCGCCTTACAACAGACAAAAGGTGCACAAGGCGCTTTCCAAGAAAACAAAAGACAACATTAAGAAAACAAAAGAAACAGATGGAAACAGGAACAAGTCTGACGCTCTGTCTTAAAATTCTTGGTTAGAAAAGAAATAAGTTTTCAGGTGTGCTTTAAAAACACTCAGCACAGTGATGTTGCGGAGGTGCACAGGAAGTGCATTCCACAACTTTGGTCCTTGAACGCTAAATGACCGGCCTTTAAACTTTTTATATCTGTATGTAGGAGTCACTAGAGAAATGTGCTCAGAAGAGCGAAGTGTTCTGGTTGGCTGATATATTTTTATTAAGTCAGTGAGGTATACTGGGGCCAAACCATGGATGGCCTTGAACACAAACAGCAGGACTTTATACTCCACCTAAACTGCACTGGGAGCCAGTGAAGCGGCGGAGGACAGGGGTGATGTGTGACCGTCTAGATGTATTGGAGAGAAGACGTGCAGCTGCGTTTTGCACCAGTTGAAGGCGATTGATGAGTGATGTATTGAGTCCAGTGTAGAGGGCATTACAGTAGTCGATCCTCGAACTGATGAAGGCATGAATTGCTTTTTCAAGGTCGGCTCTGGACAAAAAATATTTAACCTTACTAAGAAGTCGTAATTGGTAAAAACTTGCCTTCACTACTGCCCCAATCTGTTTATCAAACTTTAAGTTTTTGTCCAAAATAACACCCAGGTTACGCACAGTCGGAGCAAACTGAGGTGTCATGGGGCCAAAGTTAAAAACACTGTTGGATGAATCCGGGCTGAATAGGATGTACTCAGTCTTTCCTTCGTTTAAATGAAGGAAATTCTGAGAAAGCCACTGTTTGATGTCCTGAAGACAATTATGGAGAGGATCCAGTGCCGAACGATTACTCAGAATCACAGGAAGGTAGATCTGGAGGTCATCGGCGTAGAAATGAAAATGAACATTGTGTCTGGAGATGAGTTGACCAAGTGGCAGCATGTAGAGTGAAAATAAAATAGGACCGAGAATGGAACCCTGTGGCACTCCAGATGACAAAGGGGCAACTGAGGAGGAAAAGTCATTGAGCATTACTGAGAAGGTTCTATTAGTGAGGTATGAAGAGAACCATTTCAGCACCGCATTCTGCAAACCAGCAACATGTTGAAGACGAGAGATGAGAATATCATGATCCACGGTGTCAAATGCAGAGGTAAGGTCCAGTAAAACCAGAACCATAGAACTTTTTCTGTCCAGTGTTTCAAGAATGTCATTATGCACCCTCAGTAGCGCAGATTCAGTGCTATGTCTGGTCCTGAAACCCGACTGGAATGTATCACATATGCTGTGCAATTGCAGATGAGCCTGGAGCTGGGCGAAAACAAGCTTCTCCATCAGCTTTGACAGAAATGATAGATGAGAGATAGGGCGGAAGTTAGATAGTATGGAGGGGTCTAGGTTGGGTTTCTTAAGCAACGGTCTAATAATGGCATGTTTGAGAGCTGTAGGAACAGTACCCGAAATAAGACAGCTGTTTATGAAGGAGACAAGGCAGGGACCAATGATGTCAACAGCCTCCTTCAGAATCCTTGCAGGAACAGCGTCTAGCGGGCAGGTAGTAGACTTCAATTCGAGGACAGCTTTTTTGAGGTCCACAAGAGTAACTGCCTCAAAGTTCTCTAGCACACATTGTGCCGCACAAGACGGTATGGCAACAGCGGAGTGTTGAGTAATGGTTTGCCTAACAGTCAAAACCTTGTCCACAAAGTATTGCTTGAATGCGTTGCATGTATTTTCAGAGACAATATTCAAGGCAACAGACACCGGATCAATAACAGAATTAATAGTGTTAAATAAAATTCCAGGGCGATGGCTATTTCTGTTGATGAGAAGGGAGAGGTATTGTCCTTTAGCTTCCTTCAGTGCTCTCTGATATGTGGCCAGACTGTCTCTAAACATCTCCAACGACACCCGTAAGCTGTCCTTCTTCCATTTTCGCTCACACTGTCTACATTGTCGCTTAAGGGCCCTAGTTGTATCATTGAGCCAGGGGTCACGAGGACCGTTAGACAACTTCACCTTAACGGGTGCAACAGAGTCCATAATCTGGGAGCAGATGGTGTTGAAGGAGGAAATGAAAAGGTCCGGGCAGAGAGGTGATGCTAACTCAATGGAAGCAAGATCAGAAACAGAGAATAGAGCAACAAAATCTTCAACAGTAGATGTGGTGATGATGCGACGATGATGAGGGGCAGTAATTGTAGGTTCTGGTGAAACGGCACAAATGTCAAACAGTATGAGGGAATGGTCAGAGATGGGAAAGTCCACAACCTCACAAGCTGACACAATCACCCCACGTGAGATGATAAGGTCAAGAGTGTGACCTAACCTATGTGTAGGACCAGATATAGACTGAACCAGATCTAATGAAGCTAAAAGTGCCTTAAAATCATTCGCAGGTTTGTCAGAAGGGCAGCAAACATGAATGTTAAAATCACCACAAATTAAAATGTTATCAAACTTTGCCAGAAATTCTGTTAGGAACTCTGAGAACTCAGTTAAGAAAACCTTATTTAATTTGGGCGGCCTGTAGATTACTGCACATAAAATAGGACTGGGTAGTGTGAGTATGAAAGCTTGCAGCTCAAAGCTGGAATACTCTCCAGTGGACAGCTGGCGACACTTCAGGGACTGTCTGTGTACGGTAGCTATCCCCCCGCCCCTACCCGATTGCCGCGGGGAGTTTAGGTAGAGGTAGCCAGAGGAGGAGCTCCGAGAAGGCACTAACGTCACCTGGGGGAAGCCAGGTTTCGGTGAGAAAAAACAAATCCAGATTGTGAGAGGAAATGAAATCATTGAGGACAAATGTCTTGTTATTGAGTGAACTGGTGTTGCAAAGTGCCAAGTGGAGCGTAGTCAAGTTGATGACAGGTGGAGATGACAGACAGGGAATCAGACAGAGGTTTTCCTGAGCACGCAACCCCGGGTAGATGTTCCAACCCGGCGGGAAAAGCGGAGAAAGGGCGCCAGTGTAGGGGCCAACCGGCGAAGCCACCGGTAGCATTCCCGCGATCCTCCAGCGCAGCCAACTCCTGACCGATTTCCACCCCTCAGCGACAACGAATCCAGGTAAATCCTCAGCCTGACATGAAGTCCACCTCTCCGGCCGCGCTTTCTGCGACGCTTACTGCCTGGTAGCAGACAGACAGGGCGTCTCAGGAAAGAGGGGATTAATGAAAACAGTGGTGGTGGAGGTTTAAAGGACTGTGAGTTTAAAAGGCGATGAGTTGTAAGACGCAATTCCAGCAGCGTGGAGCGGTCGTAAACGGTGAGCGGCAAGACTATCGCGAAAAAAAATACTAGAAACCAGACGAGCAAGTGGCCAGCCAAACATAGCGGCGCCATCTTGAATGTGCAGCTGAATAGGTCCTTCATCCTTCGAGCTGTGTCTCACTCCTGTCTCTGTTTCTTTTGGTCACAGGGACAGGGTCAGGATAGGTAGGCTCAGGCCGGAGATATTAAGTTCGATGAGACGACCAGCTTGACCTCCAGCATTTTTCTATGTTTTGGAGTAATACTGTGTTTTTGATTCATTGAATTATTGAATTAAGAGAATCAGTGCATTACTCCTCTGGAAAAACAGGGGAAATGATATGGGAATTGTATAATTCTAATTGTTAAACACAGGTTTGCTCTTGGTTCTGCTCATGTCCTGTCCTTCAGGCTAATCCAAACATTGACACAGACATAGCCACCATCCTCTGGGTTATTGGTCATGTGGAGGCGTAAACATACACCTCCACACTGTTTACTGCTGGATGTAAAATCTCATGTGGTGTTTACTTTGTTAAGCAAACTTCAGCCTCTACCGTTTGTCACATGTTTGTACTTTTGCTTCATTCTTGCAAAAATTAAACCTGACCAGTCACTTTTAAATTGAATACGGTCTCCATCGTCTCATTAATCTGAACAGAAAATCTAATAACAAAAATAACCTTAAAAACAGCGAGTAATGACATTTACACAGAGACAAGTCGGATATGAACTAGGGGTGCGCCAAAATATCGATATGGCGATATCTCGCGATATTTACTCCCTCGATCGATTCTCGATGCGCTCTTGCCAAGTATCGATCTTAAAAGCCATTATAAAACGCTCTATTCATTATCCCTTGATGAGACCGTTCTCCGGAGGCAGATAGGGGGCGCGCGTTGTGAGTTTGGCTGTTGTGGGTGGAAGAAGAAGACATGTCAAGCGAGGAAAAGGTTAAAGGACGCTCCAGCAACATTTAAGTCCAAAGTGTGGACTCACTTTGAATATTATAGCAGTTCGGACGGGGCAAAGCTAAAAAAATACTACGCAATATGCACAAACTGCTTTGCAAAAGTCCGCTACACGGGAAACACAACCAACATGCACAGCCACCTCACGCGGCATCACCCGGAGCTCTGTGAGAAAGCCGTGGTTGGTGCTGGCTCAAAGCTGACACAGCCAAGTTTAGTGTCTAGGAGATGGTCTCCAGGTATCTTGCGCAACAGCCAGCTTTCTGTGCTGCCCTCTTATCACCAGAGGTAAGAAAAGTTTGCAATGTAGAAGTTGTAATCTACAGTATATGTGTAATAAATGTGAATAATTTATTGTATACAATTAATAAGTTTGTAAATAAATACTAATACATATGAAATAAACTTAATAGAATGAATAAACAATAAATAAATACTTTATACTTACTAATTATATATATATATATAATATGTAACCTCCAAATAAAAATTTACTAGTAAATTAAAGTAAAATTTAATTTACAGATTACTAGTAGTACTAATTGCAGCAATGTTACACTAAAATAGTGTCTGTTTTGTTGCAACTATTAAGAAACAAGTTTTTTTTGTTATTTTGTTTTCAGCAAAAAAAATAAAAAATGGAGATTAAATTTTCCTAGTTTAAAAATAAATCTTTTTATTTCTTTAAACATGATATATCTTGAGTTATTATTGATAATACATCGATTATCTTAGTATTGCCATATCGTGATATTATCGGTATCGTGAACAGTGTATCACGTATCGTATCGTATCGTGAGGTACCCAGTGATTCCCAGCCCTAATATGAACTCAGTTTGGTCACATGAGGAGCGTTCGAGGTGGATTCCAGACGAGAGCAGACAGCTGCAGGAGGCGTGTGTTGGGTGTATATTTCTAATAAATCTATTAAACTGATATTAAAAGGGCTTTGGGCAAAAGAAGTAACTCTCAAATATTGTCTGTTAATTTCATTTTGTCTCTTGCTTCATTCAGCCTTATAGGCCTTTAAATACGAGGATGGAAGTGTGAGACCAAGTGCCCCATAGAGGGGTACATTCTCAGACAATCTGGGGTAAGTTGTCACAATGGACTTTTCAAACAAATGTGGAGTTGTACCCCTTTATTAACTTTAAATTCAACTTTATTTCAAAAGAATTTAAATGTCCTGTGTGGCACAGATTGGTCTGGAGCTCTACAGACCTGGAACAGTTGGGACTGAAAAGAACCACATTGAGATAAAGACAATTATATTTCTGAAGTTAGACTGAACCCTGTCGTCTGAAAGTCTGTTTATATCATTTATGGAACTGTTCCTGTTAAAGGTGGGTTGTCTGAAGTTATCTTAAAGTTATCACTTTGGTTTCAGTCTTGCATTAAACTTAAGTCCCCTGTCTTAAGTCCCTGTGCTTGTAAAATGTGTCTTTGGGATAAAATTATATTATAACAAGAAGATTCAGGATGAAAGACTTTAGTTGCTTTTTCCAACTGCGGCTCTGTTTAAGACAGGTTCTCTCGTTTTGACCTCACGAGGTTTCTGTTACAGACACAGAGCTTACAACACAGACAAGAAGGCATTTTGGCAAAAACAGTGGCTCCAGATCTTACATCATGCACTGACCCCTTTGGCACAGATCAAAACAGGGCCGGACTAGCTCAACGCCCCTTACAGTTATCCAGGACCTGAACCAGTATTTAGACCAATTCAATCTGGACTTAGTCTGACTTCTTTTTGGACTCTTCTGTGTAAGTACATCTATCCAGCACTAACTCACTTTTACCTGGAGAAGAACTGGTTTTATTTTGAATTGGACAGATTTTAGATGAGTATGCACCACTGCTGGTCCCTCTGGAGACCTCAGAAATATAAAGCAGATAAACATGAGACCAAGAGTCAGTCATTGTAGAGACAGAAATATAAACATGAAAAACTGACAGCATAAAGTGAAAAGGGTCACTCTGTTTCTGTTCATCTACTGTCTTCTATCAAGGTTATTATATTATATTAAAATAAAAAGTGTGTTTCTTTGTGACAGAAAGAGCGGCAGCTGTCACAGAAGAAGAATCTTCCTGGGACTGGCTTTAATACAGACCTGATCTGAACCAGGACATGGACCACAGAGTTCTGACTGTGTTTTTGTCCTTCTGCTGCTCCGGTAAGTCTAATAATGGAAGGATAGAGCAAACCTAAGCTGTGTTTGAGATGAACTGCACCTGGACTGTAGGCGAGCAGGCGGCGCAGCAGTGGACGAAAAACAACTTTCTTTGAGTCGGACAGTTCATGAACGAGACCAGCGTGGTTTGGCTCAGATCTCAGCCTCTCGTCCAAAGTACAGATCTTGTGTGTCTAGAGTGTATTTGCTTAATAAAACTACAGTTATATAAACGCTTCTGCTTCAAAAGCTGCAGTCTAAAAAAATTACATTTATATTTTACATTTACATTTAGTCATTTAACAGACGCTTTTATCCAAAGTGACCTACAAGTGAAGAAAACAATAGAAGCAATGTCAACAACACGTAAGGTAACAAAAAGCATGAGTGCACCAGAAAACTAGTCAGTTAAAACCCAGCACAGTATATAAAGCTAAGGATAGGAGAGATTTTTACATTTCTTTTTTACCTTTTTTTTTTTTTTTATGAAAAGCAATAGATATAAAGGAAGTAGACTTCAGTGTTTGTCAGTCAGGTGTTGATGGAAGAGATGCATTTTCAGGCGTTTTTTTTAAAGATGGCAACAGAATCTGCTGATCTTGTAGCAGCAGTAGATCATTCCACCAATGAACAGATCCAGAGAAAGTACTTTTTTTTTTTTTCCTTTTTGGGATGGTACTTTGCAGAGCGCAAGGATCTGGTAGGATTATATAATAGGTCTGTATTAACGAGTGAAGATATGAGGGTGTGGAGCCAGTGTAACCTCATGAAGAGAGGAGTTATGTTCTCTTTGGTTCTTTAAAGATCACTATTGTCACTGCATTCAGGATCAGCTGCAGAGGTTTGGTTGTGCAGCAGGAGTCCAGCCAGAAGAGCATTGCAATAATCCAGTTTGGACAAGACAAGATCCTGGACTAGGATTTGCGTAGAGTGCTCCGATAGGAAAGGTCTAATGTTCCTAATGTTGTAGAGGATGAATCTACAGGACCTGGTGGTGCTGGCAACAGGACTTGAGAAGTTTAGATGATCATCAATTACCACTCCCAGATTTCTGGCAGTGCTACTACTACTATTCAATATAGATTACTCACTGGACTTTGAAAGTATTAGTTTGAAAAAAGACAAATCCATCTCATTAAGTTGATTTTAATATTGTGACTTTGTAGTGGGCTATTTGTCCAGAATAGATTAAAATGGTTAGGGTTGGGGTTAGACATTTCCCATCATGCACTCAAACTTTGCAGTCTGACGCCTTGATCCCACAAGTTTACTCTTTCTGCGCAGAGGAAACGTGAGTGCAAGTCAGCGACAGGTGGCGGCAAGTCAAACACAAAACTAACTGCAGTCAAGCAGAGAGAAAATTATACCTCAGAGAGAGAAGAGTCTATGTAATAAGATTAAAGATCTAATCTCTCCAGATGGGAGATGGGAGCCTCGATTCTTGGTGCTCCATACAGTGACCAAAGATCCTCACAAGACTACGACACACGAGAATATCTCATGTTTTGTGATCAAACATTAAATAAGCATTTCCTAATGACATAAAAATGAACTGATATCACTAACCAGTTTGCACTGGGCACGAATCGGCTGTGGTCGTATCTGGACAGGCTCGAATGCACCCTTAGACACCACTTACCATTTTTATCACAGAGATGTCATTTTTAATAGAAATTACTTTATTTTTTCTTTTACAGGGCTTTTTGGAGGAAACAGTAACAGTTCAACAGGTAAAAAGAAGCATAATTTAAAAATGACAAAATATAAGTAATAACTGAAAAGTAATGCTAACAATTCCAGCACGTAACTTAATCAGGTCTTATGTGTTTTTCTAAACTCTCAGAGTTACATTTCATGCATAAGATATTAGAGAGATAATAATTAAAACTTTTAACATAAAAAACTCATCCTGGAACAGCTTTGTGAAAAAATGTGGGAAAAATGATTAAGATGTCAATCAACAAACTACCTCAGTACGACTTTTATTTCATTAATAAATGTGTCCCGTCAGTTTTTGCTGTGGCTGTTGTCAAAGCCACCTGGTCTGAAGCTGCTGCCATTGACCTTCCTGTGTTGAGTTCCTCCAGTCACAGTCTGAGCTGCTTTATATCGGTTTAAACTGATCCTGACTGACTTTAATGGCTCCTCCTCTGTTCTGCTCCACTCTCTCTGCTCTTTTATCCACTGCTCTCTTTCTGTGTCAGACCCTGATGATGTCAGGCTGGTGGGCGGAGCCAGTCGCTGTGATGGAGCCCTGCAGGTGAAACACATAGACCAATGGAAGGATGTGGAGATGACTGAGTGGAACCTGAAGACAGGAGCTTCTGTCTGTCGTCAATTGGACTGTGGCTCTGTTCTTTCTGTTGAACAGAGAAGTGTTTCTGATCGTTCTGTTTGGTCGATGAGCTCCTCCTGTGACCAGTCCACATCTTCACTGAGAGAGTGTAGGGTCTCATTTGATTCATCCAGCTCCTTCCTCTATTCCCTCACCTGTTCAGGTAACACTACACTGATGACATCTGTGGCTTCACTTTGATCTTAAAATAATGTTTGTTTAAAAAACAACCATTAATAAATTAATAAAATACTGTATATTTACATCATCTATAGTTTAGTTGAATATTAACTAAATGTTACAAGCTCTATTTCCACTATTCAAAAATGTTATAAAAATGTCATCAAATTAAAAAAGTGAATTCATTTTTATTGAAGGATAATGCCTCGTCCACTCACAGTGTTTATAATAACCTCAGTGTGTAACATGTTCAGATGTAGAGAATAAAGAGTTTTTCTGTCTTTATTCAGCCTCTCTCTGTGTCCACAGACTCTGTGTCTGTCTTTATTCAGGCTCTCTCTGTGTCCACAGACTCTGTGTCTGTCTTTATTCAGTCTCTCTCTGTGTCCACAGACTCTGTGTCTGTCTTTATTCAGTCTCTCTCTGTGTCCACAGACTCTGTGTCTCTTTATTCAGTCTCTCTCTGTGTCCACAGACTCTGTGTCTGTCTTTATTCAGTCTCTCTCTGTGTCCACAGACTCTGTGTCTGTCTTTATTCAGTCTCTCTCTGTGTCCACAGACTCTGTGTCTGTCTTTATTCAGTCTCTCTCTGTGTCCACAGACTCTGTGAGGCTCCAGGGGCCCAGTCTGTGCTCAGGATCACTGGAGGTCCACTGGGACCAGTCCTGGACCTCAGTCTGTGAAGAGGACTTTGACCTGCAGGATGCAGAGGTGGTCTGCAGGGAGCTGGGCTGTGGGGCTCCTTCTCTCCTCCAGGGGGCGCTCTATGGAGAGGGGAGGGCTCCTCTGGGGCAGACGTTCCAGTGTGAGGGCCATGAGTCTGCTCTGATGAACTGTACCAGGTCCAGCTCAGGAAACACCTGCTCATCTGGAAAAGCTGTGGACCTCACCTGCTCAGGTGAGCTCTGCTCTCTTCTGTCTTTCTTAACATTCATATTTACATTTTATATATAAAATATTACAGGTAACAACAAGGAAACCATTATACATATTAAACTGATCCTGGAACAGCTCTGAGACAAAAATGTAGGAATAATTATTGAGATGCCCTTCAACAAACTACCTTAGGTTAACTTTTACTTTATTAGGCCCGAGCCGGTGATAGCCGGGAGGGCCTATTATTTTGCTCGGATTATTTTTATTTTATTTTTTTCTGCAAAATGACCTAAATTTGACCCAGTGAACATGCGCGAAAAGTCATTTTTATTGGGCCCAAAGTTCTAGCCTGGCTCCGCCCTCCTACGTACTTCCGCTCAATTTCATTTCGCTTTAGTACTTAGTCTGGGATCGCTGTATATTCTTAGGTTTCCAGAAATCAATTTTTTGTAGGACCAATCAGCGAACAGAGGGAGTGACTTGTTGTTTCCAGTCGGTTTCGGCGCATGACATACGTCACGACCACACGTTAGCGATTGGCTATGGCAGATCCTGAGTGACTCTGGGCAGATCCAATAGTTTTAAACTTCAACAGAGTTCCCGCATACAAGGAAGTAAACGCTTGTCAATGGAGCGAGGCCAGACTCTCTGTACAAATGAAATGTACGAGAGTCTGGTAGAACCAGGCTACCAAAGTTCAAGGTCGGCAAAAAATTTATGTATTTGAAGTCCCCGAAATAAAAATATGAAAAATGACTCAGTGGCGACCCCTAGAAAAGTCAAAATACATTGGGCCCATGGAAAGTGAAAGTACATTTTTTTCCAATGTAGAAATACAAAACTTGGAACATCCATAGGACACCTCAGGGCAAACAGAAAAGTCTATGACAGCCACAGCCTAAACTCAACAGGAAGTCCGCCATGTGGGGTGAAAGGCGCGACCACCTAAATCGCACCCCTCGCGTCAAAAGATTCAACTCATTGTGTTTAAATCTAAATGGCCCCAAATTTGGTGAGTATCATCTAGACACGTGTGCCAACAAAATTTGTCATTTTGTTTTTGATATCTTATCGGGTGTGGGTGTGGCAAGCCTGTAACGAGGCGGCCATTTTTGTGGTAATAAATTATCCGTTAACTCTCAAACGCCTTCTCGGATCAAGTTGGACCCAAAAAGGCGTTTGTGCACATTCATGACCTGAACACAAAGATATGCAAATAAAAGGATTAGCTTTAGAAATGGCCCTCTAGCGCCCCCTACAAACTTATAATGGGACCCAAGAATTTAGTTTGACATAGAGACATGAAATTTGGTACACACATCTCTTATGTCATGACGAACATAAAAGCCAATGACAACCACCCCCTATCTACAAATGTGTTGCCATAGCAACGGCGCAAATATGTGGAAAAAGTCAATGGGAAGGGAAAATTTTAGTTTGTCCTAGGCAAATGAAGCTTGGTACACACATCCAGCATGGGCTTATGAACATAAAAGCCAAAGGGGACCACACCCTATCACACACGAGAAGGCGGCCATTTTGAATTGAAAATGTGAACCGCCTTAGAATACACCTCACTTTTAAAAATTGACAGAAAACAGCTGCTTCATTCTAGCCTGGCTCCGCCCTCCTACGTACTTCCGCTCAATTTCATTTCGCTTTAGTACTTAGTCTGGGATCGCTGTATATTCTTAGGTTTCTAGAAATCAATTTTTTGTAGGACCAATCAGCGAACAGAGGGAGTGACTTGTTGTTTCCAGTCGGTTTCGGCGCATGACATACGTCCACGACCACGTTAGCGATTGGCTATGGCAGATCCTGTGACTCTGGGCAGATCCAATAGTTTTAAACTTCAACAGAGTTCCCGCATTCAAGGAAGTAAACGCTTGTCAATGGAGCGAGGCCAGACTCTCTGTACAAATGAAATGTACGAGAGTCTGGTAGAACCAGGCTAGCTTCATTCCACAAACACTAAACTTAGGCAAAATGAGCTAAACACACGTGTGCAAAATAGACAGCGCCTTTTCTTGTTGTTTTTGCTCAATTTATATTTTTATTTAATTTTTATTTTTCTGCAAATTTTTCTGCAAAATTATCTATGAAGTTTACGCTTTAAACCCAGTAAATGTGCGCAAAAAGTAAATTTTATTGGCCACTAAACTTAAGCCCAGTGAAAATTTGATTTATTTTAAGTATTTGAAAAAATAATTAAAAGAAATGACTCAGTGGCGACCCCTGGAAAATGAAAATACATTCGGCCTATGGAAAGTGAAAGTAATTTTTTCCAACGTAGAAAAATGAAACTTGGTAGATCCATAGAACACCTCAGGGCAAACAGAAAAGTCTATGACAGCCACAGTCTAAACTCAACAGGAAGTCCGCCAGGTGGGGTGGAGCAGCGTGACCACCTAAATCGCACCTCGGGTCAAAAGATTAAACCCAATGTGTTTTCTTCTAAAAGGCCCCAAATTTGGTGAGTATTATCTAAACACGAGTGCCAACCAAAGTTGTCATTTTGTTTTTTGATACATTTGTGGCTGTGGTCGTAATGAGCCTGTGAAGAGGCAGCCATTTCTTTGGGAAATAAATGCCATTTACGAAATGCCAGGATCCTTCCTTTAGAGGACGCTCCTCCAGAGCCAAGACTAGAGCCTTGGAAAGCTTTTCAGAATCTTTTGGAACTTGTAAACTTGTTCTTTTAGACAAGTAATATTTACATTTTAAATTTTTAACAGGCGTGTGCAGCGATTTCTGAGCAAATCAACAGCCAGTATTTTGTTTTTCTCGCCTTAACCCAAACATAATCCATTATTTTCAAAAGTTTAGACAGATCCCAGGAAAACCAGGGAATATGGAGACCTTTAACTCTAAATTACAAGGTGGTGTAGCAGGCCCCAGCAGTAGCACAGGCCCGAGATGATGAAGCAGGCTCCAGCCAGAAGAAGATTCAAGCAGAGGCACAGGCCCGGTTATTTGACATTATTGTGAAGTTTACGCTTTAAAGCACGAAATGCATTCCTCCGAGTACATGTGTCCCCGCGGTCGCAAGGGAGGCGAGGGCCTTTATCGCCGCTTGCGGCTTTAATTTATAAATGTGTCTCGTCTGTTTGTTGGAATCAGACGAAGATAAACTCTATTGATCCACAAAGAAGTGACACAAGGCTCAGTGTAGCCCAGCTAAACCCAGTGTAATATGGTAAGGGCCCCTGAGTTCTTATTCAACTCTTTCAATAACAACTTAAATCTAGATTATGAAATACTTACTGCTTCTTAAGTCTAATATGTATATCACGGCTTACCCTTTAAAACAATAGCACCTTTAATCACACACTGTCAATAAGAAAATGATCAAACCAGAGTTAAAATATCAACTTATATTTACTGATTTAGCAAATTCAGGAATATATAACAAAACATTATTCACTAAACAAAACAAAATGGCCCACACACCAAACACTCACACACACATGCTTCAGGTAAGTATTATACTGCAGTTATAAACCCCCTGTTGCAGGCCTGAGCGATGCTTGTGAGCGTGGAGACCTAAAACTTAGTGGTCGCTTCACTCTACGAGTCAAAAAAAAATATATCCAAAAGTACCTGGTTTTAGAAGGTCATAGTTACTCTGGGAAGAAAGCAGTAGTGTGTCCTAAGATGGCGGCACGATCTCGTCCCCTGGTCCTCGTTCTCATAGACATACATAAGAAAGGCTAGATGTCTCACGGCACAGTCTCCGACGGCATCACCGGCGGCCATCTTGAAACAGGCAAGCTTCCTATCGGACTCCATGGTACCTGATGTAAGGTGAGTGATCTGCACGAACATAAATACTTTTATCTCGCTGAAATCTTGACGGATTTACAAAATGTTTGATTTCTTACAAACGTTAATAATGTGGCTATAATTCTGGATGCGTGAACATGTTGAAATTGCAGCTTTTCTTTTGAAACGACTTAATCGTGCAGCATAGTTGTGTATCACGGCTAACGTTACCTGTGCAAGTTATCAAGGCTGAGACCACCATCGAGCTGTTCAGTTATAGTTTTACTGACACCAATAACGATTTTATGACAACTATTTTTTATCTATATTACAGTCATTGTGAATGTGGTTGTAGTTATTAGCTGGCTTTGAGTGAGACCTAACGTTAGTAGTTACAGGTTAGCTGTTACCCAGCAATTTTACATCAGTGGAGAGGCAGAATTGCTCTTTCTTTTCAATATAACTTAAGTTGCACATGATTTCCAATCGGTTTGGTTTGTTAAAAACATCTTATTATTTTAAATTTTTGTAAAATGTGTTTTCTGAAGACATGCACATTAACCTAACCCTAAGACATACACAGTACCTGGAAGTGTCACAAACCATTTTGAGTATATAGAAAAATGCCTGTATTTGTATCTGTTTGCCGAATTTATCACCACTGATACAGTCTGAACTGTATGATAATGTCATGCAACTTAATTTATACGGAAAGATCATTCAGGGGTGGCTAGTTCTAGTGTTTTTTTTTAAGCATAAAACATTTTTAAAGCATGTAGTGAATATCTGTGTACTATACTCCATATATCTTTTTTTGTTTTAAGGTGGCTGGAATAACAACCCTAATGCCAGTTCAAGTACATCTTCAGGAAGCTGATGGCCCGGTGTGGGGTTGTTAAACCATGCAGAGGCAATGTGACAGCACAGGATGACACAGAGTCCCTCCCAGCTGTCATTGTCACCTCTACAAGCCTGTCAGCTGTAGATATGTCCTCTGCAACAAATGAATAAATAGACTTTTGTGTAATTATTCCATATTTTGTGTAGTAATTCTATATCAGAACCCCTGATATACAATCCAAATAGTCTACAAGAAACTTCAGAGTGTTACCAAGAGGTTACCACACAGTAAGCCTTTATTATGTAGCCTATGTCTATGTTTTGGGTAACCAAAAGTCCTATGGGGAGTTTCTATAGGGCATTTTACAAAACACATGAGCATACCTTGGCAAATCAATGGTCTAAAGTACTCATATTTCATTCTATATTGATCTGCTTTTGTACACAGCTTTACAAGACCTGGTGCTTGGGCTCAGTTGTGTTTCTAAAGTCATATCAAGAGACCTAGAAGCTGAAATGTGGTCAGATGAGATGCTTGTTATCCAACAGAAAGAAAAAACAATATTCTAGCCTCTATAACTCTGTGCAAGTACTTCACATAATTATTCTGATTGTTTCCTAAGAAACTACAGGGTCTCAGTTTTCTAAAGAGGTCAGGCATTTGATGGTAGGCAAAAATAGCTGGGAACAGTGATCTCTGAAGTAGGCGCAGTGCAATGTCAAGGAAAAGCCTAGTAAATGGCCCAATCCTCAAGAAGTTAAAATAAACATAATAATTCAAATTATTTTATTATAATATTAACATTATAAAAGTGTGTGTGTGTGTATATATATATATATATATATATATATATATATATATATATTCATTCATTCCTTGGGCGTGTGTATATTCATTGCATCTCTATGTTCTGTTCAATGTTATTTTCATATGGAAGTCCATGGTTATAATTATTCATAAGTATGCAGTGTCATAAGTATATCTCTGACGTTTATAACAAACTAGACTGTTTAAAAATCGGTAGAAAATTTAGCAAGTTATGGTTATTTAAAAAGTACATGCACCATTAAAACACAATGTTACGAGTGAGCAAGCTGCCTGTGACAAGATGGCCGCCAGTTGCGGACGTCGACCTCCATTGGCCGACAGCGCGGACGAGACATCTAGCCTTTCTTATGTATGTCTATGCTCGTTCTCCCAAGATCACGGGCGGTCACGTCCACTGTTCCTCTCTGCTTCACTCCTCTCACGTGTACCGGTCCGGCAAAACATCGGCAACTCACTTTCAAAAGTCTATAGCTCCTCACAGTTCACAGTCTTCGTGCCTCAGGCCGAGAACACGAGAAAATATATACTAACAAGCTAGCAAGTTGTGTTAACTTAGCTCTCCTCAGATGCGCACACACTCGCTTAGCCAGCAGATGCTAAAACTTGAGCTAGTTACTTAACTTAGTTCAATATTTACGAGTGCAGGTCCGTCTTCGAACTGAAGAAACGCTCTTTTACTCTCCAAAACAACTGCAAAAATAGGTCTCTAAGCTAACTGTTGAGCTAACAGTCCAAAAACCTAGTTTTTTATTCTCAAAATGCGAAACACGTTTCTCTTTTTCTGTCGTTGTTTTTTCCGATGTTAAGCTAACAAGTGTTATATCATGCACTTCCGGTTTCACGTATGCCAAGTTAATACAAACATAAGACAGCAAAAGTAGTACACACATACGGCACTTCCTATGGAATATCAAAGTAAAATAAATAAAATATATATTCACAGCATTATACTGTTTATATCATTTAAACTTATTTCCAGGTGCTTTCAAGTGTTTTTAAAGATATTATCTAACAAATGAAATAGATTTTAAATCGTTTTTAACAATATTTATACAACTTATGAGCATTATATATACTTTTAAACCTTTTTAAACTGTAACTTATCCTATGAACTTTTCCACTGTATTATTATCATTACTGATTTATATCCAGGTTACATCAGCTACAATCAGGAACAGATGATAAAATATTTCTGAGACTGAGTTGTAGCGCCCACTCCCTTCTTCCTTGTGTCTGTGGCTGTTGTCAAAGCCACCTGGTCTGAAGCTGCTGCCATTGACCTTCCTGTGTTGAGTTCCTCCAGTCACAGTCTGAGCTGCTTTTTATCGGTTTAAACTGATCCTGACTGACTTTAATGGCTCCTCCTCTGTTCTGCTCCTCTCTCTGCTCTTTTATCCACTGCTCTCTTTCTGTGTCAGACCCTGATGAGGTCAGGCTGGTGGGCGGAGCCAGTCGCTGTGATGGAGCCCTGCAGGTGAAACACCTGGACCAATGGAAGGATGTGATGCTGTTTGACTGGAACCTGAAGACAGGAGCAGCTTTCTGTCGTCGATTGGACTGTGGCTCTGTGATTTCTGTTGAAAAGAGAATAGTTTCTGTTCGTTCTGTTTGGAGGATAAGCTCCTCCTGTGTCCAGTCCACATCTTCACTGAGAGAGTGTTTGAGCTCAGATGTTTCACCCAGCTCCTTCCTCCCTGTCCTCACCTGTTCAGGTAACACTACACTGATGACATCTGTGGCTTCACTTTGATCTAAAAGTCTTTTTATTAAACAACCATTCATAATTTAATACAATACTGTATATTCACATCACCTATAGTTTACTTGAATGCTTATTAAATGTTACAAGCTCTATTTCCACTATTCAAAAATTTTATAAAAATGTCATCAAATTAAAAAAGTGAATACATTTTTATTGATGGATAAAGTCTTGTCCACTCACACAGTGTTTATAATAACCTCAGTGTGTAACATGTTCAGATGTCGAGAATAAAGAGTTGTGTCTGTCTTTATTCAGTCTCTCTCTGTGTCCACAGACTCTGTGTCTGTCTTTATTCAGTCTCTCTCTGTGTCCACAGACTCTGTGTCTGTCTTTATTCAGTCTCTCTCTGTGTCCACAGACTCTGTGTCTGTCTTTATTCAGTCTCTCTCTGTGTCCACAGACTCTGTGTCTGTCTTTATTCAGACTCTCTCTGTGTCCACAGACTCTGTGTCTGTCTTTATTCAGACTCTCTCTGTGTCCACAGACTCTGTGTCTGTCTTTATTCAGACTCTCTCTGTGTCCACAGACTCTGTGTCTGTCTTTATTCAGTCTCTCTCTGTGTCCACAGACTCTGTGAGGCTCCAGGGGCCCAGTCTGTGCTCAGGATCACTGGAGGTCCACTGGGACCAGTCCTGGACCTCAGTCTGTGAAGAGGACTTTGACCTGCAGGATGCAGAGGTGGTCTGCAGGGAGCTGGGCTGTGGGGCTCCTTCTCTCCTCCAGGGGGCGCTCTATGGAGAGGGGAGGGCTCCTCTGGGGCAGACGTTCCAGTGTGAGGGCCATGAGTCTGCTCTGATGAACTGTACCAGGTCCAGCTCAGGAAACACCTGCTCATCTGGAAAAGCTGTGGACCTCACCTGCTCAGGTGAGCTCTGCTCTCTTCTGTCTTTCTAAACTCTCAGATTTAAATTTCTATGTAGAAAATATTACATGTGTAACACTTAAACAATTTAACATATTAAACTGATCCTGGAACTGCTCTGAGACAAAAATGTCTGAATAATTATTGAGATGAGTCTTCAACAAACTACCTCAGGACGACTTTTACTTAATTTATAAATGTGTCTCGTCTGTTTGTTGGAATCAGATGAAGATAAATTTTAGTAATCCACAAAGAAGTGAAAGAAGGCTCAGCTACTGACTATTTCTGAGTCTGAGCTGTAGCGCCCCCTCCCTTCTTCCTTGTGTCTGTGGCTGTTGTCAAAGCCACCTGGTCTGAAGCTGCTGCCATTGACCTTCCTGTGTTGAGTTCCTCCAGTCACAGTCTGAGCTGCTTTATATCGGTTTAAACTGATCCTGACTGACTTTAATGGCTCCTCCTCTGTTCTGCTCCACTCTCTGCTCTTTTATCCACTGCTCTCTTTCTGTGTCAGACCCTGATGATGTCAGGCTGGTGGGCGGAGCCAGTCGCTGTGATGGAGCCCTGCAGCTGAAACACCTGGACCAATGGAAAGATGTGATGCTGGTTGCCTGGGACCTGAAGACAGGAGCAGCTTTCTGTCGTCGATTGGACTGTGGCTCTGTGATTTCTGTTGAACAGAGAAAAGTTTCTTTCGTTCTGTTTGGAGGATAAGCTCCTCCTGTGTGAGTCCACATCTCCACTGAGAGAGTGTTTGAGCTCATATGATTCATCCAGCATATTCCTCTATTCCCTCACCTGTTCAGGTAACACTACACTGATGACATCTGTGGCTTCACTTTGATCTTAATCTTAATGTTTGTTTAAAAAAAAAAAAACATTAATAATTTAATAAAATACTGTATATTTACATCACCTATAGTTATGTTGAATGCTTACTAAATGTTACAAGCTCTATTTCCACTATTCAAAAATGTTATAAAAATGTCATCAAATTAAAAAAGTAAATTAATTTAAATTGATTTACACATCCTCATCCACTCAGTCTTTATAATAACCTCAGTGTGTAACATGTCAAGAATAAAGAGCTGTGTCTGTCTTTATTCAGTCTCTCTCTGTGTCCACAGACTCTGGGTCTGTCTTTATTCAGCCTCTCTCTGTGTCCACAGACTCTGTGTCTGTCTTTATTCAGTCTCTCTCTGTGTCCACAGACTCTGTGTCTGTCTTTATTCAGCCTCTCTCTGTGTCCACAGACTCTGTGTCTGTCTTTATTCAGACTCTCTCTGGGTCCACAGACTCTGTGTCTGTCTTTATTCAGTCTCTCTCTGTGTCCACAGACTCTGTGAGGCTGGTCCATGGGCCCAGGCTGTGCTCAGGATCACTGGAGGTCCACTGGGACCAGTCCTGGACCTCAGTCTGTGAAGAGGACTTTGACCTGCAGGATGCAGAGGTGGCCTGCAGGGAGCTGGGCTGTGGGGCTCCTTCTCTCCTCCAGGGGGCGCTCTATGGAGAGGGGAGGGCTCCTCTGGGGCAGACGTTCCAGTGTGAGGGCCATGAGTCTGCTCTGATGGACTGTACCAGGTCCAGTTCAGGGAACACCTGCTCATCTGGAAAAGCTGTGGACCTCACCTGCTCAGGTGAGCTCTGCTCTCTTCTGTCTTTCTAAACATTCATATTTACATTTTATATATAAAATATTACAGGTAACAACAAGGAAACCATTATACATATTAAACTGATCCTGGAACAGCTCTGAGGCAAAAATTTAGGAATAATTATTGAGATGCCCTTCAACAAACTACCTCAGGTCAACTTTTACTTAATTAATATATGTGTTTGTTTTTGGAATCAGATGAAGATAAACTTTATTGATCCACAAAGAAGTGACACAAGGCTCAGCTACAATCAGGAACAGATGATAAAATATTTCTGAGACTGAGCTGTAGCGCCCCCTTCCTTCTTCCTTGTGTCTGTGGCTGTTGTCAAAGCCACCTGGTCTGAAGCTGCTGGCATTGACCTTCCTGTGTTGAGTTCCTCCAGTCACAGTCTGAGCTGCTTTATATCGGTTTAAACTGATCCTGACTGACTTTAATGGCTCCTCCTCTGTTCTGCTCCACTCTCTCTGCTCTTTTATCCACTGCTCTCTTTCTGTGTCAGACCTTGATGAGGTCAGGCTGGTGGGCGGAGCCAGTCGCTGTGATGGAGACCTGCAGCTGAAACACCTGGACCAATGGAGAGATGTGTGGATAAATCCATATGACTGGATCCTGAAGACAGGAGCTTCTGTCTGTCGTCGATTGGACTGTGGCTCTGTGATTTCTGTTAAACAGAGAAAAGTTTCTGATCGTTCTGTTTGGTCGATGAGCTCCTCCTGTGTCGAGTCCACATCTTCACTGAGAGAGTGTGTGAGCTCCCATGATACATCCAGATCCTGCCTCTCTGCCCTCACCTGTTCATAATAAAAAATAATAAAATACTGTATATTCACATCACCTATAGTTTAGTTGAATATTCACAAAATGTTACGCGCTTTAAATCCACTATTCAAAAATTTTATAAAAATGTCATCAAATTAAAAAAGTGAATTAATTTATATTGATTTACACATCCTCATCCACTCAGTCTTTATAATAACCTCAGTGTGTAACATGTGCAGATGTCAAGAATAAAGAGTTGTGTTTGTCTTTATTCAGCCTCTCTCTGTGTCCAGACTTTTTTTTAATATATCCTTTATTTAATCGGGTGAAAAAGGCCTCATTGAGATTAAAAATGTCTTTTCAAGAGGGACCTGGTCAAGACGACAGCATTGCACACAGTTTCAGACAAATACAAGACATTATTAAACAGAGAAATAACAATATTTGTGGCTGCAGTAGCTCAGTGTGTAGAGCAGTTGTCTTTCAACCTGAAGGTAGTTGGTTCGATTCCCGCTCTCCCCACAGTTCATACTGTCGTTGTGTCCTTGGGCAAGACACTTAACCCACCTTGCCTCCAGTGGCTGTAACACTGGTAATTACTGTAGAACAATGTAAGTCGCTTTGGATAAAAGCATCAGCTAAATGAATAAATGTAAATGTAAAATGTAAATATTTTAATAAAAAGTTACAAAATAGTGTTTGTGCAAGTTTAAAAATGCTACATTTACCAAGCTCATTGAGTTCATGCTTCTTTAGAACAGATTTAAATTCTTCTAAAGTAAAAAGTTTAGATAGCTTTAGGTCCTTTTGCAGTTCATCCCCTGAACAGGGGCAGATACTGAAATGCTGCATTATCCAAGTCCGTTCTGACTCTAACCACCATCAGTGTGTTCTTCTGAGAACACACAACAAACTGTTTTTACGCATGTATGAGCAGAGGTAAGAAGGGAGGAGCCCAAGAATACATTTATAAATGAAAATGAGCAAATGAGACCACCTGCGAACATACAGGGACGGAAACTCATAAAACGTAAAGCACAATGATGAACAGTGTCCAGTTTTTTTAAAAAAGATGATCAGATGCTTTCATAAAAAAGATCGTAATCCATTAAAAGGTAAAAAAGTTACAAAAATTAAATGTTTTCTGGTATAAACTGAGAAACAGAGTTTGTTTCTAAAAAAAAGACTGAGCTTTAGTTTCAGTTTACGTACAAGATGCTCAATATGTTGCTTGAACAATTTTCATTAAAAAAAAAAAGCCTAAATACTTGTAAGATGAGACCATTTGTATTTCTTTTCTTTCAGGTGTTTTTACTTTAGGGAGCTGAGAGGGCAGCCATTTTCCATTTGAGAAAACCATAACTTTAGATTTGTCTGCATTTAACACTAGCCTCAGCTGATTTAGACGAGACTGAACTGCATCAAACGCAGACTGTAAGAAATCAAAGGCTTGTTCCACTGAAGGAGAGGAACAATAGAAAACTGTGTCATCAGCATAAAAGTGAAAAAAGGCATTTGACACATTTTGACAAAGATTATTCACATAAATAGAAAACAGCAATGGCCCCAGAACAGAACCCTGGGGTACTCCTTTAGTTACTGAAAGAAAGGAGGAACACATGCCAAAGAGGAAACCAGATTGATTGTTGAAAATTTCATAAACCTCAATTTTTTTTAAGCTGTTCAGCAACAATTTTCTCAAAGACCTTTGCCAGGATACATAACTTTGATATCAGCCTGTAGTTATTAAGATCGGCCGAGTCCCCTCCTTTCGGCAAGAGAAGAACAAAAGCAGACTTCCAGACCATAGGGATAACATTGTTAGAAAGGCTAAAGTTAAAAAGATGTGTCAGGGGTTCAGTTATAAAATCCGTTGACATTTTAAGAAAAAAAGGATCAAGATTGTCAGGACCTGCAGATTTGTCTGTTTCCAGCTCTTTGAGAGCTCTATAGACTTCTGCCTCAGTCACTTGTCTGAAAACAAACGAGCCAATGGAGGAAGGTAATGGAGGGGGCGATGAATACCCCATTTGTTCAATTAAGGTTTTTATGATGGGATGCAATGTCTCATATTAACAACCGATGAAACAAAATGTTTGTTGGAGTAATTTAGTATTTTAGATTTGTCTGTGAGAATAAGTGATTTTTTTATAATGCATTTTGGGAGTTTGTTGGTTTGTATGTTTGCGTAAGAAGATTTTATAACTTCCCAAAATTTCTTTGGGTCATTGAGATTACTCGTGGTTTTAGACAATATTCCGATTAACTCTTTTTAATAAAAGGGAAGTGCAGCAATTTCTAAGTCGTCTAAAACTCAGCCAGTCAACCTGAGACTTTTAAAAGTTTAGACAGTTTACAGGGAAAAATGAAACCTTTTACTCTAAATTAGCCAAAAGGTGCATGTTTGTTAATAATTTCAGACAAAGCATCATAAAAGTATTTCCAAGCTAGTTCCACATCATTAATAAAAAAAAATATTTCTCCAGTCATCCACAAGTCATGATAAAAAGCTGTTCACAAAAACATTAAAAATCCTTTTTAAACACAATTTGAGTTCTTCTTTTTGTATTTTTTCTTTGTCTAACAGTGGTGATAACACAATGGTCACTTAAATCATTGGCAAATATCCCAACAGCAGTATATTTATGTGGGACAGTTCTAAAAATTAGATCAAGGATGGAAGGTTTTATTGGCTGTTTAAGATTTGGCCGTGTTGGAGAACTGATTAGCTGCGTGAGATTAAGAGAATCACAAATTACTTTAAAATGATCAAACGTAGAAGCTGCCTTACCTCCCGCTACCCCTAACACAACCTCGAGTCTAAGCCCTAACGAAAGAAAAAGAACAGCCGGTCCCACCAGGTTAAACAAAAACAACTCAAGGCTTTTGCTGGCATAATCTGGCAAGCGGAGCCAGACGGAGGAGAGCTCGCAAACAAGCTGAGAGCAAAGTGTTGGAGTCAGAGAGAGACGGTGACATTACCTGTAGGCCTATTTATAGGCTCCAGAAAGCCGCCAAGACCAATTATCTCCTCTAATAATATAAGGGAAACAAAAAATAAGTCTTTATGTGGCACCAGCACCTAACAGCAAGAAATTCAAACTTTTTACTAATGAACAACAATGACAGAACAGTTACAAAAAATCTGTTATTTCTCACATAAATAGTGAACCCAGATTTTTACCAAATCTAATTTAGGGAGAAGACTTCTGACATTAAGATGAGCAATTCCAAGGCCACACTTTAACAGCTTTAAAATCATCAAGAGTGCTCAAACACAAACAAGGTTCTGGACCAGGGTTGGATTCAACATTCCCTGACAGTAGAAGAAGCAGTAAAATAACACACTGTTTCTTTACCGAATTGTTTACCGGCATGAGATTGTTTTTCTTGTTCCTCGTCCAGCTGAAGGACTGACTGTAAAAAGTCAGTAACCAGTTGTATTGTTCAAACAAGAAGACAAAAGAGTGCATAGTCAAAATATTTTCTGTAAACATTAAAAACAGTTTGCAGGACTTTTATTAAAATTCAAAGCATTAAAAAAGTTGGGATCAGTGACTTTAGAAACAGAAAAAAACATGTGGACAACTTTGACATCCATATTTGACTTTTACCTCATATGTCCAGTTAAAAGAGGAAAAATAGACAGACACATGCTGACCTTTGTGGCAGTTTCCAAATTGTACAGACCTCAGTCGATACAAGGCCTAAAGTAGTGCTGCAGACTCCAGCAGAAGCACAGGCCCAGGGTGGTATAACAGGTTCTGGTGGAAGCAAAGGCCCTGTTTACTAAAGCAGGCTTCAGAATGGAACAAGCCCAGAGTGGTATGGTTGGGTCCAGCGGTAAACACAGGCCTGATATGGTAAAACAGGCTCAAAACAGTAGCACAAGCCCCTATAGCTAGCAGTATAGGGCCCAGCAAGAGAAAAAAACCCACAAAGAACATGGTATAGAATCCACATTTGTCAGGATTACAAGATGTATTTATCACAGAGTTGTCATGTCCTAGTGTTATGTGTTAGTTCTTCTTCTTCTGGTGTTTATTATGTGTTAGTCTGCTGTAGTAATGTATTTAAGTTCCTGTGTCTTAATGTGAAGTGTCTTACCTCTGTTTGTATGTGAGAATGACTTCCTGCCCTTGTGTCTTTCCCTCCTATGTGATTGCCTGCTCCGCCCTTAATGTGCTCCACCTGTGTCTCATTGTGTTCACTCTATAATCCCTGTGTTTCCAGTGTTCAGGGTCAGATTGTCTTTCCTTCACCCCTGGTAGTAGTGGACCCTGTCTTGATGTCAACTTCCGTGTGTGAATATGGACCTTGCACTTGTAAACCTAAATAAATCCTTCTGGGACCATATGCCTTCGTGGGGTTCTGCTTTGAGAGTCCTTTTACCTGTTCCAGACACCAGGGTCGTGACAAGAGTTGCAGATTGAAACTGCTTCAATAAAATATAATCTAGGGCCATTTTAAATGGGTTAAAAACAGACACAAGACATGCTGCCATCTTGGATGGGACAATCCCAAACAGGTGTCTGTCTTTATTCAGCCTCTCTCTGTGTCCACAGACTCTGTGTCTGTCTTTATTCAGTCTCTCTCTGTGTCCACAGACTCTGTGTCTGTCTTTATTCAGTCTCTCTCTGTGTCCACAGACTCTGTGTCTGTCTTTATTCAGCCTCTCTCTGTGTCCACAGACTCTGTGTCTGTCTTTATTCAGCCTCTCTCTGTGTCCACAGACTCTGTCTCTGTCTTTATTCAGTCTCTCTCTGTGTCCACAGACTCTGTCTCTGTCTTTATTCAGTCTCTCTCTGTGTCCACAGACTCTGTCTCTGTCTTTATTCAGTCTCTCTCTGTGTCCACAGACTCTGTCTCTGTCTTTATTCAGTCTCTCTCTGTGTCCACAGACTCTGTCTCTGTCTTTATTCAGCCTCTCTCTGTGTCCACAGACTCTGTGTCTGTCTTTATTCAGTCTCTCTTTGTGTCCACAGACTCTGTGTCTGTCTTTATTCAGTCTCTCTCTGTGTCCACAGACTCTGTGAGGCTCCATGGGCCCAGGTTGTGCTCAGGATCACTGGAGGTCCACTGGGACCAGTCCTGGACTTCAGTCTTTGAAGAGGACTTTGACCTGCAGGATGCAGAGGTGGTCTGCAATGTTTTCTCCAATAAACAATAATAAATCCAAAAAACAGTCCAGTCGCTGTGCTGGCACTGCGAGGTGAGACTCAGAGGTGAGTGGAGACCAGAGTTTGTCTGGTCTTGGGACCTGGAGGCTACAGCTGATGTGTGTCGAGACATGAACTGTGGTTCAGCTGTTTCTGGAGAAATAAGAGAGGATTTTCCAGAGGGACCTGTGTGGAGACTCTCAGAAGACTGTGTAAAGCAAACATCTTTGAGAGAGTGTGCAGAGGGAACAGACTCCAGTCTCACTTCAGGCCTCGAAGTGGTGTGTTCAGGTAAAATAGCTGTTTAAGGAATTTTATTCTTTTATTACTTTTTGAATTAAAGTTGAATATTCAGATAATTTCAGATACATTATGATTTTATTTTCTTGTATAAAATTCAAATTTGTCAAAATAATTAATCTTTTTTAGAAAACAAATGTAGTGGAAAGGTACTGCTTTTGCTTTGGTTCAGCATGACCTGATCAATTGGATTCATTAGTGGACCATGGGTCAAACACAAAAATCTTTTGCAAGTAACTGAACGAAATACTCCACTCCATTTTGTTCGGACGAGGTAGCGCCTCAATGAAAGACTGTGAACTTAACCTGTTTGACCTGAACTTACGATGTTTGACCCAGACATTTCAAAATCAGACTAGTGGACCTAAAGAATGGAAATGTGCACAGATGCACAAACCTACCTGAATTTCTTATTTTTTTAAGATCTTTGAAGTTAATGTGAGCACCATGAGTGAGGACACTAGACTGGTTCTGGGATTTTTAAACCAAGTGGCTCCTCTTTAATGCAGTAGGCAATTCCCAATGGTTCAATATGCTCAACCATTATTGCAGATTAAATCAATTAGGCAATTTCAGTTGCAAAACATGACAACCCCTTGGCAGGCCAATTTTGGCCCCATTTTGGGCCTCCCTGATCTAAGGGTTAGAGTAAATATTAAAGGTTCCAATGACACCTCTACTTTTGGTATGTGATTGTTTTTTGTTCTTAACATGTGTCAAAAAATAATTACATAAAAAAATTCTGATCTTTCATGTCTTCATTGAGAACCTCAAAAAACCTCAGTGCTTGTGGAAAAAATATATAAAGCCTTGACTTAATAAATGAAAGCTAATTGGAGTCAGGGTTTCGCACACCTGGAGTCTCGTTAAGATAATACGTTTGGAGGACGACAGCCACTTTGACAGAATAAAAACCTCTCAAACATTTGGAGTTTGCTCTGCACAAGAAGAACAGGCTCATGTCACGAGTAATTGAAATATAGTGTAAAGCATCTCTGTTCATGAGTCTACAATACGTTAAACACTGAACAAGCAGGGTATCCACAGCAGGACACCACAAAGGAAGCCAGTGCTTAGTAAAAAGAACATTTCTGCACGACTGAAGTTTGTAGAAGATCACATTGACACAAACATTATTCCAGCTGTAAAGTATGGAGGAAACATCATGATGTGGGCCTGCTTTACTGCATCAGGGCCTGGCCAGCTTCAGTCATTAAGGGGAAGATGATGAGATGAGATGTTATGGATTGACTTTAAAGTTTAAAAGTTTATTGCCATTTGCACAGGTACGTTTCAGTACAGGTACATTGGAATTCTTCTTGAAGAGGGCCATGAGACGTTCAAAGAATAAGACAGAGCTAAAGCCATTCTGCAGGAAGAATGGGCTAAACTTTCTCCTCAACGATGTGCAGGTCGGATCCACAGCTTCAGGAAGCGCCTGGTTGAAGTTATTACTGCCACAGGTCAACCAGTTATTAATTCTAAGGGTCCACTTACTTTTTCCACTGACTTTTTAAATGTTGAGTGTGTTCAATAAAGACTTAAAAGACATTTTTAGACACATTATGTTTGTCATTACCCTTGACTTAGATAAAAATAGAATCACATTTTAAGACAAGTTTAACTCCAAAAGGTTCACATACTTTTCTTGCCACTGTATAATTTTTTTGAATTTGTAATCTTTATATTTCTTTCCAATAATTAGTATATTTAGATTTTTTGTTAAATTTTTTTGTGAAGATAATACGTTTGGAGGTCTGGACAACAGCCATTTTGACTGAATAAAATGTACCAGTTTTCCACTAATTATTTAGAAGTTTTCAACTATTTAAACCCCAATTTAATTCACAGAATTGAAGATAAAATAAATGTGATAACTTAGCTACAACCTAACCAACCCCGTGTGCGCAAAACAAAACATGCTTCGCCCACAGCAGTGATAGAACGCCTCAAGCTCTTATCGACAGTCTCTTCAGTCCTGGACTTGGACTCGAGGTCGAGTCATCAGCTCTTTTTGTGACTCGACTCGAGGAAAGGCCTCAATGACTTGACTCAGACTTGCCCTTATATGGCTTGGAATCAAACTGGGAATGGTTTATTCCCAGACACAAAGACTCGGGACTCGACTTAGACTTGAGCAAAGGACTTGCAAGGCACGCTCAGCGGCACCATCACACATCCTCTGCTTGTTGCACATGTTCAGAGCTCTCATTTAACTCCAGGCATGTTTAATGAAAAGGGCATCTTAGTTGCATGTGGCAGAGTGGTTAGCACGCCTGCCTCAGAGCAAGAAGGCTTTGAGTTAAAAACCTGGCCTCTTTCTGTGAAGAGTCTGAATGTCCTCTATGTGTTACAGTGGGATTTCTCCAGGTACTCCGGCTTCCTCCTACCGTCCAAACACAAGCATTTACAGGTCAAGATTTGTAATTCTCTTGGACTTTTTTGAGTGACTTGGACTTGCAGTTCAACTGAAGATGACTCGACTCAGACTCGACTTGGACTTGGACTCGGACTTGAACACTGGGGACTTGAAAGTGACTCAAAAACTGGTGCCTCGACTACAACACTGGTCCTGCACATGTGAGTGTCACCTGCTGCTCATCTCCCGGCTCCGAGAGGCAGGGCCGACAGTTTGCAGCAACAATGGAGAAAAGTAAAACTGTGCCAGGGTGGAGAGTGGAGTTATGCTGTAGAAAATCAGACTGGGCTATATTTACACGGTGAGTGTGTGGAGTTTGTGATCTAAAGGGTTTTCCTCCAGGCTGTCGGAGCTGTTGCAGTTGTGTTATTCTTGAAGTTTCTGTTTGTGGTAGAAACGGGAGCTCTGTTAATACTAGTGTGCTTTGAGAATATTTGTGAGTTCATGTAAATATGTGCAGTAGTGCTTTAAACCCACCATGTGTGAACATAGAGTTAAGAGTTTTGATCCTTTGTCAGTGGAAATTATGGAGAGCTTATCATTATTTTTTTTGAGGGACGGTTTGTAGCCTAGAGGATCTGTTAATACCTAAATACTTTGTGACCAGCGCTGAGTGGGAGGGTTTGTCTGGGGCTGCAGATTCACATGAGTCTTTTGAGATTGGTAGAATGTGTGTCTTAATTCAGTTTATATGGTGATTTGATATTTTGGAAAACATGTTGATGATGGTAATTGTTTCCTGTAATGAAGGGGCTGGGTTCTGTAGATGTAATAATAAATAATTTGTGTACAGACTTATGGTGTTAAGGGCTTTTGACCTGTATCCCATGAATTATATTGTTCTGTCTTATTGCGGTTGCTTATGGTTCAGTGAAAAGTGCAAACAGAGATGGATTTTGAAATTTTTCTTATGTTTCTTAATCTAAATCTTGTAAATTGTTTTTATTCCTGTAAAGCACTTTGAGTTACCCAGTGTTTGAATTGTGCTATAGAAATAACATTGCCTTGTTTCTATGTGAGACGTGGAGATGGTTAAACAGTCTACAGAGGTTGTCCGAAGCATGTCTTTTTTTGCTGAAGTGAAAGTTTTTTTTATAATTTTAAGATCTGTGTTCTTAAGGGAAGGTGGGCGGTAGTTGGATGGTTGAGTTGGATCCTTATTTGGCTTTAATAATGGGCTGCATCATTTATTATGTCTTCACACACACAAACTTCAGCGTCACATGCTCTGTCCAGCCTCAGTTCCCAGGAGGCTCCTTCCAGCTCATCTGTCCCACTGTGGACCCAGCTCAGAACCACACCCTGCCAGCTGTCAATCACTCCGCCCACTTACTGTTCCGCCCACAGAGGAGGCTACACCTGTGTTTATCACCTCAATGTTTTCTCCCACAACTTCTCGTCTCAGAGCCAGACCCTCTATCTCACTCTCGGAGGTAACTTTAGCTCCATCTCAACAAACCTGGTTATGGTGTTGGGTCTCAGTGGTTTGCAGATCATATTTAAAGCTTACTACTTTTTAAATTAAAATTGCGAAAAACGCCTCAGTATTCCCCACCACAGGACAAGCAGAAGATGGATGGATGGATATTTTGAAAAACTGATATTTAGACACATTATATAAACAATTTGAATTTATTAACCTGAGATCATTTCAATCCTGTTTTTATTTCTTCCAAACTTACTCCTGATAAAGCTACATTTAAATAAGCAAGTCCTTATTTAGACAAACATCTTTGACCTAAAACCAAAATCCACCTAAAATCCACCTAAAACCTGTTTGAATCCAACTATAACCTTATTATTTTGAAGCGCAAAGAAGAATAGGCAGGCAAAAGGAGAAACAAGAAAAAGTTAACAGAGAAACTGAGGAGAAACTGAGAAAATTAGCAGAAGATAAAGCTGTACAAATTGAGGAGTTAGAAGGGGAGATTATGAAAAAACCTGTTCTAAGCCCCTATCCTTCTTTACAAGCTTCTATCGCCGAGAGCAAAAGATTGAAAAAGTGTCCCTGCTCTACTTTCCCTCCTCCACACCCCGAACCAGAACCGGCAGACCCCTCTGGGGAGCTGCAGCCAATCCAGCAGACACAGTCTGAGCCACAGCGTCTGCCCCTGCCTCCGCCTCCCTCTGCTCCGTCTCACAGACCTCCAGCACATTTCTCTGTGGAGCTGATAGCAGCTAGCTCCGGGAAGAACCGCCACACAACAAAGCTGTAGCAAAGCATACTGTTACGGAGCCCCTCTGGTCACACTATGTCAAAAAAAAAATATATGTAACTAAGTCGTGGCCTCAAGATACGCTAAGTCGTGGCCTCAAGATAGTGAAGAGTCTGACACATGGACCCTTTGTTATTTAAATGGACCCTGTACTGTAGTGCAATGTAATACTTCACATTCTGTGCAATATTATCTGTTTTAATATTCAGTGTAATATAGTTTGCTGCAGTTCTGCTTCTATGTATTTACTAGTACTGTTCATCACAATCAATTTAATTCTGTTAATACAATAATGTAAATCTTGTAGGATGCATATCCATGGTCCTTTATAACTCTTCTTCATATTTTATAGCATATATTTATACTTTTTACATGTATATAGGCTACTTGTTTATTTACCAACTTATATTATTATTTATATTTCTTTAAATGTCTTGATGTGCACATCAAATGTGACACAACAATTGTCTCCTGGGTTATCGATATCAATAAAGATCAATATTTAATATAATATATAATATATACAACACATTTTGGAAAAGCATGTCTGTGTAGTACGATAAAACGTCAGCAGAGGGCGTTCTAGGCTTAGGTCACGGTACCTCTATTTGGCTGTATGTATGAGCCTTATGGGTGGCAGAGTTAGCGTGCATGCTTTCGGGAGAAAAGCTGCTCCATTGTGCATTCTCCTTTTATATTCACTTATCTTGAGGCCACGACTTAGCGTATCTTGAGGCCACGACTTAGCGTATCTTGAGGCCACGACTTAGTTACATATATATATATTTTTTGACATAGTGTGACCAGAGGGGCTCCGTATACTGTAATGAAAACGGATATAAACAAAGCAAAAACGTATCCATTCATTTAGATGTCAAAATCCTAGAGCGGGACAAGATGATCAGCCAGCCACAGTCCGAGGACGGAGGCTACGGCCGACATTCAAAATCACAAAACAAACACGGGCGAATTTAAAACTATGTTCTACAGACTTTGTGAAAGTTACAATCTTGACACTCTTGGGGTAGAGCGAGCATTGAGAGTTAAGAGTGGACTGGTGCTTAGTGAAAGAATCCTGGGATCCACTGGTTGACACAAAACTGATATTGTACAAAGAGGGCCTATGGACAACTCGCGTTGAGCTCGTCTTGACTAGAACTGTTGATCATTACCAAGGGCTTGCGGATTATTCAAAAGTAGCTCATTGTAAACAAGGCGACAACAAATCAACCTATTGTATTTCAACCAATTACAAGAGGTGTTTGATACAAACAGCGGTATAACTCTCCCCGACAACCAGGAGACGAGGCCAAATGGCGGCAGTAGCTCAGTGAGTACTGTCTCAGTAGCGGCTGTCCTTCGCCCATCGGGTGGGCAGTTCGATTCCTGCTCAAAACATCATAACATCCCGCTCTCCCCCACATACTGTCGTTGTGTCCTTGGGCAGGACACTTAACCTACATAGCCTCCGGTGAAGTTCTGTAACACTGGTAAATAGTTTAATGTATGTAAACCGCTTTGAGTGCCTACTCCAGTCGGTGGAAAAGCGCTATATAAAAATAAGGATTATTATTATATGCCAGTCAACTACAGAATGCATTTCTTAGTGGAATGAAACCTGAATTAAGTTATTTTATAATAATAATAATAATAATAATAATAATAATAAACTTTATTTTATAAAGCGCCTTTAAAGGCAACTTCTCAAAGCGCTGTACAAAGACAAGCAATACAAAGCTCAAACAATAAAATAACATCAAAAATCAAAGCTAATTTAAAAATTAAAACAATAAAATAACATCAACAATCAATGCTAATTTAAAAATTAAAACAATAAAATAACATCAACAATCAATGCTAATTTAAAATTAAAACAATAAAACATCAACAATCAAATGCTAATTTAAAAAAATAAGTCTTAAGTCTACCTTTAAAAATGTCATAGCCCTGTGCTTCTCTAAGATCAGGAGGCAGAGAATTCCAAAGGACAGGAGCAGATGAAGAAAAGGCCCTGTCACCCATAGATCTTAAGCGTGTTTGAGGAACAGACAACAAGTTGGATTGTGCAGAACGCAGTCTCCGAGTTGGGGTATAGGAGGTTAACAATTCAGATAAATAATAAGGGGCCACGCCATGTAATGCTTTATATGTCAGCATCATGATTTTAAAATCTACTCTGAATCTGACTGGGAGCCAGTGTAAGGACTCCAGAACTGGAGTGATGTGATCGCTGACCCTGGTCCCAGTTAATATCCTGGCGGCCGAGTTTTGTACATATTGTAGTTTTTTAAGTGTGGCTTTAGAGACTCCGGCTAGAAGGGCGTTACAGTTATCTATCCTAGAGGTGACAAAGGAGTTCATCAGCTTTTCAGCTACTGAGAAAATTAGCATAGGACGTAGTCTAGCTATATTTCTGAGGTGAAAAAAGGATGATTTAACTGTGCTCTGGACAAAAGAATCAAATGAAAGCCTGGTATCAAAAATAACTCCAAGATTCCTCACTTTAGCTTGAGTATCCAAGACAGAGCCATCAATGGTCAAAGATAAGGAACCAGCTTTTGAAATTTGTTGACGGGAACCAATAAGCATAATTTCGGTTTTGCCACTATTCAGACACAAAGAATTTGTACTCATCCATTCCTTTATCTCAGAAACATAAAGAAATAAAGAGAATTTTATAAAGAAATATCCAGTCGGATGTTCCACAGCAGCATTAACAGAGCTGGAAATGGGCTGGTATTCTAAAATCAGTGTTTGTCGCTGACTGTTGCTCTTGTATGCTTAATCATGTTTGTTGTATTTCATGACTCTGGATTCTCAGAGTGAGATCGATTTGATCTTTACTAAGTCAGTGTTCATGTACGTGCAAGTGCCACCTGACGATGAGGTGTCGACCTCAGATGAACAATCTGATCTTTGGGAGACCTTTGACCCCGTGTACAACAATGAGACAATGGTTTAACATCAAGTTCCACGGCTCCATGAGGTGACCACACTCAAGTCCTAAGGGCCGTATGGTTCACTGAATTTATTACGCTTAAGAGAATTAATTGAATCATTCTGAATGTACATGTGTCTCACTCCTGTCTCTGTTTCTTTTGGTCACAGGGACAGGGTCAGGATAGGTAGGCTCAGGCCGGAGATATTAAGTTCGATGAGACGACCAGCTTGACCTCCAGCATTTTTCTATGTTTTAGAGTAATACTGTGTTTTTGATTCATTGAATTATTGGATTAAGAGAATCAGTGCATTACTCTGGAAAAACAGGGGAAATGATATGGGAATTGTATAATTCTAATTGTTAAACACAGGTTTGCTCTTGGTTCTGCTCATGTCCTGTCCTTCAGGCTAATCCAAACATTGACACAGACATAGCCACCATCCTCTGGGTTATTGGTCATGTGGAGGCGTAAACATACACCTCCACACTGTTTACTGCTGGATGTAAAATCTCATGTGGTGTTTACTTTGTTAAGCAAACTTCAGCCTCTACCGTTTGTCACATGTTTGTACTTTTGCTTCATTCTTGCAAAAATTAAACCTGACCAGTCACTTTTAAATTGAATACGGTCTCCATCGTCTCATTAATCTGAACAGAAATTCTAATAACAAAAATAACCTTAAAAACAGCGAGTAATGACATTTACACAGAGACAAGTCGGATATGAACTCAGTTTGGTCACATGAGGAGCGTTCGAGGTGGATTCCAGACGAGAGCAGACGGCTGCAGGAGGCGTGTGTTGGGTGTATATTTCTAATAAATCTATTAAACTGATATTAAAAGGGCTTTGGGCAAAAGAAGTAACTCTCAAATATTGTCTGTTAATTTCATTTTTGTCTCTTGCTTCATTCAGACTTATAGGCCTTTAAATACGAGGATGGAAGTGTGAGACCAAGTGCCCCATAGAGGGGTACATTCTCAGACAATCTGGGGTAAGTTGTCACAATGGACTTTTCAAACAAATGTGGAGTTGTACCCCATTATTAACTTTAAATTCAACTTTATTTCAAAAGAATTTAAATGTCCTGTGTGGCACAGATTGGTCTGGAGCTCTACAGACCTGGAACAGTTGGGACTGAAAAGAACCACATTGAGATAAAGACAATTATATTTCTGAAGTTAGACTGAACCCTGTCGTCTGAAAGTCTGTTTATATCATTTATGGAACTGTTCCTGTTAAAGGTGTGTTGTCTGAAGTTATCTTAAAGTTATCACTTTGGTTTCAGTCTTGCATTAAACTTAAGTCCCCTGTCTTAAGTCCCTGTGCTTGTAAAATGTGTCTTTGGGATAAAATTATATTATAACAAGAAGATTCAGGATGAAAGACTTTAGTTGCTTTTTCCAACTGCGGCTCTGTTTAAGACAGGTTCTCTCGTTTTGACCTCACGAGGTTTCTGTTACAGACACAGAGCTTACAACACAGACAAGAAGGCATTTTGGCAAAAACAGTGGCTCCAGATCTTACATCATGCACTGACCCCTTTGGCACAGATCAAAACAGGGCCGGACTAGCTCAACGCCCCTTACAGTTATCCAGGACCTGAACCAGTATTTAGACCAATTCAATCTGGACTTAGTCTGACTTCTTTTTGGACTCTTCTGTGTAAGTACATCTATCCAGCACTAACTCACTTTTACCTGGAGAAGAACTGGTTTTATTTTGAATTGGACAGATTTTAGATGAGTATGCACCACTGCTGGTCCCTCTGGAGACCTCAGAAATATAAAGCAGATAAACATGAGACCAAGAGTCAGTCATTGTAGAGACAGAAATATAAACATGAAAAACTGACAGCATAAAGTGAAAAGGGTCACTCTGTTTCTGTTCATCTACTGTCTTCTATCAAGGTTATTATATTATATTAAAATAAAAAAGTGTGTTTCTTTGACGACAGAAAGACGGCAGCTGTCACAGAAGAAGAATCTTCCTGGGACTGGCTTTAATACAGACCTGATCTGAACCAGGACATGGACCACAGAGTTCTGACTGTGTTTTTGTCCTTCTGCTGCTCCGGTAAGTCTAATAATGGAAGGATAGAGCAAACCTAAGCTGTGTTTGAGATGAACTGCACCTGGACTGTAGACGAGAGCAGGCGGCCGCAGCAGTGGACGAGAAAAACAACTTTCTTTGAGTCGGACAGTTCATGAACGAGACCAGCGTGGTTTGGCTCAGATCTCAGCCTCTCGTCCAAAGTACAGATCTTGTGTGTCTAGAGTGTATTTGCTTAATAAAACTACAGTTATATAAACGCTTCTGCTTCAAAAGCTGCAGTCTAAAAAATTACATTTATATTTTACATTTACATTTAGTCATTTAACAGACGCTTTTATAAGTAACCTACAAGTGAAGAAAACAATAGAAGCAATGTCAACAACACGTAAGGTAACAAAAAGCATGAGTGCACCAGAAAACTAGTCAGTTAAAACCCAGCACAGTATATAAAGCTAAGGATAGGAGAGATTTTTACATTTCTTTTTTACCTTTTTTTTTTTTTTTTTATGAAAAGCAATAGATATAAAGGAAGTAGACTTCAGTGTTTGTCAGTCAGGTGTTGATGGAAGAGATGCATTTTCAGGCGTTTTTTTTTAAAGATGGCAACAGAATTAGCTGATCTTGTAGCAGCAGTAGATCATTCCACCAATGAACAGATCCAGAGAAAGTACTTTTTTTTTTTTCCTTTTTGGGATGGTACTTTGCAGAGCGCAAGGATCTGGTAGGATTATATAGTAGGTCTGTATTAACGAGTGAAGATATGAGGGTGTGGAGCCAGTGTAACCTCATGAAGAGAGGAGTTATGTTCTCTTTGGTTCTTTAAAGATCACTATTGTCACTGCATTCAGGATCAGCTGCAGAGGTTTGGTTGTGCAGCAGGAGTCCAACCAGAAGAGCATTGCAATAATCCAGTTTGGACAAGACAAGATCCTGGACTAGGATTTGCGTAGAGTGCTCTGATAGGAAAGGTCTAATGTTCCTAATGTTGTAGAGGATGAATCTACAGGACCTGGTGGTGCTGGCAACAGGACTTGAGAAGTTTAGATGATCATCAATTACCACTCCCAGATTTCTGGCAGTGCTACTACTACTATTCAATATAGATTACTCACTGGACTTTGAAAGTATTAGTTTGAAAAAAGACAAATCCATCTCATTAAGTTGATTTTAATATTGTGACTTTGTAGTGGGCTATTTGTCCAGAATAGATTAAAATGGTTAGGGTTGGGGTTAGACATTTCCCATCATGCACTCAAACTTTGCAGTCTGCGACCGCCTTGATCCCACAAGTTTACTCTTTCTGCGCAGAGGAAACGTGAGTGCAAGTCAGCGACAGGTGGCGGCAAGTCAAACACAAAACTAACTGCAGTCAAGCAGAGAGAAAATTATACCTCAGAGAGAGAAGAGTCTATGTAATAAGATTAAAGATCTAATCTCTCCAGATGGGAGATGGGAGCCTCGATTCTTGGTGCTCCATACAGTGACCAAAGATCCTCACAAGACTACGACACACGAGAATATCTCATGTTTTGTGATCAAACATTAAATAAGCATTTCCTAATGACATAAAAATGAACTGATATCACTAACCAGTTTGCACTGGGTACTAATCGGCTGTGGTCGTATCTGGACAGGCTCGAATGCACCCTTAGACACCACTTACCATTTTTATCACAGAGATGTCATTTTTAATAGAAATTACTTTATTTTTTCTTTTACAGGGCTTTTTGGAGGAAACAGTAACAGTTCAACAGGTAAAAAGAAGCATAATTTAAAAATGACAAAATATAAGTAATAACTGAAAAGTAATGCTAACAATTCCAGCACGTAACTTAATCAGGTCTTATGTGTTTTTCTAAACTCTCAGAGTTACATTTCATGCATAAGATATTAGAGAGATAATAATTAAAACTTTTAACATAAAAAACTCATCCTGGAACAGCTTTGTGAAAAAATGTGGGAAAAATGATTAAGATGTCAATCAACAAACTACCTCAGTACGACTTTTATTTCATTAATAAATGTGTCCCGTCAGTTTTTGCTGTGGCTGTTGTCAAAGCCACCTGGTCTGAAGCTGCTGCCATTGACCTTCCTGTGTTGAGTTCCTCCAGTCACAGTCTGAGCTGCTTTATATCGGTTTAAACTGATCCTGACTGACTTTAATGGCTCCTCCTCTGTTCTGCTCCACTCTCTCTGCTCTTTTATCCACTGCTCTCTTTCTGTGTCAGACCCTGATGATGTCAGGCTGGTGGGCGGAGCCAGTCGCTGTGATGGAGCCCTGCAGGTGAAACACATGGACCAATGGAAGGATGTGGAGATGACTGAGTGGAACCTGAAGACAGGAGCTTCTGTCTGTCGTCAATTGGACTGTGGCTCTGTTCTTTCTGTTGAACAGAGAAGTGTTTCTGATCGTTCTGTTTGGTCGATGAGCTCCTCCTGTGACCAGTCCACATCTTCACTGAGAGAGTGTAGGGTCTCATTTGATTCATCCAGCTCCTTCCTCTATTCCCTCACCTGTTCAGGTAACACTACACTGATGACATCTGTGGCTTCACTTTGATCTTAAAATAATGTTTGTTTAAAAAACAACCATTAATAAATTAATAAAATACTGTATATTTACATCATCTATAGTTTAGTTGAATATTAACTAAATGTTACAAGCTCTATTTCCACTATTCAAAAATGTTATAAAAATGTCATCAAATTAAAAAAGTGAATTAATATATATTGATGCATAAAGTCTTGTCCACTTAAACAGTGTTTATAATAACCTCAGTGTGTAACATGTTCAGATGTCCAGAATTAAAGAGTTTTTCTGTCTTTATTCAGTCTCTCTCTGTGTCCACAGACTCTGTGTCTGTCTTTATTCAGCCTCTCTCTGTGTCCACAGACTCTGTGTCTGTCTTTATTCAGTCTCTCTCTGTGTCCACAGACTCTGTGTCTGTCTTTATTCAGTCTCTCTCTGTGTCCACAGACTCTGTGAGGCTCCAGGGGCCCAGGCTGTGCTCAGGATCACTGGAGGTCCACTGGGACCAGTCCTGGACCTCAGTCTGTGAAGAGGACTTTGACCTGCAGGATGCAGAGGTGGTCTGCAGGGAGCTGGGCTGTGGGGCTCCTTCTCTCCTCCAGGGGGCGCTCTATGGAGAGGGGAGGGCTCCTCTGGGGCAGACGTTCCAGTGTGAGGGCCATGAGTCTGCTCTGATGAACTGTACCAGGTCCAGCTCAGGAAACACCTGCTCATCTGGAAAAGCTGTGGACCTCACCTGCTCAGGTGAGCTCTGCTCTCTTCTGTCTTTCTTAACATTCATATTTACATTTTATATATAAAATATTACAGGTAACAACAAGGAAACCATTATACATATTAAACTGATCCTGGAACAGCTCTGAGACAAAAATGTAGGAATAATTATTGAGATGCCCTTCAACAAACTACCTTAGGTTAACTTTTACTTTATTAGGCCCGAGCCGGTGATAGCCGGGAGGGCCTATTGTTTTTGCTCGGATTATTTTTATTTTATTTTTTTTTTCTGCAAAATGACCCTAAATTTGACCCAGTGAACATGCGAAAAGTCATTTTTATTGGGCCCAAAGTTCTAGCCTGGCTCCGCCCTCCACGTACTTCCGCTCAATTTCATTTCGCTTTAGTACTTAGTCTGGGATCGCTGTATATTCTTAGGTTTCCAGAAATCAATTTTTGTAGGACCAATCAGCGAACAGAGGGAGTGACTTGTTGTTTCCAGTCGGTTTCGGCGCATGACATACGTCACGACCACACGTTAGCGATTGGCTATGGCAGATCCTGAGTGACTCTGGGCAGATCCAATAGTTTTAAACTTCAACAGAGTTCCCGCATACAAGGAAGTAAACGCTTGTCAATGGAGCGAGGCCAGACTCTCTGTACAAATGAAATGTACGAGAGTCTGGTAGAACCAGGCTACCAAAGTTCAAGGTCGGCAAAAAATTTATGTATTTGAAGTCCCCGAAATAAAAATATGAAAAATGACTCAGTGGCGACCCCTAGAAAAGTCAAAATACATTGGGCCCATGGAAAGTGAAAGTACATTTTTTTCCAATGTAGAAATACAAAACTTGGAACATCCATAGGACACCTCAGGGCAAACAGAAAAGTCTATGACAGCCACAGCCTAAACTTAACAGGAAGTCCGCCATGTGGGGTGAAAGGCGCGACCACCTAAATCGCACCCCTCGCGTCAAAAGATTCAACTCATTGTGTTTAAATCTAAATGGCCCCAAATTTGGTGAGTATCATCTAGACACGTGTGCCAACAAAATTTGTCATTTTGTTTTTGATATCTTATCGGGTGTGGGTGTGGCAAGCCTGTAACGAGGCGGCCATTTTTGTGGTAATAAATTATCCGTTAACTCTCAAACGCCTTCTCGGATCAAGTTGGACCCAAAAAGGCGTTTGTGCACATTCATGACCTGAACACAAAGATATGCAAATAAAAGGATTAGCTTTAGAAATGGCCCTCTAGAGCCCCCTACAAACTTATAATGGGACCCAAGAATTTAGTTTGACATAGAGACATGAAATTTGGTACACACATCTCTTATGTCATGACGAACATAAAAGCCAATGACAACCACCCCCTATCTACAAATGTGTTGCCATAGCAACGGCGCAAATATGTGGAAAAAGTCAATGGGAAGGGAAAATTTTAGTTTGTCCTAGGCAAATGAAGCTTGGTACACACATCCAGCATGGGCTTATGAACATAAAAGCCAAAGGGGACCACACCCTATCACACACGAGAAGGCGGCCATTTTGAATTGAAAATGTGAACCGCCTTAGAATACACCTCACTTTTAAAAATTGACAGAAAACAGCTGCTTCATTCCACAAACACTAAACTTTGGCAAAATGAGCTAAACACACGTGTGCAAAATAGACAGCGCCTTTTCTTGTTGTTTTTGCTCAATTTATATTTTTATTTAATTTTTATTTTTCTGCAAATTTTTCTGCAAAATTATCTATGAAGTTTACGCTTTAAACCCAGTAAATGTGCGCAAAAAGTAAATTTTATTGGCCACTAAACTTAAGCCCAGTGAAAATTTGATTTATTTTAAGTATTTGAAAAAATAATTAAAAGAAATGACTCAGTGGCGACCCCTGGAAAATGAAAATACATTCGGCCTATGGAAAGTGAAAGTAATTTTTTCCAACGTAGAAAAATGAAACTTGGTAGATCCATAGAACACCTCAGGGCAAACAGAAAAGTCTATGACAGCCACAGTCTAAACTCAACAGGAAGTCCGCCAGGTGGGGTGGAACGCGTGACCACCTAAATCGCACCCCTCGGGTCAAAAGATTAAACCCAATGCGTTTTCTTCTAAAAGGCCCCAAATTTGGTGAGTATTATCTAAACACGAGTGCCAACCAAAGTTGTCATTTTGTTTTTTGATACATTTGTGGCTGTGGTCGTAATGAGCCTGTGAAGAGGCAGCCATTTCTTTGGGAAATAAATGCCATTTACGAAATGCCAGGATCCTTCCTTTAGAGGACGCTCCTCCAGAGCCAAGACTAGAGCCTTGGAAAGCTTTTCAGAATCTTTTGTAACTTGTAAACTTGTTCTTTTAGACAAGTAATATTTACATTTTAAATTTTTAACAGGCGTGTGCAGCGATTTCTGAGCAAATCTCCAGCCAGTATTTTGTTTTTCTCGCCTTAGCCCAAACATAATCCATTATTTTCAAAAGTTTAGACAGATCCCAGGAAAACCAGGGAATATGGAGACCTTTAACTCTAAATTACAAGGTGGTGTAGCAGGCCCCAGCAGTAGCACAGGCCCGAGATGATGAAGCAGGCTCCAGCCAGAAGAAGATTCAAGCAGAGGCACAGGCCCGGTTATTTGACATTATTGTGAAGTTTACGCTTTAAAGCACGAAATGCATTCCTCCGAGTACATGTGTCCTCGCTGTCGCAAGGGAGGCGAGGGCCTTTATCGCCGCTATGCTTTAATTTATAAATGTGTCTCGTCTGTTTGTTGGAATCAGACGAAGATAAACTCTATTGATCCACAAAGAAGTGACACAAGGCTCAGTGTAGCCCAGCTAAACCCAGTGTAATATGGTAAGGGCCCCTGAGTTCTTATTCAACTCTTTCAATAACAACTTAAATCTAGATTATGAAATACTTACTGCTTCTTAAGTCTAATATGTATATCACGGCTTACCCTTTAAAACAATAGCACCTTTAATCACACACTGTCAATAAGAAAATGATCAAACCAGAGTTAAAATATCAACTTATATTTACTGATTTAGCAAATTCAGGAATATATAACAAAATATTATTCACTAAACAAAACAAAATGGCCCACACACCAAACACTCACACACACATGCTTCAGGTAAGTATTATACTGCAGTTATAAACCCCCTGTTGCAGGCCTGAGCGATGCTTGTGAGCGTGGAGACCTAAAACTTAGTGGTCGCTTCACTCTACGAGTCAAAAAAAATATATATCCAAAAGTACCTGGTTTTAGAAGGTCATAGTTACTCTGGGAAGAAAGCAGTAGTGTGTCCTAAGATGGCGGCACGATCTCGTCCCCTGGTCCTCGTTCTCCCAAGATCACGGGCGGTCACGTCCACTGTTCCTCTCTGCTTCACTCCTCTCACGTGTACCGGTCCGGCAAAACATCGGCAACTCACTTTCAAAAGTCTATAGCTCCTCACAGTTCACAGTCTTCGTGCCTCAGGCCGAGAACACGAGAAAATATATACTAACAAGCTAGCAAGTTGTGTTAACTTAGCTCTCCTCAGATGCGCACACACTCGCTTAGCCAGCAGATGCTAAAACTTGAGCTAGTTACTTAACTTAGTTCAATATTTACGAGTGCAGGTCCGTCTTCGAACTGAAGAAACGCTCTTTTACTCTCCAAAACAACTGCAAAAATAGGTCTCTAAGCTAACTGTTGAGCTAACAGTCCAAAAACCTAGTTTTTTATTCTCAAAATGCGAAACACGTTTCTCTTTTTCTGTCGTTGTTTTTTCCGATGTTAAGCTAACAAGTGTTATATCATGCACTTCCGGTTTCACGTATGCCAAGTTAATACAAACATAAGACAGCAAAAGTAGTACACACATACGGCACTTCCTATGGAATATCAAAGTAAAATAAATAAAATATATATTCACAGCATTATACTGTTTATATCATTTAAACTTATTTCCAGGTGCTTTCAAGTGTTTTTAAAGATATTATCTAACAAATGAAATAGATTTTAAATCGTTTTTAACAATATTTATACAACTTATGAACGTATATATACTTTTAAACCTTTTTAAACTGTAACTTATCCTATGAACTTTTCCACTGTATTATTATCATTACTGATTTATATCCAGGTTACATCAGCTACAATCAGGAACAGATGATAAAATATTTCTGAGACTGAGTTGTAGCGCCCACTCCCTTCTTCCTTGTGTCTGTGGCTGTTGTCAAAGCCACCTGGTCTGAAGCTGCTGCCATTGACCTTCCTGTGTTGAGTTCCTCCAGTCACAGTCTGAGCTGCTTTATATCGGTTTAAACTGATCCTGACTGACTTTAATGGCTCCTCCTCTGTTCTGCTCCACTCTCTCTGCTCTTTTATCCACTGCTCTCTTTCTGTGTCAGACCCTGATGAGGTCAGGCTGGTGGGCGGAGCCAGTCGCTGTGATGGAGCCCTGCAGGTGAAACACCTGGACCAATGGAAGGATGTGATGCTGTTTGACTGGAACCTGAAGACAGGAGCAGCTTTCTGTCGTCGATTGGACTGTGGCTCTGTGATTTCTGTTGAAAAGAGAATAGTTTCTGTTCGTTCTGTTTGGAGGATAAGCTCCTCCTGTGTCCAGTCCACATCTTCACTGAGAGAGTGTTTGAGCTCAGATGTTTCACCCAGCTCCTTCCTCCCTGTCCTCACCTGTTCAGGTAACACTACACTGATGACATCTGTGGCTTCACTTTGATCTAAAAGTCTTTTTTTATTAAACAACCATTCATAATTTAATACAATACTGTATATTCACATCACCTATAGTTTACTTGAATGCTTATTAAATGTTACAAGCTCTATTTCCACTATTCAAAAATTTTATAAAAATGTCATCAAATTAAAAAAGTGAATACATTTTTATTGATGGATAAAGTCTTGTCCACTCACACAGTGTTTATAATAACCTCAGTGTGTAACATGTTCAGATGTCGAGAATAAAGAGTTGTGTCTGTCTTTATTCAGTCTCTCTCTGTGTCCACAGACTCTGTGTCTGTCTTTATTCAGTCTCTCTCTGTGTCCACAGACTCTGTGTCTGTCTTTATTCAGTCTCTCTCTGTGTCCACAGACTCTGTGTCTGTCTTTATTCAGACTCTCTCTGTGTCCACAGACTCTGTGTCTGTCTTTATTCAGACTCTCTCTGTGTCCACAGACTCTGTGTCTGTCTTTATTCAGTCTCTCTCTGTGTCCACAGACTCTGTGTCTGTCTTTATTCAGCCTCTCTCTGTGTCCACAGACTCTGTGAGGCTCCAGGGGCCCAGTCTGTGCTCAGGATCACTGGAGGTCCACTGGGACCAGTCCTGGACCTCAGTCTGTGAAGAGGACTTTGACCTGCAGGATGCAGAGGTGGTCTGCAGGGAGCTGGGCTGTGGGGCTCCTTCTCTCCTCCAGGGGGCGCTCTATGGAGAGGGGAGGGCTCCTCTGGGGCAGACGTTCCAGTGTGAGGGCCATGAGTCTGCTCTGATGAACTGTACCAGGTCCAGCTCAGGAAACACCTGCTCATCTGGAAAAGCTGTGGACCTCACCTGCTCAGGTGAGCTCTGCTCTCTTCTGTCTTTCTAAACTCTCAGATTTAAATTTCTATGTAGAAAATATTACATGTGTAACACTTAAACAATTTAACATATTAAACTGATCCTGGAACAGCTCTGAGACAAAAATGTCTGAATAATTATTGAGATGAGTCTTCAACAAACTACCTCAGGACGACTTTTACTTAATTTATAAATGTGTCTCGTCTGTTTGTTGGAATCAGACGAAGATAAACTTTATTGATCCACAAAGAAGTGACACAAGGCTCAGCTACAATCAGGAACAGATGATAAAATATTTCTGAGACTGAGTTGTAGCGCCCCCTCCCTTCTTCCTTGTGTCTGTGGCTGTTGTCAAAGCCACCTGGTCTGAAGCTGCTGCCATTGACCTTCCTGTGTTGAGTTCCTCCAGTCACAGTCTGAGCTGCTTTATATCGGTTTAAACTGATCCTGACTGACTTTAATGGCTCCTCCTCTGTTCTGCTCCACTCTCTCTGCTCTTTTATCCACTGCTCTCTTTCTGTGTCAGACCCTGATGATGTCAGGCTGGTGGGCGGAGCCAGTCGCTGTGATGGAGCCCTGCAGCTGAAACACTTGGACCAATGGAAGGATGTGATGCTGGTTGCCTGGGACCTGAAGACAGGAGCAGCTTTCTGTCGTCGATTGGACTGTGGCTCTGTGATTTCTGTTGAACAGAGAAAAGTTTCTTTTCGTTCTGTTTGGAGGATAAGCTCCTCCTGTGTCGAGTCCACATCTCCACTGAGAGAGTGTTTGAGCTCATATGATTCATCCAGCATATTCCTCTATTCCCTCACCTGTTCAGGTAACACTACACTGATGACATCTGTGGCTTCACTTTGATCTTAATCTTAATGTTTGTTTAAAAAAAAAAAACATTAATAATTTAATAAAATACTGTATATTTACATCACCTATAGTTTAGTTGAATATTAACTAAATGTTACAAGCTCTATTTCCACTATTCAAAAATGTTATAAAAATGTCATCAAATTAAAAAAGTAAATTAATTTAAATTGATTTACACATCCTCATCCACTCAGTCTTTATAATAACCTCAGTGTGTAACATGTCAAGAATAAAGAGCTGTGTCTGTCTTTATTCAGTCTCTCTCTGTGTCCACAGACTCTGTGTCTGTCTTTATTCAGACTCTCTCTGTGTCCACAGACTCTGTGTCTGTCTTTATTCAGTCTCTCTCTGTGTCCACAGACTCTGTGTCTGTCTTTATTCAGACTCTCTCTGTGTCCACAGACTCTGTGAGGCTCCAGGGGCCCAGGCTGTGCTCAGGATCACTGGAGGTCCACTGGGACCAGTCCTGGACCTCAGTCTGTGAAGAGGACTTTGACCTGCAGGATGCAGAGGTGGTCTGCAGGGAGCTGGGCTGTGGGGCTCCTTCTCTCCTCCAGGGGGCGCTCTATGGAGAGGGGAGGGCTCCTCTGGGGCAGACGTTCCAGTGTGAGGGCCATGAGTCTGCTCTGATGGACTGTACCAGGTCCAGTTCAGGGAACACGTGCTCATCTGGAAAAGCTGTGGACCTCACCTGCTCAGGTGAGCTCTGCTCTCTTCTGTCTTTCTTAACATTCATATTTACATTTTATATATAAAATATTACAGGTAACAACAAGGAAACCATTATACATATTAAACTGATCCTGGAACAGCTCTGAGGCAAAAATTTAGGAATAATTATTGAGATGCCCTTCAACAAACTACCTCAGGTCAACTTTTACTTAATTAATATATGTGTTTGTTTTTGGAATCAGATGAAGATAAACTTTATTGATCCACAAAGAAGTGACACAAGGCTCAGCTACAATCAGGAACAGATGATAAAATATTTCTGAGACTGAGCTGTAGCGCCCCCTTCCTTCTTCCTTGTGTCTGTGGCTGTTGTCAAAGCCACCTGGTCTGAAGCTGCTGGCATTGACCTTCCTGTGTTGAGTTCCTCCAGTCACAGTCTGAGCTGCTTTATATCGGTTTAAACTGATCCTGACTGACTTTAATGGCTCCTCCTCTGTTCTGCTCCACTCTCTCTGCTCTTTTATCCACTGCTCTCTTTCTGTGTCAGACCTTGATGAGGTCAGGCTGGTGGCGGAGCCAGTCGCTGTGATGGAGACCTGCAGCTGAAACACCTGGACCAATGGAGAGATGTGTGGATAAATCCATATGACTGGATCCTGAAGACAGGAGCTTCTGTCTGTCGTCGATTGGACTGTGGCTCTGTGATTTCTGTTGAACAGAGAAAAGTTTCTGATCGTTCTGTTTGGTCGATGAGCTCCTCCTGTGTCGAGTCCACATCTTCACTGAGAGTGTGTGAGCTCCCATGATACATCCAGATCCTGCCTCTCTGCCCTCACCTGTTCATAATAAAAAATAATAAAATACTGTATATTCACATCACCTATAGTTTAGTTGAATATTCACAAAATGTTACGCGCTTTAAATCCACTATTCAAAAATTTTATAAAAATGTCATCAAATTAAAAAAGTGAATTAATTTATATTGATTTACACATCCTCATCCACTCAGTCTTTATAATAACCTCAGTGTGTAACATGTGCAGATGTCAAGAATAAAGAGTTGTGTTTGTCTTTATTCAGCCTCTCTCTGTGTCCAGACTTTTTTTTAATATATCCTTTATTTAATCGGGTGAAAAAGGCCTCATTGAGATTAAAAATGTCTTTTCAAGAGGGACCTGGTCAAGACGACAGCATTGCACACAGTTTCAGACAAATACAAGACATTATTAAACAGAGAAATAACAATATTTGTGGCTGCAGTAGCTCAGTGTGTAGAGCAGTTGTCTTTCAACCTGAAGGTAGTTGGTTCGATTCCCGCTCTCCCCACAGTTCATACTGTCGTTGTGTCCTTGGGCAAGACACTTAACCCACCTTGCCTCCAGTGGCTGTAACACTGGTAATTACTGTAGAACAATGTAAGTCGCTTTGGATAAAAGCGTCAGCTAAATGAATAAATGTAAATGTAAAATGTAAATATTTTAATAAAAAGTTACAAAATAGTGTTTGTGCAAGTTTAAAAATGCTACATTTACCAAGCTCATTGAGTTCATGCTTCTTTAGAACAGATTTAAATTCTTCTAAAGTAAAAAGTTTAGATAGCTTTAGGTCCTTTTGCAGTTCATGCCATGAACAGGGGCAGATACTGAAATGCTGCATTATCCAAGTCCGTTCTGACTCTAACCACCATCAGTGTGTTCTTCTGAGAACACACAACAAACTGTTTTTACGCATGTATGAGCAGAGGTAAGAAGGGAGGAGCCCAAGAATACATTTATAAATGAAAATGAGCAAATTAGACCACCTGCGAACATACAGGGACGGAAACTCATAAAACGTAAAGCACAATGATGAACAGTGTCCAGTTTTTTTAAAAAAGATGATCAGATGCTTTCATAAAAAAAAGATCGCCGTAATCCATTAAAAGGTAAAAAAGTTACAAAAATTAAATGTTTTCTGGTATAAACTGAGAAACAGAGTTTGTTTCTAAAAAAAAGACTGAGCTTTAGTTTCAGTTTACGTACAAGATGCTCAATATGTTGCTTGAACAATTTTCATTAAAAAAAAAAGCCTAAATACTTGTAAGATGAGACCATTTGTATTTCTTTTCTTTCAGGTGTTTTTACTTTAGGGAGCTGAGAGGGCAGCCATTTTCCATTTGAGAAAACCATAACTTTAGATTTGTCTGCATTTAACACTAGCCTCAGCTGATTTAGACGAGACTGAACTGCATCAAACGCAGACTGTAAGAAATCAAAGGCTTGTTCCACTGAAGGAGAGGAACAATAGATAACTGTGTCATCAGCATAAAAGTGAAAAAAGGCATTTGACACATTTTGACAAAGATTATTCACATAAATAGAAAACAGCAATGGCCCCAGAACAGAACCCTGGGGTACTCCTTTAGTTACTGAAAGAAAGGAGGAACACATGCCAAAGAGGAAACCAGATTGATTGTTGAAAATTTCATAAACCTCAATTTTTTTTAAGCTGTTCAGCAACAATTTTCTCAAAGACCTTTGCCAGGATACATAACTTTGATATCAGCCTGTAGTTATTAAGATCGGCCGAGTCCCCTCCTTTCAACAAGGGAAGAACAAAAGCAGACTTCCAGACCATAGGGATAACATTGTTAGAAAGGCTAAAGTTAAAAAGATGTGTCAGGGGTTCAGTTATAAAATCCGTTGACATTTTAAGAAAAAAAGGATCAAGATTGTCAGGAACTGCAGATTTGTCTGTTTCCAGCTCTTTGAGAGCTCTATAGACTTCTGCCTCAGTCACTTGTCTGAAAACAAACGAGCCAATGGAGGAAGGTAATGGAGGGGGCGATGAATACCCCATTTGTTCAATTAAGGTTTTTATGATGGGATGCAATGTCTCATATCAACAACCGATGAAACAAAATGTTTGTTGGAGTAATTTACTATTTTAGATTTGTCTGTGAGAATAAGTGATTTTTTTAATAATGCATTTTGGGAGTTTGTTGGTTTGTATGTTTGCGTAAGAAGATTTTATAACTTCCCAAAATTTCTTTGGGTCATTGAGATTACTCGTGGTTTTAGACAATATTCCAATTAACTCTTTTTAATAAAAGGGAAGTGCAGCAATTTCTAAGTCGTCTAAAACTCAGCCAGTCAACCTGAGACTTTTAAAAGTTTAGACAGTTTACAGGGAAAAATGAAACCTTTTACTCTAAATTAGCCAAAAGGTGCATGTTTGTTAATAATTTCAGACAAAGCATCATAAAAGTATTTCCAAGCTAGTTCCACATCATTAATAAAAAAAAATATTTCTCCAGTCATCCACAAGTCATGATAAAAAGCTGTTCACAAAAACATTAAAAATCCTTTTTAAACACAATTTGAGTTCTTCTTTTTGTATTTTTTCTTTGTCTAACAGTGGTGATAACACAATGGTCACTTAAATCATTGGCAAATATCCCAACAGCAGTATATTTATGTGGGACAGTTCTAAAAATTAGATCAAGGATGGAAGGTTTTATTGGCTGTTTAAGATTTGGCCGTGTTGGAGAACTGATTAGCTGCGTGAGATTAAGAGAATCACAAATTACTTTAAAATGATCAAACGTAGAAGCTGCCTTACCTCCCGCTACCCCTAACACAACCTCGAGTCTAAGCCCTAACGAAAGAAAAAGAACAGCCGGTCCCACCAGGTTAAACAAAAACAACTCAAGGCTTTTGCTGGCATAATCTGGCAAGCGGAGCCAGACGGAGGAGAGATCGCAAACAAGCTGAGAGCAAAGTGTTGGCGTCAGCTAGAGGGAGTCAGAGAGAGACGGTGACATTACCTGTAGGCCTATTTATAGGCTCCAGAAAGCCGCCAAGACCAATTATCTCCTCTAATAATATAAGGGAAACAAAAAATAATATCCAGTTGGATGTTCCACAGCAGCATTAACAGAGCTGGAAATGGGCTGGTATTCTAAAATCTGTGTTTGTCGCTGACTGTTGCTCTTGTATGCTTAATCATGTTTGTTGTATTTCATGACTCTGGATTCTCAGAGTGAGATCGATTTGATCTTTACTAAGTCAGTGTTCATGTACGTGCAAGTGCCACCTGACGATGAGGTGTCGACCTCAGATGAACAATCTGATCTGGGGGAGACCTTTGACCCCGTGTACAACAATGAGACAATGGTTTAACATCAAGTTCCACGGCTCCATGAGGTGACCACACTCAAGTCCTAAGGGCCGTATGGTTCACTGAATTTATTACGCTTAAGAGAATTAATTTAATCATTCTGAATGTACATATGTCTCACTCCTGTCTCTGTTTCTTTTGGTCACAGGGACAGGGTCAGGATAGGTAGGCTCAGGCCGGAGATATTAAGTTCGATGAGACGACCAGCTTGACCTCCAGCATTTTTCTATGTTTTGGAGTAATACTGTGTTTTTGATTCATTGAATTATTGAATTAAGAGAATCAGTGCATTACTCCTCTGGAAAAACAGGGGAAATGATATGGGAATTGTATAATTCTAATTGTTAAACACAGGTTTGCTCTTGGTTCTGCTCATGTCCTGTCCTTCAGGCTAATCCAAACATTGACACAGACATAGCCACCATCCTCTGGGTTATTGGTCATGTGGAGGCGTAAACATACACCTCCACACTGTTTACTGCTGGATGTAAAATCTCATGTGGTGTTTACTTTAAGCAAACTTCAGCCTCTACCGTTTGTCACATGTTTGTACTTTTGCTTCATTCTTGCAAAAATTAAACCTGACCAGTCACTTTTAAATTGAATACGGTCTCCATCGTCTCATTAATCTGAACAGAAAATCTAATAACAAAAATAACCTTAAAAACAGCGAGTAATGACATTTACACAGAGACAAGTCGGATATGAACTCAGTTTGGTCACATGAGGAGCGTTCGAGGTGGATTCCAGACGAGAGCAGACGGCTGCAGGAGGCGTGTGTTGGGTGTATATTTCTAATAAATCTATTAAACTGATATTAAAAGGGCTTTGGGCAAAAGAAGTAACTCTCAAATATTGTCAATTTCATTTTTGTCTCTTGCTTCATTCAGACTTATAGGCCTTTAAATACGAGGATGGAAGTGTGAGACCAAGTGCCCCATAGAGGGGTACATTCTCAGACAATCTGGGGTAAGTTGTCACAATGGACTTTTCAAACAAATGTGGAGTTGTACCCCATTATTAACTTTAAATTCAACTTTATTTCAAAAGAATTTAAATGTCCTGTGTGTGGCACAGATTGGTCTGGAGCTCTACAGACCTGGAACAGTTGGGACTGAAAAGAACCACATTGAGATAAAGACAATTATATTTCTGAAGTTAGACTGAACCCTGTCGTCTGAAAGTCTGTTTATATCATTTATGGAACTGTTCCTGTTAAAGGTGGGTTGTCTGAAGTTATCTTAAAGTTATCACTTTGGTTTCAGTCTTGCATTAAACTTAAGTCCCCTGTCTTAAGTCCCTGTGCTTGAAAAATGTGTCTTTGGGATAAAATTATATTATAACAAGAAGATTCAGGATGAAAGACTTTAGTTGCTTTTTCCAACTGCGGCTCTGTTTAAGACAGGTTCTCTCGTTTTGACCTCACGAGGTTTCTGTTACAGACACAGAGCTTACAACACAGACAAGAAGGCATTTTGGCAAAAACAGTGGCTCCAGATCTTACATCATGCACTGACCCCTTTGGCACAGATCAAAACAGGGCCGGACTAGCTCAACGCCCCTTACAGTTATCCAGGACCTGAACCAGTATTTAGACTTAGTCTGACTTCTTTTTGGACTCTTCTGTGTAAGTACATCTATCCAGCACTAACTCACTTTTACCTGGAGAAGAACTGGTTTTATTTTGAATTGGACAGATTTTAGATGAGTATGCACCGCTGCTGGTCCCTCTGGAGACCTCAGAAATATAAAGCAGATAAACATGAGACCAAGAGTCAGTCATTGTAGAGACAGAAATATAAACATGAAAAACTGACAGCATAAAGTGAAAAGGGTCACTCTGTTTCTGTTCATCTACTGTCTTCTATCAAGGTTATTATATTATATTAAAATAAAAAAGTGTGTTTCTTTGACGACAGAAAGACGGCAGCTGTCACAGAAGAAGAATCTTCCTGGGACTGGCTTTAATACAGACCTGATCTGAACCAGGACATGGACCACAGAGTTCTGACTGTGTTTTTGTCCTTCTGCTGCTCGGTAAGTCTAATAATGGAAGGATAGAGCAAACCTAAGCTGTGTTTGAGATGAACTGCACCTGGACTGTAGACGAGCAGGCGGCCGCAGCAGTGGACGAGAAAAACAACTTTCTTTGAGTCGGACAGTTCATGAACGAGACCAGCGTGGTTTGGCTCAGATCTCAGCCTCTCGTCCAAAGTACAGATCTTGTGTGTCTAGAGTGTATTTGCTTAATAAAACTACAGTTATATAAACGCTTCTGCTTCAAAAGCTGCAGTCTAAAAAATTACATTTATATTTTACATTTACATTTAGTCATTTAACAGACGCTTTTATCCAAAGTGACCTACAAGTGAAGAAAACAATAGAAGCAATGTCAACAACACGTAAGGTAACAAAAAGCATGAGTGCACCAGAAAACTAGTCAGTTAAAACCCAGCACAGTATATAAAGCTAAGGATAGGAGAGATTTTTACATTTCTTTTTTACCTTTTTTTTTTTTTTAATGAAAAGCAATAGATATAAAGGAAGTAGACTTCAGTGTTTGTCAGTCAGGTGTTGATGGAAGAGATGCATTTTCAGGCGTTTTTTTTAAAGATGGCAACAGAATTAGCTGATCTTGTAGCAGCAGTAGATCATTCCACCAATGAACAGATCCAGAGAAAGTACTTTTTTTTTTTTTCCTTTTTGGGATGGTACTTTGCAGAGCGCAAGGATCTGGTAGGATTATATAGTAGGTCGGTATTAACGAGTGAAGATATGAGGGTGTGGAGCCAGTGTAACCTCATGAAGAGAGGAGTTATGTTCTCTTTGGTTCTTTAAAGATCACTATTGTCACTGCATTCAGGATCAGCTGCAGAGGTTTGGTTGTGCAGCAGGAGTCCAGCCAGAAGAGCATTGCAATAATCCAGTTTGGACAAGACAAGATCCTGGACTAGGATTTGCGTAGAGTGCTCTGATAGGAAAGGTCTAATGTTCCTAATGTTGTAGAGGATGAATCTACAGGACCTGGTGGTGCTGGCAACAGGACTTGAGAAGTTTAGATGATCATCAATTACCACTCCCAGATTTCTGGCAGTGCTACTACTACTATTCAATATAGATTACTCACTGGACTTTGAAAGTATTAGTTTGAAAAAAGACAAATCCATCTCATTAAGTTGATTTTAATATTATGACTTTGTAGTGGGCTATTTGTCCAGAATAGATTAAAATGGTTAGGGTTGGGGTTAGACATTTCCCATCATGCACTCAAACTTTGCAGTCTGCGACCAACTTGATCCCACAGGTTTACTCTTTCTGCGCAGAGGAAACGTGAGTGCAAGTCAGCGACAGGTGGCGGCAAGTCAAACACAAAACTAACTGCAGTCAAGCAGAGAGAAAATTATACCTCAGAGAGAGAAGAGTCTATGTAATAAGATTAAAGATCTAATCTCTCCAGATGGGAGATGGGAGCCTCGATTCTTGGTGCTCCATACAGTGACCAAAGATCCTCACAAGACTACGACACACGAGAATATCTCATGTTTTGTGATCAAACATTAAATAAGCATTTCCTAATGACATAAAAATGAACTGATATCACTAACCAGTTTGCACTGGGTACTAATCGGCTGTGGTCGTATCTGGACAGTCTCGAATGCACCCTTAGACACCACTTACCATTTTTATCACAGAGATGTCATTTTTAATAGAAATTACTTTATTTTTTCTTTTACAGGGCTTTTTGGAGGAAACAGTAACAGTTCAACAGGTAAAAAGAAGCATAATTTAAAAATGACAAAATATAAGTAATAACTGAAAAGTAATGCTAACAATTCCAGCACGTAACTTAATCAGGTCTCATGTGTTTTTCTAAACTCTCAGAGTTACATTTCATGCATAAGATATTAGAGAGATAATTAAAACTTTTAACATAAAAAACTCATCCTGGAACAGCTTTGTGAAAAAATGTGGGAAAAATGATTAAGATGTCAATCAACAAACTACCTCAGTACGACTTTTATTTCATTAATAAATGTGTCCCGTCAGTTTTTGCTGTGGCTGTTGTCAAAGCCACCTGGTCTGAAGCTGCTGCCATTGACCTTCCTGTGTTGAGTTCCTCCAGTCACAGTCTGAGCTGCTTTATATCGGTTTAAACTGATCCTGACTGACTTTAATGGCTCCTCCTCTGTTCTGCTCCACTCTCTCTGCTCTTTTATCCACTGCTCTCTTTCTGTGTCAGACCCTGATGAGGTCAGGCTGGTGGGCGGAGCCAGTCGCTGTGATGGAGCCCTGCAGGTGAAACACATGGACCAATGGAAGGATGTGGAGATGACTGAGTGGAACCTGAAGACAGGAGCTTCTGTCTGTCGTCAATTGGACTGTGGCTCTGTTCTTTCTGTTGAACAGAGAAGTGTTTCTGATCGTTCTGTTTGGTCGATGAGCTCCTCCTGTGACCAGTCCACATCTTCACTGAGAGAGTGTAGGGTCTCATTTGATTCATCCAGCTCCTTCCTCTATTCCCTCACCTGTTCAGGTAACACTACACTGATGACATCTGTGGCTTCACTTTGATCTTAAAATAATGTTTGTTTAAAAAACAACCATTAATAAATTAATAAAATACTGTATATTTACATCATCTATAGTTTAGTTGAATATTAACTAAATGTTACAAGCTCTATTTCCACTATTCAAAAATGTTATAAAAATGTCATCAAATTAAAAAAGTGAATTAATATATATTGATGCATAAAGTCTTGTCCACTTAAACAGTGTTTATAATAACCTCAGTGTGTAACATGTTCAGATGTCCAGAATTAAAGAGTTTTTCTGTCTTTATTCAGCCTCTCTCTGTGTCCACAGACTCTGTGTCTGTCTTTATTCAGTCTCTCTCTGTGTCCACAGACTCTGTGTCTGTCTTTATTCAGTCTCTCTCTGTGTCCACAGACTCTGTGAGGCTCCAGGGGCCCAGGCTGTGTTCAGGATCACTGGAGGTCCACTGGGACCAGTCCTGGACCTCAGTCTGTGAAGAGGACTTTGACCTGCAGGATGCAGAGGTGGTCTGCAGGGAGCTGGGCTGTGGGGCTCCTTCTCTCCTCCAGGGGGCGCTCTATGGAGAGGGGAGGGCTCCTCTGGGGCAGACGTTCCAGTGTGAGGGCCATGAGTCTGCTCTGATGAACTGTACCAGGTCCAGCTCAGGAAACACCTGCTCATCTGGAAAAGCTGTGGACCTCACCTGCTCAGGTGAGCTCTGCTCTCTTCTGTCTTTCTTAACATTCATATTTACATTTTATATATAAAATATTACAGGTAACAACAAGGAAACCATTATACATATTAAACTGATCCTGGAACAGCTCTGAGACAAAAATGTAGGAATAATTATTGAGATGCCCTTCAACAAACTACCTTAGGTTAACTTTTACTTTATTAGGCCCGAGCCGGTGATAGCCGGGAGGGCCTATTGTTTTTGCTCGGATTATTTTTATTTTATTTTTTTTTTCTGCAAAATGACCCTAAATTTGACCCAGTGAACATGCGCGAAAAGTCATTTTTATTGGGCCCAAAGTTCTAGCCTGGCTCCGCCCTCCTACGTACTTCCGCTCAATTTCATTTCGCTTTAGTACTTAGTCTGGGATCGCTGTATATTCTTAGGTTTCCAGAAATCAATTTTTTGTAGGACCAATCAGCGAACAGAGGGAGTGACTTGTTGTTTCCAGTCGGTTTCGGCGCATGACATACGTCACGACCACACGTTAGCGATTGGCTATGGCAGATCCTGAGTGACTCTGGGCAGATCCAATAGTTTTAAACTTCAACAGAGTTCCCGCATACAAGGAAGTAAACGCTTGTCAATGGAGCGAGGCCAGACTCTCTGTACAAATGAAATGTACGAGAGTCTGGTAGAACCAGGCTACCAAAGTTCAAGGTCGGCAAAAATTTATGTATTTGAAGTCCCGAAATAAAAATATGAAAAATGACTCAGTGGCGACCCTAGAAAAGTCAAAATACATTGGGCCCATGGAAAGTGAAAGTACATTTTTTTCCAATGTAGAAATACAAAACTTGGAACATCCATAGGACACCTCAGGGCAAACAGAAAAGTCTATGACAGCCACAGCCTAAACTTAACAGGAAGTCCGCCATGTGGGGTGAAAGGCGCGACCACCTAAATCGCACTCCTCGCGTCAAAAGATTCAACTCATTGTGTTTAAATCTAAATGGCCCCAAATTTGGTGAGTATCATCTAGACACGTGTGCCAACAAAATTTGTCATTTTGTTTTTGATATCTTATCGGGTGTGGGTGTGGCAAGCCTGTAACGAGGCGGCCATTTTTGTGGTAATAAATTATCCGTTAACTCTCAAACGCCTTCTCGGATCAAGTTGGACCCAAAAAGGCGTTTGTGCACATTCATGACCTGAACACAAAGATATGCAAATAAAAGGATTAGCTTTAGAAATGGCCCTCTAGAGCCCCCTACAAACTTATAATGGGACCCAAGAATTTAGTTTGACATAGAGACATGAAATTTGGTACACACATCTCTTATGTCATGACGAACATAAAAGCCAATGACAACCACCCCCTATCTACAAATGTGTTGCCATAGCAACGGCGCAAATATGTGGAAAAAGTCAATGGGAAGGGAAAATTTTAGTTTGTCCTAGGCAAATGAAGCTTGGTACACACATCCAGCATGGGCTTATGAACATAAAAGCCAAAGGGGACCACACCCTATCACACACGAGAAGGGCCATTTTGAATTGAAAATGTGAACCGCCTTAGAATACACCTCACTTTTAAAAATTGACAGAAAACAGCTGCTTCATTCCACAAACACTAAACTTTGGCAAAATGAGCTAAACACACGTGTGCAAAATAGACAGCGCCTTTTCTTGTTGTTTTTGCTCAATTTATATTTTTATTTAATTTTTATTTTTCTGCAAATTTTTCTGCAAAATTATCTATGAAGTTTACGCTTTAAACCCAGTAAATGTGCGCAAAAAGTAAATTTTATTGGCCACTAAACTTAAGCCCAGTGAAAATTTGATTTATTTTAAGTATTTGAAAAAATAATTAAAAGAAATGACTCAGTGGCGACCCTGGAAAATGAAAATACATTCGCCTATGGAAAGTGAAAGTAATTTTTCCAACGTAGAAAAATGAAACTTGGTAGATCCATAGAACACCTCAGGGCAAACAGAAAAGTCTATGACAGCCACAGTCTAAACTCAACAGGAAGTCCGCCAGGTGGGGTGGAACGCAACGTGACCACCTAAATCGCACCCCTCGGGTCAAAAGATTAAACCCAATGTGTTTTCTTCTAAAAGGCCCCAAATTTGGTGAGTATTATCTAAACACGAGTGCCAACCAAAGTTGTCATTTTGTTTTTTGATACATTTGTGGCTGTGGTCGTAATGAGCCTGTGAAGAGGCAGCCATTTCTTTGGGAAATAAATGCCATTTACGAAATGCCAGGATCCTTCCTTTAGAGGACGCTCCTCCAGAGCCAAGACTAGAGCCTTGGAAAGCTTTTCAGAATCTTTTGTAACTTGTAAACTTGTTCTTTTAGACAAGTAATATTTACATTTTAAATTTTTAACAGGCGTGTGCAGCGATTTCTGAGCAAATCTCCAGCCAGTATTTTGTTTTTCTCGCCTTAGCCCAAACATAATCCATTATTTTCAAAAGTTTAGACAGATCCCAGGAAAACCAGGGAATATGGAGACCTTTAACTCTAAATTACAAGGTGGTGTAGCAGGCCCCAGCAGTAGCACAGGCCCGAGATGATGAAGCAGGCTCCAGCCAGAAGAAGATTCAAGCAGAGGCACAGGCCCGGTTATTTGACATTATTGTGAAGTTTACGCTTTAAAGCACGAAATGCATTCCTCCGAGTACATGTGTCCCCGCGGTCGCAAGGGAGGCGAGGGCCTTTATCGCCGCTTGCGGCTTTAATTTATAAATGTGTCTCGTCTGTTTGTTGGAATCAGACGAAGATAAACTCTATTGATCCACAAAGAAGTGACACAAGGCTCAGTGTAGCCCAGCTAAACCCAGTGTAATATGGTAAGGGCCCCTGAGTTCTTATTCAACTCTTTCAATAACAACTTAAATCTAGATTATGAAATACTTACTGCTTCTTAAGTCTAATATGTATATCACGGCTTACCCTTTAAAACAATAGCACCTTTAATCACACACTGTCAATAAGAAAATGATCAAACCAGAGTTAAAATATCAACTTATATTTACTGATTTAGCAAATTCAGGAATATATAACAAAATATTATTCACTAAACAAAACAAAATGGCCACACACCAAACACTCACACACACATGCTTCAGGTAAGTATTATACTGCAGTTATAAACCCCCTGTTGCAGGCCTGAGCGATGCTTGTGAGCGTGGAGACCTAAAACTTAGTGGTCGCTTCACTCTACGAGTCAAAAAAAATATATATCCAAAAGTACCTGGTTTTAGAAGGTCATAGTTACTCTGGGAAGAAAGCAGTAGTGTGTCCTAAGATGGCGGCACGATCTCGTCCCCTGGTCCTCGTTCTCCCAAGATCACGGGCGGTCACGTCCACTGTTCCTCTCTGCTTCACTCCTCTCACGTGTACCGGTCCGGCAAAACATCGGCAACTCACTTTCAAAAGTCTATAGCTCCTCACAGTTCACAGTCTTCGTGCCTCAGGCCGAGAACACGAGAAAATATATACTAACAAGCTAGCAAGTTGTGTTAACTTAGCTCTCCTCAGATGCGCACACACTCGCTTAGCCAGCAGATGCTAAAACTTGAGCTAGTTACTTAACTTAGTTCAATATTTACGAGTGCAGGTCCGTCTTCGAACTGAAGAAACGCTCTTTTACTCTCCAAAACAACTGCAAAAATAGGTCTCTAAGCTAACTGTTGAGCTAACAGTCCAAAAACCTAGTTTTTTATTCTCAAAATGCGAAACACGTTTCTCTTTTTCTGTCGTTGTTTTTTCCGATGTTAAGCTAACAAGTGTTATATCATGCACTTCCGGTTTCACGTATGCCAAGTTAATACAAACATAAGACAGCAAAAGTAGTACACACATACGGCACTTCCTATGGAATATCAAAGTAAAATAAATAAAATATATATTCACAGCATTATACTGTTTATATCATTTAAACTTATTTCCAGGTGCTTTCAAGTGTTTTTAAAGATATTATCTAACAAATGAAATAGATTTTAAATCGTTTTTAACAATATTTATACAACTTATGAACGTATATATACTTTTTAAACCTTTTTAAACTGTAACTTATCCTATGAACTTTTCCACTGTATTATTATCATTACTGATTTATATCCAGGTTACATCAGCTACAATCAGGAACAGATGATAAAATATTTCTGAGACTGAGTTGTAGCGCCCACTCCCTTCTTCCTTGTGTCTGTGGCTGTTGTCAAAGCCACCTGGTCTGAAGCTGCTGCCATTGACCTTCCTGTGTTGAGTTCCTCCAGTCACAGTCTGAGCTGCTTTATATCGGTTTAAACTGATCCTGACTGACTTTAATGGCTCCTCCTCTGTTCTGCTCCACTCTCTCTGCTCTTTTATCCACTGCTCTCTTTCTGTGTCAGACCCTGATGAGGTCAGGCTGGTGGGCGGAGCCAGTCGCTGTGATGGAGCCCTGCAGGTGAAACACCTGGACCAATGGAAGGATGTGATGCTGTTTGACTGGAACCTGAAGACAGGAGCAGCTTTCTGTCGTCGATTGGACTGTGGCTCTGTGATTTCTGTTGAAAAGAGAATAGTTTCTGTTCGTTCTGTTTGGAGGATAAGCTCCTCCTGTGTCCAGTCCACATCTTCACTGAGAGAGTGTTTGAGCTCAGATGTTTCACCCAGCTCCTTCCTCCCTGTCCTCACCTGTTCAGGTAACACTACACTGATGACATCTGTGGCTTCACTTTGATCTAAAAGTCTTTTTTTATTAAACAACCATTCATAATTTAATACAATACTGTATATTCACATCACCTATAGTTTACTTGAATGCTTATTAAATGTTACAAGCTCTATTTCCACTATTCAAAAATGTTATAAAAATGTCATCAAATTAAAAAAGTGAATACATTTTTATTGATGGATAAAGTCTTGTCCACTCACACAGTGTTTATAATAACCTCAGTGTGTAACATGTTCAGATGTCGAGAATAAAGAGTTGTGTCTGTCTTTATTCAGTCTCTCTCTGTGTCCACAGACTCTGTGTCTGTCTTTATTCAGTCTCTCTCTGTGTCCACAGACTCTGTGTCTGTCTTTATTCAGACTCTCTCTGTGTCCACAGACTCTGTGTCTGTCTTTATTCAGACTCTCTCTGTGTCCACAGACTCTGTGTCTGTCTTTATTCAGACTCTCTCTGTGTCCACAGACTCTGTGTCTGTCTTTATTCAGACTCTCTCTGTGTCCACAGACTCTGTGTCTGTCTTTATTCAGTCTCTCTCTGTGTCCACAGACTCTGTGTCTGTCTTTATTCAGCCTCTCTCTGTGTCCACAGACTCTGTGAGGCTCCAGGGGCCCAGTCTGTGCTCAGGATCACTGGAGGTCCACTGGGACCAGTCCTGGACCTCAGTCTGTGAAGAGGACTTTGACCTGCAGGATGCAGAGGTGGTCTGCAGGGAGCTGGGCTGTGGGGCTCCTTCTCTCCTCCAGGGGGCGCTCTATGGAGAGGGGAGGGCTCCTCTGGGGCAGACGTTCCAGTGTGAGGGCCATGAGTCTGCTCTGATGGACTGTATCAGGTCCAGCTCAGGAAACACCTGCTCATCTGGAAAAGCTGTGGACCTCACCTGCTCAGGTGAGCTCTGCTCTCTTCTGTCTTTCTAAACTCTCAGATTTAAATTTCTATGTAGAAAATATTACATGTGTAACACTTAAACAATTTAACATGTTAAACTGATCCTGGAACTGCTCTGTGACAAAAATGTCTGAATAATTATTGAGATGAGTCTTCAACAAACTACCTCAGGACGACTTTTACTTAATTTATAAATGTGTCTCGTCTGTTTGTTGGAATCAGATGAAGATAAATTTTAGTAATCCACAAAGAAGTGAAAGAAGGCTCAGCTACTGACTATTTCTGAGACTGAGCTGTAGCGCCCCCTCCCTTCTTCCTTGTGTCTGTGGCTGTTGTCAAAGCCACCTGGTCTGAAGCTGCTGCCATTGACCTTCCTGTGTTGAGTTCCTCCAGTCACAGTCTGAGCTGCTTTATATCGGTTTAAACTGATCCTGACTGACTTTAATGGCTCCTCCTCTGTTCTGCTCCACTCTCTCTGCTCTTTTATCCACTGCTCTCTTTCTGTGTCAGACCCTGATGAGGTCAGGCTGGTGGGCGGAGCCAGTCGCTGTGATGGAGCCCTGCAGCTGAAACACCTGGACCAATGGAAGGATGTGATGCTGGTTGCCTGGAACCTGAAGACGGGAGCAGCTTTCTGTCGTCGATTGGACTGTGGCTCTGTGATTTCTGTTGAACAGAGAAAAGTTTCTTTTCGTTCTGTTTGGAGGATAAGCTCCTCCTGTGTCGAGTCCACATCTCCACTGAGAGAGTGTTTGAGCTCATATGATTCATCCAGCATATTCCTCTATTCCCTCACCTGTTCAGGTAACACTACACTGATGACATCTGTGGCTTCACTTTGATCTTAATCTTAATGTTTGTTTAAAAAAAAAAAACATTAATAATTTAATAAAATACTGTATATTTACATCACCTATAGTTATGTTGAATGCTTACTAAATGTTACAAGCTCTATTTCCACTATTCAAAAATGTTATAAAAATGTCATCAAATTAAAAAAGTAAATTAATTTAAATTGATTTACACATCCTCATCCACTCAGTCTTTATAATAACCTCAGTGTGTAACATGTCAAGAATAAAGAGCTGTGTCTGTCTTTATTCAGTCTCTCTCTGTGTCCACAGACTCTGTGTCTGTCTTTATTCAGTCTCTCTCTGTGTCCACAGACTCTGTGTCTGTCTTTATTCAGACTCTCTCTGTGTCCACAGACTCTGTGAGGCTCCAGGGGCCCAGGCTGTGCTCAGGATCACTGGAGGTCCACTGGGACCAGTCCTGGACCTCAGTCTGTGAAGAGGACTTTGACCTGCAGGATGCAGAGGTGGTCTGCAGGGAGCTGGGCTGTGGGGCTCCTTCTCTCCTCCAGGGGGCGCTCTATGGAGAGGGGAGGGCTCCTCTGGGGCAGACGTTCCAGTGTGAGGGCCATGAGTCTGCTCTGATGAACTGTACCAGGTCCAGCTCAGGAAACACCTGCTCATCTGGAAAAGCTGTGGACCTCACCTGCTCAGGTGAGCTCTGCTCTCTTCTGTCTTTCTAAACATTCATATTTACATTTTATATATAAAATATTACAGGTAACAACAAGGAAACCATTATACATATTAAACTGATCCTGGAACAGCTCTGAGGCAAAAATTTAGGAATAATTATTGAGATGCCCTTCAACAAACTACCTCAGGTCAACTTTTACTTAATTAATATATGTGTTTGTTTTTGGAATCAGATGAAGATAAACTTTATTGATCCACAAAGAAGTGGCACAAGGCTCAGCTACAATCAGGAACAGATGATAAAATATTTCTGAGACTGAGCTGTAGCGCCCCCTCCCTTCTTCCTTGTGTCTGTGGCTGTTGTCAAAGCCACCTGGTCTGAAGCTGCTGGCATTGACCTTCCTGTGTTGAGTTCCTCCAGTCACAGTCTGAGCTGCTTTATATCGGTTTAAACTGATCCTGACTGACTTTAATGGCTCCTCCTCTGTTCTGCTCCACTCTCTCTGCTCTTTTATCCACTGCTCTCTTTCTGTGTCAGACCTTGATGAGGTCAGGCTGGTGGGCGGAGCCAGTCGCTGTGATGGAGACCTGCAGCTGAAACACCTGGACCAATGGAGAGATGTGTGGATAAATCCATATGACTGGATCCTGAAGACAGGAGCTTCTGTCTGTCGTCGATTGGACTGTGGCTCTGTGATTTCTGTTAAACAGAGAAAAGTTTCTGATCGTTCTGTTTGGTCGATGAGCTCCTCCTGTGTCGAGTCCACATCTTCACTGAGAGAGTGTGTGAGCTCCCATGATACATCCAGATCCTGCCTCTCTGCCCTCACCTGTTCATAATAAAAAATAATAAAATACTGTATATTCACATCACCTATAGTTTAGTTGAATATTCACAAAATGTTACGCGCTTTAAATCCACTATTCAAAAATTTTATAAAAATGTCATCAAATTAAAAAAGTGAATTAATTTATATTGATTTACACATCCTCATCCACTCAGTCTTTATAATAACCTCAGTGTGTAACATGTGCAGATGTCAAGAATAAAGAGTTGTGTTTGTCTTTATTCAGCCTCTCTCTGTGTCCAGACTTTTTTTTATATATCCTTTATTTAACCGGGTGAAAAAGGCCTCATTGAGATAAAAAATCTCTTTTCCAGAGGGACCTGGCCAAGACGACAGCATTGCACACAGTTTCAGACAAATACAAGACATTATTAAACAGACAAATAATATTTTTAATCAAAATATAAATAGTCCGTTTGTGCAAGTTTAAAAAAAGTTATATTTAGCAAGCTCATTGAGTTCACGCTTCTTTAGAACAGATTTAAATTCCCCTAAAGTCACTATTACAGATAGATTTAGGTCCTTTTGCAGTTCATGCCATGAACAGGGGCAGATACTGAAATGCTGCATTATCCAAGTCCGTTCTGACTCAACCACCATCAGTGTGTTCTTCTGAGAACACACAACAAACTGTTTTTACGCATGTATGAGCAGAGGTAAGAAGGGAGGAGCCCAAGAATACATTTATAAATGAAAATGAGCAAATGAGACCACCTGCGAACATACAGGGACGGAAACTCAGCTGTAGCATACAATGTACAATGGTGAACACGATTTCCACAACCAGTTATAAAATGTAAAGCACATTGATAAACAGTGTCCAGCGTTTTAAAAAAGATGATCAGATGCTTTCATAAAAAGGAGATTGTCGAAATCCAATAAAAGCAAAAAAGATGCAAAAATTAAATGTTTTTTGGTATAAACTGAGAAACAGGATTTGCTTCTTAAAAAAAAAGATCTTTAGTTTCAGTTTACGTACAAGATAATCAATATGTTGCTTGAAGGACAGATTTTCATCAATAACAAAGTCTAAATACTTGTAAGATGAGACCATTTGTATTTCTTTTTTTTTCAGCTGTTTTTATTTTAGGAGCTGAGAGGTTAGCTGTTTTCCATTTGAGAAAACCATAACTTTAGATTTGTCTGCATTTAACACTAGCCTCAGCTGATTTAGACGAGACTGAACTGCATCAAACGCAGACTGTGAGAAATCAAAGGCTTGTTCCACTGAAGGAGAGGAACAATAGAGAACTGTGTCATCAGCATAAAAGTGAAAAAAGGCATTTGACACATTTTGACAAAGAATATTCACATAAATAGAAAACAGCAATGGCCCCAGAACAGAACCCTGGGGTACTCCTTTAGTTACTGAAAGAAAGGAGGAGGACAGGCCAGTGAGGAGTACAGACTGAGTTCTACCTGACAGAGTTAGAACAGCCGACAGCAGTGTCAGACCAGTTTTATGAACTCGATTTAACAAAAGACATGATCAACAGTGTCAAAGGCTTTTGATAAGTCAATAAACAACACTGTACAGAACTTTTTACAATCAAGAGCCTCAATGTAGTTAATGATAACTACTTTAACTGCAGCAGTTATTGGACTGTGTAGTTTTCGGAAACCAGATTGTTTGAAATCATTTCATGAATCTCAATACATTATTTAAGCTGTTCAGCAACAATTTTCTCAAAGACCTTTGCCAGGAAACATAACTTTGATATTGGCCTGTGGTTATTAAGATCGGCCGAGTCCCCTCCTTTCAGCAAGAGAAGGACAAAAGACAACAGGAACAACATTCTTTGAAAGGCTAAGGTTGAAAAGATATATCAGGGGTTCAGTTATTAACTCTTTTAATGTTTTAAGAAAAAAAGGATCAAGATTGTCTGGACCTGCAGATTAGTCTCTTTCTAGCTGCTTCTTGGCTCTGCAGAGATTTTAAAACTGGACTGATGTGGTCTTCCTGGTGTTAGTTAGAACCCGAGCAGCAGCGTTCTGAATAAGCTGCAGCTGTCTTAACCCTCGTTTTGAGAGACCCAGTGGCGATTCTAGACTTTTTTAACAGGGGTGGCTTTAGTGGAGCACTGATTAATTCAAGGGTTGCATCATAAAATCATGCATCAAACACCATACTCATAAATTGAAGGACAAAGACTGTACTCTTACGTCAAATTATTACTTACATTATTATTACAAATTGAAATGAAACAAACATGAAATGGCCCAATGCACAACAAAGAACATATTATTTGCAATTAATTACACAAAATTAAAGCTTAATCAAAGGCCACATCTGACCTGTGAGCTAAACTATTACCATTTATAAAGTTTAAACGATATAGACTACTCTTTCATGTCATTACTGTATTGGTGATGTGCAAGTCGAATTCAGTGCCTGTCACTTTAAGGCCCTGCCCCTAACGGGCGTGAGGTTTGCTTGATTCTCACGGTTTAAGTTAAATTGTTGTGCTTTGTGCATATTATAAGTGTCAGGATTCATGTCTGTTTTATATTGTTTCCAGTTTGTATTGTATTTCATGGACTTTATTTTGAAATGTCGTGCCCTTGTCTGTGTCTCTGCTTGACTTCCTGGTGTCTTTCCCTCCTGTGTGATTACCTGCTCCGCCCTAATGTGTTTCACCTGTCCCTTGTTGTCTGTGTCTATTTATACCTGTTTGTCCTTCCCCTCAGGACCAGGTCATTGTCTTTGTCCCTGTCTTAGTCTTAGTCTTAGTCTTAGTCTTAGTCTTAGTCTTAGTCTTAGTCTTAGTCTTAGTCTTAGTCTTAGTCTTAGTCTTAGTCTTAGTCTTAGTCTTAGTCTTAGTCTTAGTCTTAGTCTTAGTCTTAGTCTTAGTCTTAGTCTTAGTCCATGCAACCCGTAAGTCTTGTCTCTGTTCTTTTTGTGGCTTGTGTAAATTCCTAGTTCGTGGGTTTTTTTTTTATTCTTTGTTTTCTCTGGATTTTTTTGTCTGCGTGTTCAGTTCTGGGAGAGTTTTGGTTTTTGGGATTTTTTGTATGCGTCTGTTCCTCTTAAAATAAATTTAGTTTAACGTTTTCTTGGAGTTTTGGGTTTTTTGCATTGGAGCCTTCCTGTTCCTGAGCCCACGGCCATGACAATAAGAATATGTGGATGAAATGAATTATGTTTTCCATGTCATTTGTTAAAACTCAAAGAAAATCTGTCTTGGATTACAGGAGATACTGTAAGTGTCTTGTAATGATAATTTTTATGATTTTTGACAAAATAAATAACTATCTCCAGATGTAAATGGTTGCATATCCTATTACTCAAATTCAATTAAACCCACCAGCACTGTTGGGAAAGTTCACTTTCTACAAGAACTAGTTCAAAGTTCAGTTCACACATTTTAAAATGAACTAGTTCAGTTCATAGTTAAAACTTCAAAATTTTGAACTAAGTTCACAGTTCCAAAAATGAACTATTCCTTAGTTCTTTTTTTCCATGTTGCTGCGAGCTATTCTTTTTCAAAATTATTGCCACATATACAGTAGAATCGCAGACGGCAATTATTTTATCAGTTTTAACAATGAAGCTATGTGTCAGATTTCATCTTCATATCCAATTTTAAATCCTTATCCAACAGGGTTTACATTAGCATTGAAGGGACAGCATTTCCACATTGTTGCTTTAATGCTTTGTTGCTGTCCATTCACTCCACAGTCCACACTAGCAGCAGCTGCAGCTTTCAACCCTACAGTACATTCTCAAAAACATGCTGCTTGAATGGTCTTTTTTAATGAATTATTAAAAGAAAAACAGGACAGTAATCATTAAGGTGCAATCATACAATTCTTTTAAATGATCATACGTCTTGTTACGTGCTGCTGTCGCCGCTGTTTTTTTTTTTTTTTTTTGATGACGCGTCACGCATGCGGCGGATGGCGAGGCGACACTCTGTGTTGGCAGATTTGGTGTTTTTCCGCTACATATTGAGACCCGTTTGTGGTGTGTTTTAGCGGGGTTTCGCCTGGTAGGCTCTATAGAAATCTGGCACCCTATTGAACAACGTTAACCTGTGAGAGCGTGCCGTTCACAGACACCAGAATGAACAAGTTCACAGTTAGGTTCATCAGGCAGTAATACCGCACGTTCAGTTCACGTTCGCCCAAAATATGAACGCGTTCATGAACTATCGTTCAATGAACGCGTTCAGGCACAACACTGCCCACCAGTAGGCTAGACCTTAATTTCACAGCCAACTGTAGGTATGTTAGCAACACAGGGCTTGAAAACATTGACTATATATATAGAATAAACAAAAACAAAGCCCTGGCCAGCGTGGAATTTATCTGGGAATATAGCCTAAGCCTAACTTACTGAAGGTAGGGGCGAGCTACCTTGCTAGCATGTTTAATTTGGTTCCTTGGTTAAAATATAATGTAGGCTACGTTTTTTGCACACAATTACGTCTGCTAATCTGCTAATGATAAATCATTAAATGCGTTTTACAAAAGTAGCCTACAGTTAATAACCTAGCAAATGTCGATTGAGTAGGCAGAATAGGCAGGTACAGTAGATAAACTACATGACATGATTCAACAGACGTGATACTGAGCTGTGTGCGATTAGATATCAAGGCAGATGTGATAGATAAATAGATATCTTTGCGTTCTAGCACAAGTAGTACTGCTGTAAATGCACATGCTAAAAAACAATAAGCCATGTATGATTGGTTAGCTTACATCAAACACTTGCTACTTACATTTCTGAGTTCTGGTGTCTGATTGTGACTGTCCAAGCTCCCGCACTGATTTAAAAGGCAGCAAGTGCGTCAACAAAGGTTTCGCCTTTGATCACGTTAATGGCCAATCGTAGAGTAGGATTTTCGGGTGGCACCTGGGGTGGCCAATCAAATTTCAGGGGTGGCGTGGGCCACCCCTAGCCACCCCTCTGGCTCCGCCCCTGTAGAGACCAGTGAGCAGCCGTTACAGTAATCTAACCTGCTGGAGATAAAAGCATAAATAAGTTTCTCTAAGTCTGGTTGAGACATCATCCCTTTGACTCTGTAAATGTTTTAAGGTGATAAAATGCGGATGATGTAATTTACTTAATGTAAATTTGTGGAAATTTAAGTCCATGATGACCCCAGATTTTTAACCTGTTTTTTAGATTTTAGAGAAAGAGACTCGAGGTGACTGCTGACACTTTGTTTCTGTTCCAAAGATGATTAGTTCAGTCTCTGTTCAGTTGGAGACAGTGACAGTAAATGGATTGGTAATATTATAACTTCACCTGTAAATTTAGCTAAATCTCAAACATCACCCTTTGTACTTAGACAGTTATGCGTTCACCTACAGAATAATAACTCTTTTAAAGCTTTTCAGGGTTTAGAAAACAGAACTGAAGCCGCTTTAGTCAATGTCACCATTGATCTGTCAGCAGCTCCAGAACATGGACTGGTCTCCGTCGTAGTCCTTTTAGATCCATAGACCACAGTGGCTTGTCACAAAGCTTAGAGTCTTTGTTAAGAATATGTCAGAATGTAGCTGGTCGGGTTCTTAAAAACGAGCACAGACTTTTTGATGTATTTTATGTGTTTTTACATCTTTCCTTACTCCCACACGGTTCCTGTGGAAAACAAAGATTAGTCATTTGTCTGATATACATTAAGGTTCCCTTCACCAGAGTTACAGCTGGAACACCACTGAAGGCAAGGGTTAAGTGTCCTGCCCAAAAACACAGCGACAGTATGAACTGTGGTGAGAGCACGATATTGTCCGGCTGAAGGACGACCGCTCTACCACTGAGCCACTGTGTCCCGTCTCATCATGTGGGCTGCTCCATCTCAGAGCCCTGAATGAACACAAGCAGGTGTTAGACACAGACAGCACACAAATGTAGGAAAGAGCTCTAAAAACAGTGACATTAAGCTGACCTGGGACCGGCTGCTGGAGGGATTATCACTGCTGGATACCCCAGAGTATCTCTTCTTCTGTGGTGGGCAGATGCAAGAGAAAATGTGGGTATATTCTTCTCTGACCTGCAGAGGGTAAAACGTCAAAAAACAAACGATGGGACCTCCTCATGGAAAAACTCTTGTAGAGATTTGTAGTTAGTTTTATATTTCAAAGAACAAAATCTATTTTAAACTAGTGGAACTCTGATAGGATTCGGCAACTTACAACAAAAACACATTATCAAAAGGTTGAAATGGGAAAAAAATTTAACAATTTGTTTTCTACACACACACACACACAAACCTAAGATATCTGACCTGTTTCAACAGCAAGCAGTGCATGATGAGGATCAGCGCCCCCTGTAGGCTGTTGAGAATAGTGACGATATATGCCACGGCTGATCTTGGAACAGGAAGGCCTCGAACACCCACACGAGGCCCAGTTTACACATCTGAGCCATGGCTGTCACTGTGAACACTCTGCGGCAGAATGGAGTGAGTGAAAAACCAGACAAAATATCAAAAGTCCAGACGCAAGGTCAGTAAATGGAAAGGTTCTGAAAAAAGAGAGGTTTGTGCAGTAAATAAAGCACCTGGAGTTACAGATGAGAGAGAAAAGAACATTTCCTGTCCCTTCTCCCAATGGCAACAAAAGGTGAACATGAATTTAATTATCACTTTAGCGCTGTGATAATCACCAACCACGATCTGTCTATGATCGTGTGTGTGTGTGTGTGTGTGTGTGTGTGTGTGTGTGTGTGTGTGTGTGTGTGTGTGTATGTGTGTGTGTGTATGTGTGTGTGTGTGTGTGTGTGTGTGTGTGTAAGGGGGGGGGGTGTTACATGCAAGGTGGATTTGTCTCTGCCTCCCTTTCCACAATCCACTTTTAGTTTTAAGTGAAAGCTGTAGGAAAAGAGCGTTTGTAAAAGTGTTATGTGAATTGTATATCTCTTTTTATTATTAAATACAGGTTGCGCTTGATTTTTGCTCACGTCCTGTCCTTCAAGTTAATCCCAACATCACATCCGGAATCATATGCTTCAAAATTCAGGTACACAGCGGTTTTAAAAGGAAGGGGCTTCAATGAAAATAATATATACGGTTAAACATAAAGAGTTAAAGAGATAAGGTGTGTTTGTGTTGTGAATGTGTAACATTAACTGAATAATGGGGTCTAACCAGAGTAAATCTGAAAAAGGCTTAATGGGGGATTTGTCTCTGCCTCCCTCCTGTCTTTCCTCCTCCCCCATCTGCTCTCAGGTGCTGTGAGTGGAACCTGTTGGCCCCACTCTGATTGGATAACTCACGACCTGCAGCAGCCAATCAGTGCCTGGCTCAGGATTTAAAAAGGAGGCACCATGAGCTGCATGCTCTCTCTCACACTGTCTGAATGTTTTTCTGTCTGTGTAAATGCCTTGTTGTTGGTGGGCAGGTGGGCAGGTGGGCAGGTGGGCAGGTGGGCAGGTGGGCAGGTGGTCAGGTGTGCAGGTGGTCAGGTGGTCAGGTGTGCAGGTGGGCAGGTACCTTTTACATTAGCACAACACGTAGTGAACTTCTGTTTAGTCCCACTAGGTTTATTGGTTGGTGCCACCCTTGTATGTTTTGTGTAAAGACCTTTTTTAGTTCAGTTAGATTAGGCCTCTTTGTTTCTTGTTTATTTCTAGGAGTAGTTATTCAGTTTAGGCTCTGTTTTGTTATATTTGGTTCTTTGATTTGGCCCAAGTGTTCAGCCTTCCTCCCTCCACTTTGTTTGGGTGTGTTTGGACACCAATAAAAGCTAAACGCCAAAGCCCTATGACCCTGACTCTGTCTTTTACTAAATTTGTCTTCATTTATTGAGGACATAACCGGGGGATGTAAAAACTGATGCTGCAACTAGACCCAGAGAATGTAATCCTTTTTTTTTATAAATGGAGCAGGATACGGGTTTAGTGGTGAATTCCTGGTAATTCCTGGAGACTGAGATGAGTTAATTCAAAAGATAATAGAAAAAATATCAAAAAGAGCAAACAAAGGCAAGCGGGACTGCTTCAGGCTCAACAATGGTTTATTTATAAAGAAATATCCAGTCGGATGTTCCACAGCAGCATTAACAGAGCTGGAAATGGGCTGGTATTCTAAAATCAGTGTTTGTCGCTGACTGTTGCTCTTGTATGCTTAATCATGTTTGTTGTATTTCATGACTCTGGATTCTCAGGGTGAGATCGATTTGATCTTTACTAAGTCAGTGTTGATGTACGTGCAAGTGCCACCTGACGATGAGGTGTCGACCTCAGATGAACAATCTGATCTTTGGGAGACCTTTGACCCCGTGTACAACAATGAGACAATGGTTTAACATCAAGTTCCACGGCTCCATGAGGTGACCACACTCAAGTCCTAAGGGCCGTATGGTTCACTGAATTTATTACGCTTAAGAGAATTAATTTAATCATTCTGAATGTACATATGTCTCACTCCTGTCTCTGTTTCTTTTGGTCACAGGGACAGGGTCAGGATAGGTAGGCTCAGGCCGGAGATATTAAGTTCGATGAGACGACCAGCTTGACCTCCAGCATTTTTCTATGTTTTGGAGTAATACTGTGTTTTTGATTCATTGAATTATTGAATTAAGAGAATCAGTGCATTACTCCTCTGGAAAAACAGGGAAATGATATGGGAATTGTATAATTCTAATTGTTAAACACAGGTTTGCTCTTGGTTCTGCTCATGTCCTGTCCTTCAGGCTAATCCAAACATTGACACAGACATAGCCACCATCCTCTGGGTTATTGGTCATGTGGAGGCGTAAACATACACCTCCACACTGTTTACTGCTGGATGTAAAATCTCATGTGGTGTTTACTTTGTTAAGCAAACTTCAGCCTCTACCGTTTGTCACATGTTTGTACTTTTGCTTCATTCTTGCAAAAATTAAACCTGACCAGTCACTTTTAAATTGAATACGGTCTCCATCGTCTCATTAATCTGAACAGAAATTCTAATAACAAAAATAACCTTAAAAACAGCGAGTAATGACATTTACACAGAGACAAGTCGGATATGAACTCAGTTTGGTCACATGAGGAGCGTTCGAGGTGGATTCCAGACGAGAGCAGACGGCTGCAGGAGGCGTGTGTTGGGTGTATATTTCTAATAAATCTATTAAACTGATATTAAAAGGGCTTTGGGCAAAAGAAGTAACTCTCAAATATTGTCAATTTCATTATTGTCTCTTGCTTCATTCAGACTTATAGGCCTTTAAATACGAGGATGGAAGTGTGAGACCAAGTGCCCCATAGAGGGGTACATTCTCAGACAATCTGGGGTAAGTTGTCACAATGGACTTTTCAAACAAATGTGGAGTTGTACCCCATTATTAACTTTAAATTCAACTTTATTTCAAAAGAATTTAAATGTCCTGTGTGGCACAGATTGGTCTGGAGCTCTACAGACCTGGAACAGTTGGGACTGAAAAGAACCACATTGAGATAAAGACAATTATATTTCTGAAGTTAGACTGAACCCTGTCGTCTGAAAGTCTGTTTATATCATTTATGGAACTGTTCCTGTTAAAGGTGTGTTGTCTGAAGTTATCTTAAAGTTATCACTTTGGTTTCAGTCTTGCATTAAACTTAAGTCCCCTGTCTTAAGTCCCTGTGCTTGTAAAATGTGTCTTTGGGATAAAATTATATTATAACAAGAAGATTCAGGATGAAAGACTTTAGTTGCTTTTTCCAACTGCGGCTCTGTTTAAGACAGGTTCTCTCGTTTTGACCTCACGAGGTTTCTGTTACAGACACAGAGCTTACAACACAGACAAGAAGGCATTTTGGCAAAAACAGTGGCTCCAGATCTTACATCATGCACTGACCCCTTTGGCACAGATCAAAACAGGGCCGGACTAGCTCAACGCCCCTTACAGTTATCCAGGACCTGAACCAGTATTTAGACCAATTCAATCTGGACTTAGTCTGACTTGTTTTTGGACTCTTCTGTGTAAGTACATCTATCCAGCACTAACTCACTTTTACCTGGAGAAGAACTGGTTTTATTTTGAATTGGACAGATTTTAGATGAGTATGCACCACTGCTGGTCCCTCTGGAGACCTCAGAAATATAAAGCAGATAAACATGAGACCAAGAGTCAGTCATTGTAGAGACAGAAATATAAACATGAAAAACTGACAGCATAAAGTGAAAAGGGTCACTCTGTTTCTGTTCATCTACTGTCTTCTATCAAGGTTATTATATTATATTAAAATAAAAAAGTGTGTTTCTTTGACGACAGAAAGACGGCAGCTGTCACAGAAGAAGAATCTTCCTGGGACTGGCTTTAATACAGACCTGATCTGAACCAGGACATGGACCACAGAGTTCTGACTGTGTTTTTGTCCTTCTGCTGCTCCGGTAAGTCTAATAATGGAAGGATAGAGCAAACCTAAGCTGTGTTTGAGATGAACTGCACCTGGACTGTAGACGAGAGCAGGCGGCCGCAGCAGTGGACGAGAAAAACAACTTTCTTTGAGTCGGACAGTTCATGAACGAGACCAGCGTGGTTTGGCTCAGATCTCAGCCTCTCGTCCAAAGTACAGATCTTGTGTGTCTAGAGTGTATTTGCTTAATAAAACTACAGTTATATAAACGCTTCTGCTTCAAAAGCTGCAGTCTAAAAAAATTACATTTATATTTTACATTTACATTTAGTCATTTAACAGACGCTTTTATCCAAAGTGACCTACAAGTGAAGAAAACAATAGAAGCAATGTCAACAACACGTAAGGTAACAAAAAGCATGAGTGCACCAGAAAACTAGTCAGTTAAAACCCAGCACAGTATATAAAGCTAAGGATAGGAGAGATTTTTACATTTCTTTTTTACCTTTTTTTTATGAAAAGCAATAGATATAAAGGAAGTAGGACTTCAGTGTTTGTCAGTCAGGTGTTGATGGAAGAGATGCATTTTCAGACGTTTTTTTTTTAAAGATGGCAACAGAATCTGCTGATCTTGTAGCAGCAGTAGATCATTCCACCAATGAACAGATCCAGAGAAAGTACGTGAGAGGGATTTATTTTTTTCCTTTTTGGGATGGTACTTTGCAGAGCGCAAGGATCTGGTAGGATTATATAGTAGGTCTGTATTAACGAGTGAAGATATGAGGGTGTGGAGCCAGTGTAACCTCATGAAGAGAGGAGTTATGTTCTCTTTGGTTCTTTAAAGATCACTATTGTCACTGCATTCAGGATCAGCTGCAGAGGTTTGGTTGTGCAGCAGGAGTCCAGCCAGAAGAGCATTGCAATAATCCAGTTTGGACAAGACAAGATCCTGGACTAGGATTTGCGTAGAGTGCTCTGATAGGAAAGGTCTAATGTTCCTAATGTTGTAGAGGATGAATCTACAGGACCTGGTGGTGCTGGCAACAGGACTTGAGAAGTTTAGATGATCATCAATTACCACTCCCAGATTTCTGGCAGTGCTACTACTACTATTCAATATAGATTACTCACTGGACTTTGAAAGTATTAGTTTGAAAAAAGACAAATCCATTTCATTAAGTTGATTTTAATATTGTGACTTTGTAGTGGGCTATTTGTCCAGAATAGATTAAAATGGTTAGGGTTATGGTTAGACACCCACACAAAGGGTGTCAAGGTACAGGACAACATTTCCCATCATGCACCCAAACTTTGCAGTCTGCGACCGCCTTGATCTCACAAGTTCTTGGTGCTCCATACAGTGACCATACATCCTCACAAGACACACGAGAATATCTCATGTTTTGTGATCAAACATTAAATAAGCATTTCCTAATGACATAAAAATGAACTGATATCACTAACCAGTTTGCACTGGGTACTAATCGGCTGTGGTCGTATCTGGACAGGCTCGAATGCACCCTTAGACACCACTTACCATTTTTATCACAGAGATGTCATTTTTAATAGAAATTACTTTATTTTTTCTTTTACAGGGCTTTTTGGTGGAAACAGTAACAGTTCAACAGGTAAAAAGAAGCATAATTTAAAAATGACAAAATATAAGTAATAACTGAAAAGTAATGCCAACAATTCCAGCACGTAACTTAATCAGGTCTTATGTGTTTTTCTAAACTCTCAGAGTTACATTTCATGCATAAGATATTAGAGAGATAATAATTAAAACTTTTAACATAAAAACTCATCCTGGAACAGCTTTGTGAAAAACAATTGTGGGAAAAATTATTAAGATGTCAATCAACAAACTACCTCAGTACGACTTTTATTTCATTAATAAATGTGTCCCGTCAGTTTTTTTTGAATGAGACAAAGATAAACTCTATTGATCCACAAAGAAGTGGCACAAGGCTCAGCTACAATCAGGAACAGATGATAAAATATTTCTGAGACTGAGCTGTAGCGCCCCCTCCCTTCTTCCTTGTGTCTGTGGCTGTTGTCAAAGCCACCTGGTCTGAAGCTGCTGCCATTGACCTTCCTGTGTTGAGTTCCTCCAGTCACAGTCTGAGCTGCTTTATATCGGTTTAAACTGATCCTGACTGACTTTAATGGCTCCTCCTCTGTTCTGCTCCACTCTCTCTGCTCTTTTATCCACTGCTCTCTTTCTGTGTCAGACCCTGATGAGGTCAGGCTGGTGGGCGGAGCCAGTCGCTGTGATGGAGCCCTGCAGGTGAAACACCTGGACCAATGGAAGGATGTGATGCTGTTTGACTGGGACCTGAAGACAGGAGCTTCTGTCTGTCGTCGATTGGACTGTGGCTCTGTGATTTCTGTTGAACAGAGAAAAGTTTCTGATCGTTCTGTTTGGAGGATAAGCTCCTCCTGTGTCCAGTCCACATCTTCACTGAGAGAGTGTTTGAGCTCAGATGTTTCACCCAGCTCCTTCCTCCCTGTCCTCACCTGTTCAGGTAACACTGCACTGATGACATCTGTGGCTTCACTTTGATCTCAAAGTCATTTTTATTTGAAAAACAACCATTAATAATTTAATACAATATTTACATCACCTATAGTTTTGTTGAATACTAACTAAATGTTACAAGCTCTATTTCCACTATAAATTTTATAAAAAATGTCATCAAATTAAAAAAGTGAATGCATTTTTATTGATGGATAAAGTCTTGTCCACTTACAGTGTTTATAATAACCTCAGTGTGTAACATGTTCAGATGTCGAGAATAAAGAGCTGTGTCTGTCTTTATTCAGTCTCTCTCTGTGTCCACAGACTCTGTGTCTGTCTTTATTCAGACTCTCTCTGTGTCCACAGACTCTGTGTCTGTCTTTATTCAGTCTCTCTCTGTGTCCACAGACTCTGTGTCTGTCTTTATTCAGCCTCTCTCTGTGTCCACAGACTCTGTCTCTGTCTTTATTCAGTCTCTCTCTGTGTCCACAGACTCTGTGTCTGTCTTTATTCAGTCTCTCTCTGTGTCCACAGACTCTGTGTCTGTCTTTATTCAGTCTCTCTCTGTGTCCACAGACTCTGTGAGGCTCCAGGGGCCCAGGCTGTGCTCAGGATCACTGGAGGTCCACTGGGACCAGTCCTGGACCTCAGTCTGTGAAGAGGACTTTGACCTGCAGGATGCAGAGGTGGTCTGCAGGGAGCTGGGCTGTGGGGCTCCTTCTCTCCTCCAGGGGGCGCTCTATGGAGAGGGGAGGGCTCCTCTGGGGCAGACGTTCCAGTGTGAGGGCCATGAGTCTGCTCTGATGAACTGTACCAGGTCCAGCTCAGGAAACACCTGCTCATCTGGAAAAGCTGTGGACCTCACCTGCTCAGGTGAGCTCTGCTCTCTTCTGTCTTTCTAAACTCTCAGATTTAAATTTCTATGTATAACATATTACATGTGTAACACTTAAACAATTTAACATATTAAACTGATCCTGGAACAGCTCTGAGACAAAATTGGGGGAATAATAATTTAAATATCAATCAACAAACTACCTCAGGTTAACTTTTACTTCATTAATAAATGTGTCTCGTCTGTTTGTTAGAATCAGACGAAGATAAACTTTATTGATCCACAAAGAAGTGGCACAAGGCTCAGCTACAATCAGGAACAGATGATAAAATATTTCTGAGACTGAGTTGTAGCGCCCACTCCCTTCTTCCTTGTGTCTGTGGCTGTTGTCAAAGCCACCTGGTCTGAAGCTGCTGCCATTGACCTTCCTGTGTTGAGTTCCTCCAGTCACAGTCTGAGCTGCTTTATATCGGTTTAAACTGATCCTGACTGACTTTAATGGCTCCTCCTCTGTTCTGCTCCTCTCTCTGCTCTTTTATCCACTGCTCTCTTTCTGTGTCAGACCCTGATGATGTCAGGCTGGTGGGCGGAGCCAGTCGCTGTGATGGAGCCCTGCAGGTGAAACACCTGGACCAATGGAAGGATGTGATGCTGTTTGACTGGAACCTGAAGACAGGAGCAGCTTTCTGTCGTCGATTGGACTGTGGCTCTGTGATTTCTGTTGAAAAGAGAAGTGGTTTTTTTCGTTCTGTTTGGTTGATGAGCTCCTCCTGTGTCCAGTCCACATCTTCACTGAGAGAGTGTTTGAGCTCATATGATATGTCCTACATATTCCTCTATTCCCTCACCTGTTCAGGTAATACTGCACTGATGACATCTGTGGCTTCACTTGGACCTCAAAGTAATGTTTGTTTAAAAAACAACCATTAATAAATTAATAAAATACTGTATGTTTACATCACTTATAAAAAAAAAAGGTTTGAGTAAAAGCATCTGGACCACTACGACCCATAGTAAGCAGCACAGATTCTGTAACCTACAATATAGCCAAACACCTGGCCACCATTTTGGCTCCATTGGTCGGCCACTCACAACACCATATCATCAACTCACATGACTTTACCAACAAAATCAAACATCTACAACTAGACACAGACGAGATGATTGTCTCTTTTGATGTCACATCACTCTTTACCTGCAGACCCACCAATGAAGCACTCATGGTTGTAAGAAAGAGATTATTACAGAACACTTCGTTACAGGACAGGACAAACCTCACCCCAGACCATATTTGCAGTTTACTGGAGATATGCTTGAACACTACTTATTTCCAGTTCAGAGGTAACTTCTACAGACAAAAACACGGCTGTGCCATGGGATCACCTGTCTCCCCGATAGTGGCTCACCTGTACCTGGAGGAAGTGTAGAACAGAGCTCTGGTCTCTTTCTCAGGTGCAGTGTCCAGTCACTGGTTCAGATTTGTTGATGACACGTGGGTCAAGATCAAAACCCAGGAAGTAGAAGCCTTCACAGAACACATCAACGCAGTGGACAAGAACATCAAGTTCACCTGTGAAGACGCCATAAACAACCGCCTGGCGTTCTTAGACTGTGCAGTGGTTATTTGTGAGGACAGGACTCTCCAAGTAGAAGTTTATATGAAGCCCACACACGGATCAATACTTGTGTTTGATTCCCACCACCCACTGCAGCACAAGCTGGAGTCATCAGGACTCTTCAGCACAGAGCACAAGAGGTGCCCACAACCTCAGAAGGTAAACGGAAAGAACAACACATCCGTAAAGCCCTGAGAGACTGTGGGATACCCCAGATGGACTTTCAACAAAACCAAGAGGACACAGACACCAAACAGACAGGAACCAGGGACAAAAGGGAAGGGTGTAGTTATCCCTTATGTGTCTGGTTTATCTGAAAAACTTAAAAGGATTTTCTACAAACACAACATTCCAGTCCACTTCAAACCAGGAACACGCTGCGTCAAAAACTGGTCCATCCTAAAGACAAGAGCCCCACAAACAGAGGAATGTAGTTTATACAGTTCACTGAAGAGTGCAGTGACAGTTATGTCGGTGAAACTAAACAACAGCTTCACAAGAGGATGTATCAGCACAGAAGAGACAATCCTGGACCTGAGTCTGAGTCCACCTCCACCTCAAAGACAAAGAACATGCCTTTGTGGACAGACATGTCTGAATTTTGGCCAAAGAGGCCAGCTGGTTTGAGAGACAAGACAAGACAAGACATTTATTTTTGTATAGCCCAATATCACAACAACAGCCGCCTCAAAGGGCTTAAGGAGAGGGCTGAAGGAAGCCATTTTTGTGAAAATGGAAAAGCCTTCGTTGAACAGAGGAGGTGGCCTCAGATTCATGTTGCCCAGTATTTACAACAGTGTTCTTAAACCTAAAACAAAAGAACTTCACCTTAGAACAACCAACATAACATCTGATTAGAACTATGACATTAACGCCCCTGCACCTGTATGGAGCAGGATCATTAACGACTCTTCGGAGCCTTAACGACTTTCACATATGGAGTCACACCTCCCTTTCATGACCAACAACACAACAACCTGGTCCATCAGGTTTGGTTTCAGCCGAAACTCCTCCCTTTAGAGATATAAGCTCAGATCTTTTACCAGTTGAACTCAGAATTGACAAAGTCTCTTGGAATAGAGACGAAACGTCTTCACCTTGAAAATGAAGTCCAGATGCTTTACTCAAACCTTTTTTTTTTTTCCAAGATGCTCTGGATGACTGAGAACGTCCACAGACATACATCACTTATAGTTTAGTTGAATACTAACTAAATGTTGACTTCCTGTTAGTGACCAATGGCGTAAAGACGTGACTCCGAGAGCTCCTGCAGAAACTTTGTATAAAGTCAATCGGGGTGCTTTCTACCGACGTGGTGTGTACATATTTTGACATCTCAGAGCCTTTCTGATTGTATTAAGTGCCGCTATGCCTCCAAAATCCAGAAACACGGATAACCAGATGGCATCGAATACGCGGCCTAATGCAGGGGCTACATCCCCGGCCCAGTGTGATCCTATCGGTCCGCCGCATCACGACGGAGATACCACCACAGCTTCGAGTATGGCTTCTGCGGACTTTAAAGCTGAAATTCTTGTTGCTCTCCGTGAAGAGATGGTAGGCATTTTCAAGTCTGAACTACGCCTGGCTATGACTGAAAACGTATCCAATATCAAGTCAGAATTGCAAAGTGTCAAAACGAAGCTGACGGCTAGCCTAGCCGCTACAAAATCTGATGTGGGTGAGCTAAAGGGGACGGTGAATGAGATGGAGGAATCACTATCAACTTGCACAGATGATGTGGCGTATCTCAAGAGCAAAGTGGAGACCCTGTCTAACAAAGTTCTGGCTCTTGAGAACAAATGCGAAGATCTAGAAGGTAGATCTCGCCGCAATAACATCCGTATTATCGGATTATCTGAGCAAAGTAGTACGGTTACCACGGCATCTACTTCCGCTCTGCTAAAGGAGGCGCTTAACTTGGATAAAGCACCTCTTATTGATTGGGCTCACAGATCCTTAAATACCAAGCCCAAACCCGGAGAACGGCCACGTCCCATAGTAGCGCGTCTGCACTATTATGCAGATTGTGCCGACATCCTTCAACGTGCCAGGACCCAACAGCGGATCAAGATTGGAGACTCTACAATCTCCATCTTCCCGGATCATACAGCCCGGACGTCGAAAGCATGCGCCGCCTTTAATGACGTCAGGAGACAACTCAGGGACATTCCAGGTGAGCAGTATGGTCTGATATATCCTGCTCTCCTCCCGATCACAAATAATGGAAGGGTTACAAAGGATTTCACATCTCCTGGAGAGGCTGCTGTTTTTATCAAAACCCTTAAATAGTTAGAGCCGATTTTCAGTGCCAACTGCTTAGAAAATGTCTTTGAACGTCGATGTAACATCTAAGTACGGTAAATTTGACTCTGATACATATGAGAATAAGTAAAAGTGGCACAACTATTGTGTCATTTTGATTTACAAATATTTTTCTCTGGTTCACACAAGCTCTAGTTGATTGTACACCCTGTTATTTCAGACACATATTTCATTAATGTTGTGCAGGAGTTGCTGTTGAGTTTGGAGAAGTATGAAGATAACTGTTAGGTCTAACACATGAAGTTTAGTTGTTCTGCTAAAGACTCCAAGTGGAGTCTGCACCGGTTCCATATCATTTGAGGATGGGGTAAGAGTAGGTGCGGGGGGAGGGGGATCTGGGATGTATCTACACCCCCCCCCCTTTTTTTATTTATTTTGGGAGGTCGAATTGTGGTTCTGATATTAACTAAACATGACAAGTATTAAAGCTTTAAATGCGAGATTTCTTAGTTGGAATATCAAGGGTTTGGGGAGTGCTGTCAAACGCTCAAAGATGCTGTCTCATTTAAAGCGTTTAAAGCCTGATATTGTCTTTCTACAGGAGACCCACATGCGAAAAAACGACCAGACACGGTTGAAATGCCCCTGGGTTTCGGAAGTATTCCATTCCAGCTTCAATTCTAAAGCCAGAGGGGTTGCCATTCTGATTAGTAAATCAGTCCCATTTACATACACCAAAATCATCTCTGACAAGGACGGCAGGTATTTGATCATTTTAGGGACCATATACCAGGTTCCAGTTTTACTTGTCAACGTATATGCACCAAATTTTGACAATCCTAGTTTTTTTTAACAATCTGTTTAAGTTATTGCCATCTTTAAACAATGTATTTTTTATACTTCGCGGGGACATGAATTGTGTTGCAAATTCTCAGCTGGACCGTTCCAAAGCCAACTCGAATCAGTCACAAATGGCTTGAACTCTAAGTAGTTTTATGTCCAACAATGGCTACATCGACCCCTGGAGGGTTCGTAACCCAACTGGCAGGCAATACTCCTTCTATTCACATGTACACCAGACATTTTCCCGAATTGACAATTTTTTTTATTGATGCCAGACTGATGCCCAAGGTGATAGACACTTCTTACCATCCGATTATTATTTCAGATCATTCACCTTTAACCTTGGAAATTCAGTTCTCCTCTGAATCTCAATACTCCACCCACTGGAGATTTAATATATCTCTTCTGTCTGATGATAAATTTCATAAGTTCATCATAAATACAATTGAGGATTTTATATCTCTCAACCAATCTGTATCAGAACCCATCTCTAAAACACTCCTGTGGGAATCTTTAAAGGCCTACTTAAGGGGTCAGATTATTTCATATTCCGCTCACGTGAAGAAATTAAGAACGTCAACCATTAAAAAATTATCAGCCGATCTGGAAGCAGTGGACCAACAGCTTGCCACATCCACGTCTCCTGTTTTATTAAAACGGCGAGTGGTATTAAAAACTGAATTAGACCTGATCACAACTAATGAAGCAGAGCGATTACTTCTACATTCTCGGGCCAAATATTACGAATATGGAGACAAATCTTGCTAGCTCACCGATTGCGTCGACAAACAGCCTCACGTTTAATACCCCGTGTCAGAAACGAGTCTGGGATGCTGGTAGAGAAACCTGACCTCATAAATTCAGTATTTTCATCCTTTTATAAATCCTTGTATAGTTCAGAATTTCCATCGGACTTGAGTGATATGGAAACGTTTTTGCAAGACCTAGATTTTCCGGATATGAACATAGATGCAATTGGTCAGTTGGATTCTCCACTGATTACGCAAGAACTTACATTGGCTCTACAAAATATGCAAAATAATAAATCTCCTGGACCAGACGGATTTTCGGCTGAATTCTTTAAGGCATTCCATAATCAACTCATCCCGCTGTTACATGCTGTCTATGTAGAATCTCTGTCAAATGGCTCTCTCCCTTTCACTTTGAGACAGGCTTCTATTAACGTGCTTCTGAAAAAGGGCAAGGATCCCGAACTCTGTTCTTCTTATCGACCTATCTCTTTGATGAATGTAGATACAAAACTTCTTGCGAAAGCTTTAGCATGCCGTCTAGAGTATTATATCTCAGGAACAGACTGGCTTCATAAAAGGGCGCCAGCTTTTTATAATGTCCGTACCTTATTAAATGTCATCTATTCGAAGGGAACCGCTGCCACTCCAGAAGTTGTGATTTCTGCTGATGCAGAAAAGGCATTTGACAGAGTTGAATGGAGCTACCTGTTTGCAGTTCTGAAGAAATTTGGTTTTGGTAATGTTTTTATATCATGGATACGTCTTCTTTATACATGACCTTGCGTCAGCATCACAACTAACAACGTTCAATCTAGTTATTTCCCCTTAAACCGTGGCTGTAGACAAGGATGTCCCCTGTTTCCTCTTCTGTTTGCTCTTGCAATAGAACCTCTGTCTATATAGGTCTTTCCCCATTTTTAACGGCATTACGCTATCCCGGGTCGAATTCAAACTTTCCTTATACGCTGACGATCTTTTACTGTATATCACAGACCCTATTAGGGCGTCCCCCGTTATTCTTTCTTTTTTTCATAGATTTGGCTCGTTTTCGGGGTACAAGATCAATGTCCTAAAGAGTGAATGTTACCCGGTCAATGACGTAGCAATGCAGCTCTCTCAATCTGATATCCCCTTCAAACTGAGCCCTTCGGGATTTAAGTGTGTCCAGATACTATAAAACTCTTTATGATGTAAACTTCTCTCCCCTATTAACTGAGATTAAGGCTGATTTCCAAAGATGGGGTTCCCTCCCACTTTCCCTGATTGGTAGAATTAATGTGGTTAAAATGAATGTTCTCCCAAAATTTTTGTTTCTGTTCCAGTGCCTACCTATATTTTTATCTAAAAGTTTTTTCAAAAATATTGATTCAGTTATATAAAATTTTCTGTGGAACGGTAAAACACCTAGAGTTGGGCTAAGGTTGCTTCAGAATTGCAAATTTGATGGTGGCCTCTCCCTACCAAATTTCAAAGTTTATTATTGGGCTACAAATATAACTAAAACTTTATTTGGGCTAAAACTGGTCAATATACCCTGGTGTCAGTTGGAAATACAATCATGTCCCTCATCCTCTCTACTGGCAATACTGTCTGGTGTGGCTTCAGTCAACCCCACTGGCTTTACTAACAACCCAGTGGTCTCCTCCACATTAAAGATATGGTTTCAATTTAGAAAGCATTTTAAATTTCTTACTCCCACAATGTCAAGTCCACTGTTGAGGAATTATGCATTCAAACCTGCATTTACTGATCCCATTTTCACTTTATGGCATGACAGGGGTCTGAAATGTTTTAAGGATTTTTATAAAGATGGGGTTTTTTGTTCTTTCACAAATCTAACTAACGAATTTGACCTCTCACCTTCACTCATCTTTTTAGATATTTTCAAATTAGGAACTGTGTAAAATGTTTATTTCCTAATTTTCCACATATTCCTCCTGAGCAGAAGTGGGACAGTCTTTTACAATTGAATTTTTCACAAAGATCTTTAATTTCTAAAGTCTATGGTACCATCCAGTCCTATGATAATCATTTAATCACTAGAACGAAGGAGGCTTGGAAGAAAGAATTGGGATTGGCCTTTGATGTTGACTGGTGGGACTATATTTTAAATGGTATTCATAAAGCCTCAATCTGTGCCCGCTTGACCTTATACAATTTAAAGTAGTGTTCAGATGTCACTATTCTAAAACCCGACTATCGCAAATTTCCCCCACTACAATTGATGTCTGTGACAGATGCTCTGGTTCACCTTGTAATCTCGCACATATGTTTTTCCTTTGGCCAACCCTGGGAAATTTTTGGCAAACTTATTTTGACACCATGTCTAAAGTGCTCCTCAGGACCATTGATGTTTCTCCGCAAGTAGCCATTTTTGGTACCCCTCAAGAATACTACTGTTTTTCATCAGCGCAGTTAGAGGTCTTGGCTTTCACTTCCTTGATAGTGAGACGCCATCTTCTTCTTAATTGGAAAGCAACAAATGCTCCGTCCAATACACTTTGGACGACTGATGTCATGTCCTTTCTAAAACAGGAAAAAATAAGATGTAATAAAAAAAAACAATCTCGCTAAATTTTACAATATGTGGCAACCATTTATGCAATTTTTCCAGGCTAACTAGGCCTAACTCTTAATACGTACTCCCCCTTATATAATAAAAAAAAATAAATCCCTTTTTTTTTTAATTATTTTTACTTAATTACTGTGATAAATGCATAAATATATATCTTGTATTATTTAGTTGGTTATTCTTTTATTTATTTTTGGAGGAAGAGAAGGGGAAGGGGAAAGGGAAGGAGGGAGGGGAAGGAAATAAGGAAGGGGGGAAAAAAAAAGGTTGTATACAAATATGTTTGTTATTGTTATTTAAATGCCTTTACTTTGTTTTTGTGTGCAAATCAATAAATATATAAAACAGAGAATACTAACTAAATGTTACAAGCTCTATTTCCACTTTTCAAAAATGTTATAAAAATTTCATCAAATTAAAAAAGTGAATTAATATATATTGATTTACACATCCTCGTCCACTTACTCAGTCTTTATAATAACCTCAGTGTGTAACATGTGCAGATGTCAAGAATAAAGAGTTGTGTCTGTCTTTATTCAGTCTCTCTCTGTGTCCACAGACTCTGTGTCTGTCTTTATTCAGTCTCTCTCTGTGTCCACAGACTCTGTGTCTGTCTTTATTCAGTCTCTCTCTGTGTCCACAGACTCCGTCTGTCTTTATTCAGTCTCTCTCTGTGTCCACAGACTCTGTGTCTGTCTTTATTCAGTCTCTCTCTGTGTCCACAGACTCTGTGAGGCTCCAGGGGCCCAGGCTGTGCTCCGGATCACTGGAGGTCCACTGGGACCAGTCCTGGACCTCAGTCTGTGAAGAGGACTTTGACCTGCAGGATGCAGAGGTGGTCTGCAGGGAGCTGGGCTGTGGGGCTCCTTCTCTCCTCCAGGGGGCGCTCTATGGAGAGGGGAGGGCTCCTCTGGGGCAGACGTTCCAGTGTGAGGGCCATGAGTCTGCTCTGATGAACTGTACCAGGTCCAGCTCAGGAAACACCTGCTCATCTGGAAAAGCTGTGAACCTCACCTGCTCAGGTGAGCTCTGCTCTCTTCTGTCTTTCTAAACTCTCAGATTTAAATTTCTATGTATAACATATTACATGTGTAACACTTAAACAATTTAACATGTTAAACTGATCCTGGAACAGCTCTGAGACAAAAATGTAGGAATAATTATTGAGATGAGTCTTCAACAAACTACCTCAGGACGACTTTTATTTCATTAATAAACGTGTCCCGTCTGTTTGTTGGAATCAGACGAAGATAAACTCTATTGATCCACAAAGAAGTGACACAAGGCTCAGCTACAATCAGGAACAGATGATAAAATATTTCTGAGACTGAGCTGTAGCGCCCCCTCCCTTCTTCCTTGTGTCTGTGGCTGTTGTCAAAGCCACCTGGTCTGAAGCTGATGGCCTTGACCTTCCTGTGTTGAGTTCCTCCAGTCACAGTCTGAGCTGCTTTATATCGGTTTAAACTGATCCTGACTGACTTTAATGGCTCCTCCTCTGTTCTGCTCCTCTCTCTGCTCTTTTATCCACTGCTCTCTTTCTGTGTCAGACCCTGATGAGGTCAGGCTGGTGGGCGGAGCCAGTCGCTGTGATGGAGCCCTGCAGGTGAAACACCTGGACCAATGGAGAGATGTGGAGATGTCTGAGTGGAACCTGAAGACAGGAGCAGCTTTCTGTCGTCGATTGGACTGTGGCTCTGTGATTTCTGTTGAACAAAGAAGTGTTTCTGGTGGTTTTGCTTGGTGGATGAGCTCCTCCTGTGTCCAGTCCACATCTTCACTGAGAGAGTGTGTTAGCTCCTATTCTAATACACTCGGCTCCTTTCTCCCTGTGCTCACCTGTTCAGGTAACACTACACTGATGACATCTGTGGCTTCCCTTTGACCTCAGTCATTTTTATTTGAAAAACAAACATTTATTTTTAAATAAAATACTGTATATTTACATCAGCTATAGTTTAGTTGAATATTCACAAAATATTACGCGCTTTAATTCCACTATTCAAAAATTTTATAAAAATGTCATCAAATTAAAAAAGTAAATTAATTTATATTGATTTACACATCCTCATCCACTCACAGTGTTTATAATAACCTCAGTGTGTAACATGTGCAGATGTCGAGAATAAAGAGTTGTGTCTGTCTTTATTCAGTCTCTCTCTGTGTCCACAGACTCTGTGTCTGTCTTTATTCAGACTCTCTCTGTGTCCACAGACTCTGTGTCTGTCTTTATTCAGACTCTCTCTGTGTCCACAGACTCTGTGTCTGTCTTTATTCAGACTCTCTCTGTGTCCACAGACTCTGTGTCTGTCTTTATTCAGACTCTCTCTGTGTCCACAGACTCTGTGTCTGTCTTTATTCAGTCTCTCTCTGTGTCCACAGACTCTGTGTCTGTCTTTATTCAGTCTCTCTCTGTGTCCACAGACTCTGTGAGGCTCCAGGGGCCCAGGCTGTGTTCAGGATCACTGGAGGTCCACTGGGACCAGTCCTGGACCTCAGTCTGTGAAGAGGACTTTGACCTGCAGGATGCAGAGGTGGTCTGCAGGGAGCTGGGCTGTGGGGCTCCTTCTCTCCTCCAGGGGGCGCTCTATGGAGAGGGGAGGGCTCCTCTGGGACAGACGTTCCAGTGTGAGGGCCATGAGTCTGCTCTGATGAACTGTACCAGGTCCAGCTCAGGAAACACCTGCTCATCTGGAAAAGCTGTGAACCTCACCTGCTCAGGTGAGCTCTGCTCTCTTCTGTCTTTCTAAACTCTCAGATTTAAATTTCTATGTATAACATATTACATGTGTAACACTTAAACAATTTAACATGTTAAACTGATCCTGGAACAGCTTTGAGACAAAAATGTGGGAATAAAAATTTAAATATCAATCAACAAACTACCTCAGGACGACTTTTATTTCATTAATAAATGTGTCTTGTCTGTTTGTTGGAATCAGACGAAGATAAACTCTATTGATCCACAAAGAAGTGACACAAGGCTCAGCTACAATCAGGAACAGATGATAAAATATTTCTGAGACTGAGCTGTAGCGCCCCCTCCCTTCTTCCTTGTGTCAGTGGCTGTTGTCAAAGCCACCTGGTCTGAAGCTGATGGCCTTGACCTTCCTGTGTTGAGTTCCTCCAGTCACAGTCTGAGCTGCTTTATATCGGTTTAAACTGATCCTGACTGACTTTAATGGCTCCTCCTCGGTTCTGCTCCACTCTCTCTGATCTTTTATCCACTGCTCTCTTTCTGTGTCAGACCCTGATGATGTCAGGCTAGTGGGCGGAGCCAGTCGCTGTGATGGACACCTGCAGCTGAAACACCTGGACCAATGGAGAGATGTGAAGATGTCTGAGTGGGACCTGAAGACAGGAGCTTCTGTCTGTCGTCAATTGGACTGTGGTTCTGTTCTTTCTGTTGAACAGAGAAAAGTTTCTGATCGTTCTGTTTGGATGATAAGCTCCTCCTGTGTCCAGTCCACATCTTCACTGAGAGAGTGTTTGAGCTCAGATGTTTCACCCAGCTCCTTCCTCCCTGTCCTCACCTGTTCAGGTAACACTACACTGATGACATCTGTGGCTTCACTTTGATCTCAAAGTCATTTTTTTTATTAAACAACCATTAATAAACAAATAAAATACTGTATATTTACATCACCTATAGTTTAGTTGAATGCTTACTAAATGTTACAAGCTCTATTTCCACTATAAATTTTATAAAAATGTCATCAAATTAAAAAAGTGAAAACATTTTTATTGAAGGATAATGCCTCGTCCACTCACATTATTTATAATAACCTCAGTGTGTAACATGTTCAGATGTAGAGAATAAAGAGTGTTTCTGTCTTTATTCAGCCTCTCTCTGTGTCCACAGACTCTGTGTCTGTCTTTATTCAGTCTCTCTCTGTGTCCACAGACTCTGTGTCTGTCTTTATTCAGACTCTCTCTGTGTCCACAGACTCTGTGAGGCTCCATGGGCCCAGGTTGTGCTCAGGATCACTGGAGGTCCACTGGGACCAGTCCTGGACCTCAGTCTGTGAAGAGGACTTTGACCTGCAGGATGCAGAGGTGGCCTGCAGGGAGCTGGGCTGTGGGGCTCCTTCTCTCCTCCAGGGGGCGCTCTATGGAGAGGGGAGGGCTCCTCTGGGACAGACGTTCCAGTGTGAGGGCCATGAGTCTGCTCTGATGAGCTGTACCAGGTCCAGCTCAGGAAACACCTGCTCATCTGGAAAAGCTGTGGACCTCACCTGCTCAGGTGAGCTCTGCTCTATTCTGTCTTTCTAAACTCTCAGATTTAAATTTCTATGTATAAAATATTGTATGTGTAACACTTAAACAATTTAACATGTTAAACTGATCCTGGAAGTGCTCTGTGACAAAAATGTGGGAATAAAAATTTAAATATCAATCAACAAACTACCTCAGGTCAAATTTTACTTCAATAATAAACGTGTCTCGTCTGTTTGTTAGAATCAGACGAAGATAAACTCTATTGATCCACAAAGAAGTGACACAAGGCTCAGCTACAATCAGGAACAGATGATAAAATATTTCTGAGACTGAGCTGTAGCGCCCCCTCCCTTCTTCCTTGTGTCTGTGGCTGTTGTCAAAGCCACCTGGTCTGAAGCTGCTGCCATTGACCTTCCTGTGTTGAGTTCCTCCAGTCACAGTCTGAGCTGCTTTATATCGGTTTAAACTGATCCTGACTGACTTTAATGGCTCCTCCTCTGTTCTGCTCCACTCTCTCTGCTCTTTTATCCACTGCTCTCTTTCTGTGTCAGACCCTGATGAGGTCAGGCTGGTGGGCGGAGCCAGTCGCTGTGATGGAGCCCTGCAGGTGAAACACCTGGACCAATGGAAGGATGTGATGCTGTTTGACTGGAACCTGAAGACAGGAGCAGCTTTCTGTCGTCGATTGGACTGTGGCTCTGTGATTTCTGTTGAACTGAGAATAGTTTCTGATCGTTCTGTTTGGAGGATAAGCTCCTCCTGTGTCCAGTCCACATCTTCACTGAGAGAGTGTTTGAGCTCAGATGCTTCACCCAGCTCCTTCCTCCCTGTTCTCACCTGTTCAGGTAACACTGCACTGATGACATCTGTGGCTTCACTTTGATCTCAAAGTCATTTTTTTTATTAAACAACCATTAATAAACAAATAAAATACTGTATATCATCACCTATAGTTTAGTTGAATACTAACTAAATGTTACAAGCTCTATTTCCACTATTCAAAAATGTTATAAAAATGTCATCAAATTAAAAAAGTGAAAACATTTTTATTGAAGGATAAAGTCTTGTCCACTCACACAGTGTTTATAATAACCTCAGTGTGTAACATGTTTAGATGTCCAGAATAAAGAGTTGTGTCTGTCTTTATTCAGTCTCTCTCTGTGTCCACAGACTCTGTGTCTGTCTTTATTCAGTCTCTCTCTGTGTCCACAGACTCTGTGAGGCTCCAGGGGCCCAGTCTGTGCTCAGGATCACTGGAGGTCCACTGGGACCAGTCCTGGACCTCAGTCTGTGAAGAGGACTTTGACCTGCAGGATGCAGAGGTGGTCTGCAGGGAGCTGGGCTGTGGGGCTCCTTCTCTCCTCCAGGGGGCGCTCTATGGAGAGGGGAGGGCTCCTCTGGGGCAGACGTTCCAGTGTGAGGGCCATGAGTCTGCTCTGATGAACTGTACCAGGTCCAGCTCAGGAAACACCTGCTCATCTGGAAAAGCTGTGGACCTCACCTGCTCAGGTGAGCTCTGCTCTCTTCTGTCTTTTTAAACTCAGATTTAAATTTCTATGTCTAAAATATTACATCTGTAACACTTAAACAATTTAACATATTAAACTGATCCTGGAACAGCTCTGAGACAAAATTGGGGGAATAAAAATTTAAATATCAATCAACAAACTACCTCAGGACGACTTTTATTTCATTAATAAATGTGTCTCGTATGTTTGTTGGAATCAGATGAAGATAAACTCTATTGATCCACAAAGAAGTGACACAAGGCTCAGCTACAATCAGGAACAGATGATAAAATATTTCTGAGACTGAGTTGTAGCGCCCCCTCCCTTCTTCCTTGTGTCTGTGGCTGTTGTCAAAGCCACCTGGTCTGAAGCTGATGGCCTTGACCTTCCTGTGTTGAGTTCCTCCAGTCACAGTCTGAGCTGCTTTATATCGGTTTAAACTGATCCTGACTGACTTTAATGGCTCCTCCTCTGTTCTGCTCCACTCTCTCTGCTCTTTTATCCACTGCTCTCTTTCTGTGTCAGACCCTGATGAGGTCAGGCTGGTGGGCGGAGCCACTCGCTGTGATGGACACCTGCAGGTGAAACACCTGGACCAATGGAGAGATGTGTGGATGACTGACTGGAACCTGAAGACAGGAGCAGCTTTCTGTCGTCGATTGGACTGTGGCTCTGTGATTTCTGTTGAAGAGAGAAGTGGTTTTTTTCGTTCTGTTTGGTTGATGAGCTCCTCCTGTGTCCAGTCCACATCTTCACTGAGAGAGTGTTTGAGCTCATATGATATGTCCTACATATTCCTCTATTCCCTCAACTGTTCAGGTAACACTACACTGATGACATCTGTGGCTTCACTTTGACCTTAAAGTAATGTTTGTTTAAAAAACAACCATTAATAAATAATAAAATCTATATTTACATCACTTATAGTTTAGTTGAATATTAACTAAATGTTACAAGCTCTATTTCCACTATTCAAATGTCATCAAATTAAAAAAAAATAATTATTTTCGATTGATTACACATCCTCGTCCACTCACAGTGTTTATAATAACCTCAGTGTGTAACATGTTTAGATGTCCAGAATAAAGAGTTGTGTCTGTCTTTATTCAGACTCTCTCTGTGTCCACAGACTCTGTGAGGCTCCAGGGGCCCAGGCTGTGCTCCGGATCACTGGAGGTCCACTGGGACCAGTCCTGGACCTCAGTCTGTGAAGAGGACTTTGGCCTGCAGGATGCAGAGGTGGTCTGCAGGGAGCTGGGCTGTGGGGCTCCTTCTCTCCTCCAGGGGGCGCTCTATGGAGAGGGGAGGGCTCCTCTGGGGCAGACGTTCCAGTGTGAGGGCCATGAGTCTGCTCTGATGAACTGTACCAGGTCCAGCTCAGGGAACACCTGCTCATCTGGAAAAGCTGTGGACCTCACCTGCTCAGGTGAGCTCTGCTCTCTTCTGTCTTTCTAAACTCTCAGATTTAAATTTCTATGTATAACATATTACATGTGTAACACTTATCAATCAAATATTATTTATATAGCGCCTTACAACAGCCAAAAGGTGCACAAGGCGCTTTCCAAGAAAACAACAAAAGACAACATTAAGAAAACAAAAGAAACAGATGGAAACAGAATCAAGTCTGACGCTCTGTCTTAAAATTCTTGGTTAGAAAAGAAATAAGTTTTCAGGTGTGCTTTAAAAACACTCAGCACAGTGATGTTTCGGAGGTGCACAGGAAGTGCATTCCACAACTTTGGTCCTTGAACGCTAAATGACCGGCCTTTAAACTTTTTATACCTGTATGTAGGAGTCACTAGAGAAATGTGCTCAGAAGAGCGAAGTGTTCTGGTTGGCTGATATATTTTTATTAAGTCAGTGAGGTATACTGGGGCCAAACCATGGATGGCCTTAAACACAAACAGCAGGACTTTATACTCCACCCTAAACTGCACTGGGAGCCAGTGAAGCGAGCCGAGGACAGGGGTGATGTGTGACCGTCTAGATGTATTGGAGAGAAGACGTGCGGCTGCGTTTTGCACCAGTTGAAGGCGATTGATGACTGATGTATTGAGTCCAGTGTAGAGGGCATTACAGTAGTCGATCCTCGAACTGATGAAGGCATGAATTGCTTTTTCAAGGTCGGCTCTGGACAAAAAATATTTAACCTTACTAAGAAGTCGTAATTGGTAAAAACTTGCCTTCACTACTGCCCCAATCTGTTTATCAAACTTTAAGTTTTTGTCCAAAATAACACCCAGGTTACGCACAGACGGAGCAAACTGAGGTGTCATGGGGCCAAAGTTAAAAACACTGTTGGATGAATCCGGGCTGAATAGGATGTACTCAGTCTTTCCTTCGTTTAAATGAAGGAAATTCTGAGAAAGCCACTGTTTGATGTCCTGAAGACAATTATGGAGAGGATCCAGTGCCGAACGATTACTCAGAATCACAGGAAGGTAGATCTGGAGGTCATCGGCGTAGAAATGAAAATGAACATTGTGTCTGGAGATGAGTTGACCAAGTGGTAGCATGTAGAGTGAAAATAAAATAGGACCGAGAATGGAACCCTGTGGCACTCCAGATGACAAAGGGGCAACTGAGGAGGAAAAGTCATTGAGCATTACTGAGAAGGTTCTATTAGTGAGGTATGAAGAGAACCATTTCAGCACCGCTTTCTGCAAACCAGCAACATGTTGAAGACGAGAGATGAGAATATCATGATCCACGGTGTCAAATGCAGAGGTAAGGTCCAGTAAAACCAGAACCATAGAACTTTTTCTGTCCAGTGTTTCAAGAATGTCATTATGCACCCTCAGTAGCGCAGATTCAGTGCTATGTCTGGTCCTGAAACCCGACTGGAATGTATCACAAATGCTGTGCAATTGCAGATGAGCCTGGAGCTGGGCGTAAACAAGCTTCTCCATCAGCTTTGACAGAAATGATAGATGAGAGATAGGGCGGAAGTTAGATAGTATGGAGGGGTCTAGATTGGGTTTCTTAAGCAACGGTCTGATAATGGCATGTTTGAGGGCTGTAGGAACAGTACCCGAAATAAGACAGCTGTTTATGAAGGAGACAAGGCAGGGACCAATGATGTCAACAGCCTCCTTCAGAATCCTTGCAGGAGCAGCGTCTAGCGGGCAGGTAGTAGACTTCAATTCGAGGACAGCTTTTTTGAGGTCCACAAGAGTAACTGCCTCAAAGTTCTCTAGCACACATTGTGCCGCACAAGACGGTATGGCAACAGCGGAGTGTTGAGTAATGGTTTGCCTAACAGTCAAAACCTTGTCCACAAAGTATTGCTTGAATGCGTTGCATGTATTTTCAGAGACAATATTCAAGGCAACAGACACCGGATCAATAACAGAATTAATAGTGTTAAATAAAATTCCAGGGCGATGGCTATTTCTGTTGATGAGAAGGGAGAGGTATTGTCCTTTAGCTTCCTTCAGTGCTCTCTGATATGTGGCCAGACTGTCTCTAAACATCTCCAACGACACCCGTAAGCTGTCCTTCTTCCATTTTCGCTCACACTGTCTACATTGTCGCTTAAGGGCCCTAGTTGTATCATTGAGCCAGGGGTCACGAGGACCGTTAGACAACTTCACCTTAACGGGTGCAACAGAGTCCATAATCTGGGAGCAGATGGTGTTGAAGGAGGAAATGAAAAGATCCGGGCAGAGAGGTGATGCTAACTCAATGGAAGCAAGATCAGAAACAGAGAATAAAGCAACAAAATCTTTAACAGTAGATGAGGTGATGATGCGACGATGATGAGGGATCTGGACAATGACAAATGTCAAACTGTATGAGGGAATGGTCAGAGATGGGAAAGCCCACAACCTCACAAGCTGACACAATCACCCCACGTGAGATGATAAGGTCAAGAGTGTGACCTAACCTATGTGTAGGACCAGATATGGACTGAACCAGATCTAATGAAGCTAAAAGTGCCTTAAAATCATTCGCAGGTTTGTCAGAAGGGCAGCAAACATGAATGTTAAAATCACCACAAATTAAAATGTTATCAAACTTTGCCAGAAATTCTGTTAGGAACTCTGAGAACTCAGTTAAGAAAACCTTATTTAATTTGGGCGGCCTGTAGATTACTGCACATAAAATAGGACTGGGTAGTGTGAGTATGAAAGCTTGCAGCTCAAAGCTGGAATACTCTCCAGTGGACAGCTGGCGACACTTCAGGGACTGTCTGTGTGCGGTAGCTATCCCCGCCCCTACCCGATTGCGCGGGAGTTTAGGTAGAGGTAGCCAGAGGGGAGGAGCTCCGAGAAGGCACTAACGTCACCTGGGGAAGCCAGGTTTCGTGAGAAAAACAAATCCAGATTGTGAGAGGAAATGAAATCATTGAGGACAAATGTCTTGTTATTGAGTGATCTGGTGTTGCAAAGTGCCAAGTGGAGCGTAGTCAAGTTGATGACAGGTGGCGATGACAGACAGGGAATCAGACAGAGGTTTTCCTGAACGCAACCCCGGGTAGATGTTCCAACCCGGCGGGAAAACGGAGAAAGGACGCCAGTGTAGGGGCCAACCGGCCGAAGCCACCGGTAGCATTCCCGCAATCCTCCAGCGCAGCCAACTCCTGACCGATTTCCACCCCTCAGCGACAACGAATCCAGGTAAATCCTCAGCCTGACATGAAGTCCACTTCTCCGGCCGCGCTTTCTGCGACGCTTACTGCCTGGTAGCAGACAGACAGGGCGTCTCAGGAAAGGGGGGATTAATGAAAACAGTGGTGGTGGAGGTTTAAAGGACTGTGAATTTAAAAGGCGATGAGTTGTAAGACGCAATTCCAGCAGCGTGGAGCGGTCGTAAACAGTGAGCGGCGAGACTATCGCGAAAACAAATACTAGAAAACAGACGAGCAAGTGGCCAGCCAAACATAGCGGCGCCATCTTGAAAGTGGGAAAAAAACCCAATGGCTCTTGGGACTTAAACAATTTAACATGTTAAACTGATCCTGGAACCACTCTGTGACAAAATTGTGGGAATAAAAATTTAAATATCAATCAACAAACTACCTCAGGTTAACTTTTACTTCATTAATAAATGTGTCTCGTCTGTTTTTTTTGAATGAGACAAAGATAAACTCTATTGATCCACAAAGACGTGACACAAGGCTCAGCTACAATCAGGAACAGATGATAAAATATTTCTGAGACTGAGCTGTAGCGCCCCCTCCCTTCTTCCTTGTGTCTGTGGCTGTTGTCAAAGCCACCTGGTCTGAAGCTGATGGCCTTGACCTTCCTGTGTTGAGTTCCTCCAGTCACAGTCTGAGCTGCTTTATATCGGTTTAAACTGATCCTGACTGACTTTAATGGCTCCTCCTCTGTTCTGCTCCACTCTCTCTGCTCTTTTATCCACTGCTCTCTTTCTGTGTCAGACCCTGATGAGGTCAGGCTGGTGGGCGGAGCCAGTCGCTGTGATGGAGCCCTGCAGGTGAAACACCTGGACCAATGGAGAGATGTGGAGATGTCTGAGTGGAACCTGAAGACAGGAGCAGCTTTCTGTCGTCGATTGGACTGTGGCTCTGTGATTTCTGTTGAACAAAGAAGTGTTTCTGGTCGTTTTGCTTGGTGGATGAGCTCCTCCTGTGTCCAGTCCACATCTTCACTGAGAGAGTGTGTGAGCTCCTATTCTAATACACTCGGCTCCTTTCTCCCTGTTCTCACCTGTTCAGGTAACACTACACTGATGACATCTGTGGCTTTACTTTGATCTCAGTCATTTTTATTTGAAAAACAACCATTAATAAACAAATAAAATACTTTATATCATCACCTATAGTGTGTTACGCGGTCTAATTCCACTATTCAAAAATGTAATAAAAATGTCATAAAATTAAAAAAGTTAATTTATTAATATTGATATTCGTCGTCTACACAGTCTTTATAATAACCTCAGTGTGTAATGTGCAGATTTTAAGAATAAAGAGTTGTGTCTGTCTTTATTCAGCCTCTCTCTGTGTCCACAGACTTATTTTTTTTTATATATCCTTTATTTAATCGGGTGAAAAAGGCCTCATTGAGATTAAAAATGTCTTTTCAAGAGGGTCCTGGCCAAGACGACAGCATTACACACAGTTTTGAGACAAATACAAGACATTATTAAACAGACAAATAACAATATTTTAATCAAAAGATAAAAAATAGTGTTTGTGCAAGTTTAAAAAAAGTTATATTTACCAAGCTCATTGAGTTCACGCTTCTTTAGAACAGATTTAAATTCCCCTAAAGTCACTATTTCAGATAGATTCAAGTCCTTTTGCAGTTCATGCCATGAACAGGGGCAGATACTGAAATGCTGCATTATCCAAGTCCGTTCTGACTCAACCACCATCAGTGTGTTCTTCTGAGAACACACAACAAACTGTTTTTACGCATGTATGAGCAGAGGTAAGAAGGGAGGAGCCCAAGAATACATTTATAAATCAAAGTCAGCAAATGAGACCACCTGCGAACATACAGGGACGGAAACTCAGCTGTAGCATACAATGTACAATGGTGAACACGATTTCCACAACCAGTTATAAAATGTAAAGCACATTGATAAACAGTGTCCAGCTTTTTAAAAAGATGATCAGATGCTTTCATAATAAGGAGATTGTCGTAATCCAATAAAGGCAAAAAAGATGCAAAAATTAAATGTTTTCTGGTATAAACTGAGAAACAGGATTTGCTTCTTAAAAAAAAAGATCTTTAGTTTCAGTTTACGTACAAGATAATCAATATGACAGATTTTCATCAATAACAAAGTCTAAATACTTGTAAGATGAGACCATTTGTATTTCTTTTTTTTTCAGCTGTTTTTATTTTAGGGAGCTGAGAGGTTAGCTGTTTTCCATTTGAGAAGACCATAACTTTAGATTTGTCTGCATTTAACACTAGCCTCAGCTGATTTAGACGAGACTGAACTGCATCAAACGCAGACTGTAAGAAATCAAAGGCTTGTTCCACTGAAGGAGAGGAACAATAGAGAACTGTGTCATCAGCATAAAAGTAAAAAAAGGCATTTGACACATTTTGACAAAGAATATTCACATAAATACAAAACAGCAGTGGCCCCAGAACAGAACCCTGGGGTACTCCTTTAGTTACTGAAAGAAAGGAGGAGGACAGGCCAGTGAGGAGTACAGACTGAGTTCTACCTGACAGAGTTAGAACAGCCGACAGCAGTGTCAGACCAGTTTTATGAACTCGATTTAACAAAAGACATGATCAACAGTGTCAAAGGCTTTTGATAAGTCAATAAACAACACTGTACAGAACTTTTTACAATCAAGAGCCTCAATGTAGTTAATGATAACTACTTTAACTGCAGCAGTTATTGGACTGTGTAGTTTTCGGAAACCAGATTGATTTTTTGAAATCATTTCATGAATCTCAATACATTATTTAAGCTGTTCAGCAACAATTTTCTCAAAGACCTTTGCCAGGAAACATAACTTTGATATTGGCCTGTGGTTATTAAGATCGGCCGAGTCCCCTCCTTTCAGCAAGAGAAGGACAAAAGACAACAGGAACAACATTCTTTGAAAGGCTAAGGTTGAAAAGATATGTCAGGGGTTCAGTTATTAACTCTTTTAATGTTTTAAGAAAAAAAGGATCAGGATTGTCTGGACCTGCAGATTAGTCTGTTTCTAGCTGCTTCATGGCTCTGCAGAGATTTTAAAACTGGACTGATGTGGTTGTACTTCCTGGTTTTGGTTAATGAATGAATAAGCTGCAGCTGTCTTAACCCTCGTTTTGAGAGACCAGTGAGCAGGCCGTTACAGTAATCTAACCTGCTGCAGATAAAAGCATGAATAAGTTTCTCTAAGTCTGTTTGAGACATTATCCCTTTGACTCTGTAAATGTTTTAAGGTGATAAAATGTGGATGATGTAATTTACTTAATGTAAATTTGTGGAAATTTAAGTCCATGATGACCCCAGATTTTTAACCTGTTTTTTAGATTTTAGAGAAAGAGACTCGAGGTGACTGCTGACACTTTGTTTCTGTTCCAAAGATGATTAGTTCAGTCTCTGTTCAGTTGGAGACAGTGACAGTAAATGGATTGGTAATATTATAACTTCACCTGTAAATTTAGCTAAATCTCAAACATCACCCTTTGTACTTAGACAGTTATGCGTTCACCTACAGAATAATAACTCTTTTAAAGCTTTTCAGGGTTTAGAAAACAGAACTGAAACCGCTTTAGTCAATGTCACCATTGATCTGTCAGCAGCTCCAGAACATGGACTGGTCTCCGTCGTAGTCCTTTTAGATCCATAGACCACAGTGGCTTGTCACAAAGCTTAGAGTCTTTGTTAAGAATATGTCAGAATGTAGCTGGTCGGGTTCTTAAAAACGAGCACAGACTTTTTGATGTATTTTATGTGTTTTTACATCTTTCCTTACTCCCACACGGTTCCTGTGGAAAACAAAGATTAGTCATTTGTCTGATATACATTAAGGTTCCCTTCACCAGAGTTACAGCTGGAACACCACTGAAGGCAAGGGTTAAGTGTCTTACCCAAAAACACAGCGACAGTATGAACTGTGGTGAGAGCACGATATTGTCCGGCTGAAGGACGACCGCTCTACCACTGAGCCACTGTGTCCCGTCTCATCATGTGGGCTGCTCCATCTCAGAGCCCTGAATGAACACAAGCAGGTGTTAGACACAGACAGCACACAAATGTAGGAAAGAGCTCTAAAAACAGTGACATTAAGCTGACCTGGGACCGGCTGCTGGAGGGATTATCACTGCTGGATACCCCAGAGTATCTCTTCTTCTGTGGTGGGCAGATGCAAGAGAAAATGTGGGTATATTCTTCTCTGACCTGCAGAGGGTAAAACGTCAAAAAACAAACGATGGGACCTCCTCATGGAAAAACTCTTGTAGAGATTTGTAGTTAGTTTTTATATTTCAAAGAACAAAATCTATTTTAAACTAGTGGAACTCTGATAGGATTCGGCAACTTACAACAAAAACACATTATCAAAAGGTTGAAATGGGAAAAAAATTTAACAATTTGTTTTCTACACACACACACACACACAAACCTAAGATATCTGACCTGTTTCAACAGCAAGCAGTGCATGATGAGGATCAGCGCCCCCTGTAGGCTGTTGAGAATAGTGACGATATATGCCACGGCTGATCTTGGAACAGGAAGGCCTCGAACACCCACACGAGGCCCAGTTTACACATCTGAGCCATGGCTGTCACTGTGAACACTCTGCGGCAGAATGGAGCGAGTGAAAAACCAGACAAAATATCAAAAGTCCAGACGCAAGGTCAGTAAATGGAAAGGTTCTGAAAAAAGAGAGGTTTGTGCAGTAAATAATGCACCTGGAGTTACAGATGAGAGAGAAAATAACATTTCCTGTCCCTTCTCCCAATGGCAACAAAAGGTGAACATGAATTTAATTATCACTTTAGCGCTGTGATAATCACCAACCTCATTCAGTTCTTTCTTTTGTAAATGGAAACCAAACCTTTTATCAGTAGCAATATGTAACTATTCTACTATTTATGATGAATCTTAGTTTAATCACTCAAAGTGGAGTTTCAGTTGAAGTGGGTGCACAGAAAAGTCTAGGCTGAAAAAAAAACTTTAAAACCTTTAACCTTAAACTGTTAATGTTGAACTACATTGTCTGGACTCATTTCAAAAACTGTAAGAATGTAATAATTCCCAGTGAGATCAGTCTGAGTCTGGTCTTGCCTCCAGTGACACAGCCCTGCCGTATGAATGGTGAGAGAATGTTGGGACAACAGATGGAAATGTGGTTGTGTCTCGTGTGTGTTCATTAACATGCACTGTTCCAATCAAATAAATTAATAATAATAATAATAAAACATTTCATTTTATAAGAAAATGCACCCCTTTGTTTCCTTTGTGCATTTTCCAATTCCCAAAGCAGCAGACTGGCTAGTTTGTGGTTTGATTGAAATAAGTGTGATTAAATGCTTCTGCAAAAATATCACTTGATAAAAACTTTACTTACCGAATTTTTTGTAGATGGGACAGGTCCGGGTTAAGGCTAGCGAACTTTTGAGCCAGTTTCCACACAGTGATGATAAACGCACACAGGTCCAAAGAAGCTCCAGATGAGGCCCTCCTTCAGAGACAGCCAGCAGCTAGAAGGAATTCATTTAGTTTAACCACCTCCAGATAAAGGTTTGTGTCAGACACACACATACAACTACAGCTCCTCGATATACTTACTACTGGTCCGGGCCATATCCTGTGGGTCTGTTGACCGCTGATATTGTGACTATAACAAGAGGCATCCCATAACCGACGATGTACATGTAAAGAGGTCTCATTGTGGCGTTGAAAACCAGGCCCAACATACGATACAGCTGTACTCCTTCTAATAGCATCCAGGTGAAGACTCGCAGGAAGAAATAATGCAGCAGCGCAGCAACCAACCTGCAGCCGCCCTGAAGTGTAATAGAATCAAATAGTTTAGTAGGAAGTAGGGCCGGCACTGAAAGACCCCGAAGGTGAGACATGATTAAATATCATTACAATAAATGTTCAAAGCTTACAAATGAAACACTAGGTTTCACACAACTATGGACAACTCAGGAAGCGAAGGAAAAGGATAAAAAGGAGACGGATTAAAGAGGAAGAGTAAACTTAAAGAGCCAGAAAGCTGGTTCATAAAGTGGCTGAATCTCACGAGGCTAATATTCCACTGAATATTTGGTCTGTGCGAGTCTAACTATGCTTTTGCCTGCAGACTAAAGAGCAACAGCACTTGTCAAAGTTTGGGGATCATCAGTAGGTAAGGGGTCGCTGATTAGCCACACTGCAGTCACCATGAAAACCCCTCCTCGTCGCCTCCAGCTTCAAGCCACCATCCTGTCTAAGGGGCAATCCTTCCATGTCATCACCCTTATCGACTCTGGTGCAGATGATACCTTCAAAGACGCCGAACTGGTAAAACAGGCTGATATTCCCATTAACCCCCTTGTAGAACCAAAATCAGTTCGAGCTGTTGACGGTCGATTCATAGCAAAAGTCACATACTGCACAATTCCCATAATCCTTTCAGGAAACCACAGGGAAATCATGGAATTATTTGTATTACCCTCTCCTGCATCACCTGTTTTCCTGGGAATCCCCTGGTTATCTAAACACAATCCACAGTTCAACTGGTCCACTCCGCGATGAAATATATAAATATATTCACAAGGCTCTAGCCTCGGGACACAGCCGACCATCTTCCTCGTCTGTTGCGGCAGGATTTTTTTTTTTGTGGACAAGAAGGACAAAACCCTACGGCCATGTATTGATTACTTGGGTTTGAATGACATCACTGTCAATAAAAAATATCCTTTTCCTTTGATTAATGCTGCTCTTGAACCTCTGCACAGCGCCACCATCTTTTCCAAGCTGGATCTCCGCACTTGATCCGGATCAAAGAGGGAGATGAATGGAAGACTGCATTACAACACTGGGACATTTTGAATATCATGTAATGCCATTCAGACTTACTAATGCTCCTGCCGTCTTCCAGGCTTTGATTAATGATGTTTTAAAGGACATGCTCAATAAATAAATAAACTTGGATGACATTTTGAATTTTTCATGCAACCTTCAGGAACACACCCAGCATGTCCGCCCAGTTTCACAAAGACTTTTAGAAAACAAACTCTTTGTAAAAGCTGAGAAAAGCGAGCTCCATGTATCTAAGGTCAGCTTCCTTGGCTTCATCATAACACAGGGACGTCTAGAAGCAGATCCCGCCAAGGTCCAAGCTGTTGTGGACTGGCCCATTCCTAACAACCGTAAGCAATTGCAATGTTTTTTGGGATTTGACAATTTTTACAGTAGATTTCTCCAGAATTACAGTAGAGTGGCTCACTCACTCAGCTGACGTGTTCTCTTTTGCCGTTTGCCTGGACTGCAGAGGCTCAAGGTGCCTTCAAACAGCTCAAGGTTTTGTTCACCACGGCTTCGGTCCTTGTTCATCCTGATCCCACACGTCAATTCATTGTGGAAGTGGATACGTCTGATAGTGGAGCTGGAGCGGTTCTGTCACAGCGATCCCCTGAAACTAACAAACTGCATCCATGTACTTTCTTTTCCAGACGCTTATCAGATGCAGAAAGAAACTACGACATTGGAAACCGGGCGCTATTGGCCATTGTCTGGGCCCTCCAAGAATGGAGACAACTCAACTCAACTCACGCCAAGCACGTTGGGCCCTGTTTTTAGGAAGATTTGATTTTACCATTACCTACCGGCCTGGGTCCAAGAATGTCAAACCAGATGCTCTGTCCCGGCTTAATTGAAGCTTAAGTGTTGTTAGGATATTTTTATTGATGTACTGTACACCAATCCTTATAACAATCTCCAAATAAGTCTACATTTGAGTACATTTGAGTATTAATCTTTAAATCAAATTTTCAAATATAAATGACTTTGAGGTCAAATTTAAGCCACAGATGTCATCAGTTGTCAAGGAATCCATACACAAAACAGTGTAGAGACAATCAGATTTCTCTAGAGATCAACCTTCAACCAATTGTGAATTAAATAATAATAAGTCAGACTCATTCTTAAGTTTTTACATGCATGGGGAGCAATTATATGAAACACTCGTTTCATCTCTGTAGTGATCTGCTCTGTCTACAGAATCTCCGACTGTCCAATTGTTCCCCCCTGCCTTTTATTGAAACTCAAACCCAGTCTGTCTCCCCCAACCGCACAGGGCGGGTTTTGGCAGTTAGTTACAAAAAACAGTACATTTTAGGAGTTATCTCTCTTTGCACCTTGTCTAAACACAGGAACTGTGAGTTAAGATAAACACTTGGGCTTGACATGTCTGGCTGGGACAGTTACAGCACTTCCTGTTATTAATTACACACACACAATAATGACCCTTTCTTAGCAAAGGCTTGTTGACAATTTGACAACTTTTCTTACTGAAAAACTCTAACATCAGTGCAGTGTTACCTGAAGGGGTGAGGACAGAGACGAAGGAGTTGGATGAATCATATGATTTATATATCATACATATCATTTATAAATTAAGTAAAAGTTAACCTGAGGTAGTTTGTTGAAGGGCATCTCAATAATTATTCCTACATTTTTGTCACAGAGTGGTTCCAGGATCAGTTTAATATGTTCATTCATTCATTCATTCATTTTCTACCGCTTTGTCCCGTTAGGGGTCGCGGGTGACTGGAGCCTATCCCAGCAGCTTTGGGCCTGAGGCGGGGTTCACCCTGGACAGTGGCCAGTTAGTCGCAGGGCTAACATTTAGAGACAGACAGTGACAGACAAACATTCACTCTCACATTCATTCACTAGGGACACTTTAGAGTTGCCAATTAACCTGTACATGCATGTCTTTGGACGGTGGGAGGAAGCCGGAGTACCCGGAGAGAACCCACGGTAACACGTGGAGGACATGCAGACTCCTCACAGAAAGACCGGAGACGGCCGAGAATATTTGAGTCGGCCGGGTTTTGAACTCACGACCTTCTTGCTGTAAGGCAGGAGTGATAATCACTCTGCCACGTGCACCCTAGTTTAATATGTTAAATTGTTTAAGTGTTAGACATGTAATATTTTATACATAGAAATTTAAATCTGAGAGTTTAGAAAGACAGAAGAGAGCAGAGCTCATCTGACAATGACTGGAATTGTTTGCATTACTGTTAATATATTATCAATTCCAAATTATGCTTGTTATTCACTGTTTTCCACAAAAAGCCCTGTAGAAAAAATAAAGTTATTGCTATTAAAAAAGGAAATACATTGTACAATACAAATGTCTATGTTTGCTCTATCCTTCCTTCATTGGACTTACTGGAGCTGCAGAGGGACAAAAACACTGTCAGAACTCTGTGGTCCATGTCCAGGTCCAGATCAGGATCAGGTCTGGATTAAAACTGGAAACAGAACCAACCCCAGGAGGATTAGACAAAATGCAGTGAAAGTCTGCACACATCTATAATTTATATCAGCCCATCCTAATGCCCCAGGCCCAAACCTGCTCAGTGTCTCTCAGAAGTCAAGATGGACATTCCTCCAATGCTGCAGCAAAAAACAGTGGAGCAATATCAGAAAGGAGTTTCTCAGAGAAAAATATTAAAGAGTTTGAAGTTCTCATTATCTACAGTTCATAATATCATCCAAAGATTCAGAGAATCTAGAACAATCTCTGTTTAAGGCTCAAGGCTGAAAACCAGACTGGATGATCTTAGACGGCATCACAAACAGGACTTCTACTGTAATGGAAATCACAACATGGCTCAGGAACACTTCCAGAAAACATTGTCAGGAACACAATCCACCGTGCCATTTTCTGTTGCAGCTAAAACTCTACAGGTCAAAAAAGAAGCCATATCTAAACATGATCAAGAAGCTCAGGGGCAGACAAATCAAAATTTGAAGTTCTTTTTGGAAAACTGAGCCCATCTTGCGTTTTCCATTACAGTAAGAAAATAAAAAGAAATGTGCAGCATACTTGTAGTGAGTCCTGATCTGATTCACTGACATAAATAACCAACACCATCCTGTTTTGTGCAATGAGCAATAAAAAAAAATAACATTTTGCTGTACCAAAATCAAGGCATTTATACAAAAATATATAATTCAGCAGCTCTTATACAAAAGGACTGCTCTTATACACAAATAAATAGAATCTAATACTAATAACTTCAAACAAGACCCTGAGCATAGACTTTTTTTTAGATTTTTTGCTGTGTACCACAATCAAAAACAGCTTTTATTAAATAAACATCTGAACACTTTATAAACGTCTGCAGAGAGCAGATCCAAGATGAAACAATGCCAATGCATGGCATTGCAAATGTGGTTAGCTAGTGTCAATGTGTAAGTTCTTCTGTAAGTTCTTCTGTGCGGTTACTACAGTCAGACCATAAATATTGGGACATTGACACAATTCTAATCTTTTTGGCTCTACACACCATCATAATGGATTTGAAATGAAACGCACAAGATATGCTTTAACGTCAGACTTTTAGCTTTAATTTGAGGGTATTTACGTCCAAATGAACGGTGCAGGAACTACAACAGTTTGTATTTGTGCCTCTCACTTTTTAAGGGGCAAAAGTAATGGGACAGATTAACAAATTTAAATCTTTCTAATACTTGGTTGCAAATCCTTTGCCGTCAATTACAGCCTAAAGTGTGGAACCATAGACATCAGCAGACGCTGGGTTTCATCCTGGTGCTGCTCTGACAGGCCTTTACTGCAACTGTCTTCACTTCCTTGTTCTTTGGGCATTCTCCCTTCAGTCCTGTCTTCAGCAGGTGTTCACATGTTTTCACATGGACCCCAATTGGCCTTTAGGGATTAAGCAGGCCATTTACATTTTTCTCCAAACACAGACCAAACAGCAGCAAACAAAAACAGGTGGTACCAAAATGTGCCTAATTCTGCCCTATTCTTTATAATGACTATGGTTTGTTTCACATTAGAACAATTATAATGGTGCAGGTAATGTTGACATGTGTAGCTGTAGTTTCAAATAGTGTTTGAGCTTCAACAGACTTCATCTAAAGGATATTATTCCAAATATTGTGTTTTTATTTTAGGCGGAGATGTTTTTGAGTTTATTTTTTGGGGTTATTTTGCTGTTTTCATCTTGATTTATTCTGAAACTGTACCATTGCACATTCAGAATTTTTCTTCTAGGAAATCTTACAAGTGCCCCCTTCATTTTGACACCAGAATTATTGAAATACACCTTGTACAGTAGTAGCAGAGATATAGTCAATTTACTGTGGACATGTCCTTTTCGAGCAGACACACCAAAAAACAGGCTCAGGTTAAAGGGTTAAAAAGCTCTTTGGTTGCTTTCGCAGTTTGCTTTGGCTCATTGTCCAGCTGCTCTGTGAAGCGCCGTCCAATGAGTTTTGAACCATTTGGCTGAATTTGAGGAGATAATAATACCCGAAACACAGAACTCATGTTGCTGCTTTTGTCACAGTCACATCATCAATAAATCCAAGAGAACCAGTTCCATTGGCACCATACCTGCCCACAACATGACACGCCATTTATCTACACCAGTCCTTATCAGTACTTCCCAATAGGCCCAAATTAAAAATCATAACTGTGTTTTATAATACTTTATGTCCTCTTCTGGAAAGCCTTTAGGATTTGGCTGAGTTCTGAAGCAGTTGGACTTTATGGAGGGTCTTTTGGTGGTAAACCCTAGAGAAGTGCTGTCCTGGATGAGCCTCAGACTCTTACATTTACATTTAGTCATTTGGCAGATCTTTTATCCAAAGCAACTTACAAATGAGGAAAACAACTGAAGCAATTTCAACAACACAAGGAACAAAAAGTATAAGTGCACAAAAAACTAGTCAGTTAAAACATAGCACAGTATATAAAGCTAAACCAGACTGAACCAGACTGAACCAGGCTTAACCAGACTAAACCAGACTGAACCAACTGAACCAGACTGAACCAGACTGAACCAACTGAACCAACTGAACCAGGCTGAACCAGACTGAACCAGACTGAACCGACTGAACCAACTGAACCAGACTGAACCAGACTGAACCAGACTGAACCAGATTGAACCAACTGAACCAGACTGAACCGACTGAACCAGACTGAACCGACTGAACCAACTGAACCAGACTGAACCAGACTGAACCAACTGAACCAGACTAAACCAGACTGAACCAGACTGAACCAGATTGAACCAACTGAACCAGACTGAACCAGACTGAACCAGACTGAACCAGACTGAACCAGACTGAACCAACTGAACCAGGCTGAACCAGACTGAACCAGACTTAACCAGACTGAACCAGACTGAACCAACTGAACCAGACTGAACCAGACTGAACCAAACTGAACCGACTGAACCAGACTGAACCAGACTGAACCAGACTGAACCAGACTGAACCAGACTGAACCAACTGTAACGGAGCAGACCTTTTGTTTCACGTTTGTGTAATAGCTCTTTCTTCCTCATTGCAAACCAACTTTAAGTGATGTGTTCTGACTTCAGGTGTTTTTTCTAAACCGGGAAACTGTTCCTCACACAATGTGGATTTACGAGTTTGAGTTTCAGGAAATTACATTTTCATGCAAATATAAAAAGTAGTAAGAGGATTTGGTCGATGTACTTAAGTATCAATTTATTTTATTTTAATTTATTTTTTTATCTTTGGGGAACAGTTGGACAAAAGTATCGTCCAGACACTTGTGTCAGAGATAACACTTCTGAACAGCACTGAACTCAGCACACATGTAAAGTCATTTTTTAAAAACATAGTAATAATGGAGAGATAATTAGAACTCAGTGAGTTATACTGCCTCCAGCTGCCTAAAAAAACTAAACTAGAAATGGCTGTGCCTAATCAGCCACTGTGAAGGCCTCCCTGTTCCTATGTTCGATCCACAAGTCCTACCAAAGACATAAAACATTAAATAAGAACAGAAAAAAGAACAGCTAAATTACGCTAGAGTTTTTTCGATTTGGACCAGTGGCTTCTTACAGGACGGGGGAGAGTCAGACAAAGGCTTACATGTAAATAAATGTTGGAATGTATTATAGGAAAGTAGCTTCATTCTTTGGTTCCAAGAGCATTTCTCAGTAACAAAGGTTTATTTCAACAATTACAGTCGTCACAAGAAAATGTTCTTATCTGTGTGCACCCATCTGATAAAGTTTAATACATTCATGGTCATGGTGTGTGTGTGTGTGTGTGTGTGTGTGTGAGAGTCTGTGTTTGTGTGTGTGTGTGTGTGTGTGTCTGTGTTTGTGTGTGTGTGTGTGTGTGAGTCTGTGTGTGTGTGTGTGTGTGTGTGTGTGAGAGTCTGTGTTTGTGTGTGTGTGTGTGTGTGTGTCTGTGTTTGTGTGTGTGTGTGTGTCTGTGTTTGTGTGTGTGTGTGTGTGTGTGTGTGAGTCTGTGATTGTGTGTGTGTGTGTGATTGTGTGTGTGTGTGTGTGTGTGAGTCTGTGATTGTGTGTGTGTGTGTGATTGTGTGTGTGTGTGTGTTTGTGTCAATCAAAAACAGCTTATATTAAATAAACATCTGCAGAGAGCAGAGTCAAAATGAAACAATGCATGGCATTCAAATGTGGTTAGTTGGTGAGTGCTAAAGTGTAAGTTCGTCAGAACAGGAGCTGTTCCAATTTTCTGCTCTGCGGTTACTAGAAACAGAAAACATTCTTTTTGCAGAGACACTGGTGCCAGGAATACACAAGTCAATCAGTGGAAACATCACCGAGACTGAGAACCTTCACAGATACATTATAGAATATATATATATATACATATATACATATATATATATATATATATATATATATATATATATATATATATATATATATATATATATATATACATATATATGTTATGTTATTATTATAAATAAATGTCAGAAGCCCAGAGTAACATTTTACATTAAGTAAACTGACTAAAACCAGAAAGTATGCCCACATCAGTCCAGTTTTAAAATCTCTGCACTGGCTTCCTTTTGTGAGTGTAAGAAGTTAAAAAGTCATGTCGTCTGAAATACACCAGAATAAAGGGTCATCTGTTTCATTAAAATGTTTAGGTGTTTCATATATAATTAATAACTAATACTATGTCTGCCTAAGGTTATGTTTTGTATTATTTCTCTTGTGCTGTTTTTTGAAGCTGCACATAACTTGGTTTTGTGTCAAAATACAGTAAGAAAAACATTTATTATCTTTATCTAAACCAGTCCTTATCAGTACTTCCCAATCGGCCCACATTAAAGATCATAACTGTGTTTTATAATACTTTATGTCCTCTTCTGGAAAGCCTTTAGGATTTGGGTGAGTTCTGAAGCAGTTGGAGTTTATGGAGGGTCTTTTGGTGGTAAACCCTAGAGACTCTTAACCAGACTGAACCAGACTGAACCAGGCTGAACCAGACTGAACCGACTGAACCAGGCTGAACCGACTGAACCAGACTGAACCGACTGAACCAGGCTGAACCAGACTGAACCGACTGAACCAGGCTGAACCGACTGAACCAGACTGAACCGACTGAACCAGACTGAACCGACTGAACCAACTGAACCAAACTGAACCAGGCTGAACCAGACTGAACCGACTGAACCAGGCTGAACCAGACTGAAACGACTGAACCAGACTGAACCGACTGAACCGACTGAACCAAACTGAACCAGGCTGAACCAGACTGAACCGACTGAACCAGGCTGAACCAAACTGAACCGACTGAACCGACTGAACCAGGCTGAACCAGGCTGAACCGACTGAACCGACTGAACCAGACTGAACCGACTGAACCGACTGAACCGACTGAACCAGGCTGAACCAGACTGAACCAGACTGAACCAGACTGAACCGACTGAACCGACTGAACCAGGCTGAACCAGGCTGAACCGACTGAACCGACTGAACCAGGCTGAACCAGGCTGAACCGACTGAACCGACTGAACCAGACTGAACCAGACTGAACCAGGCTGAACTGACTGAACCAGACTGAACCAGACTGAACCAGACTGAACCAGACTGAACCGACTGAACCGACTGAACCAGACTGAACTGACTGAACCAGGCTGAACCAGGCTGAACCGACTGAACCAGACTGAACCGACTGAACCAGGCTGAACTGACTGAACCGACTGAACCAGGCTGAACCGACTGAACCAGACTGAACCGACTGAACCAGGCTGAACCAGACTGAACCGACTGAACCAGACTGAACCGACTGAACCGACTGAACCAAACTGAACCAGGCTGAACCAGACTGAACCGACTGAACCAGGCTGAACCGACTGAACCAGACTGAACCGACTGAACCAGGCTGAACCAGACTGAACCGACTGAACCAGGCTGAACCGACTGAACCAGACTGAACCGACTGAACCAGACTGAACCGACTGAACCAACTGAACCAAACTGAACCAGGCTGAACCAGACTGAACCGACTGAACCAGGCTGAACCAGACTGAACCGACTGAACCAGACTGAACCGACTGAACCGACTGAACCAAACTGAACCAGGCTGAACCAGACTGAACCGACTGAACCAGGCTGAACCAGACTGAACCGACTGAACCGACTGAACCAGGCTGAACCAGGCTGAACCGACTGAACCAGACTGAACCAGACTGAACCGACTGAACCGACTGAACCAAACTGAACCAGGCTGAACCAGACTGAACCGACTAAACCGACTGAACCAGGCTGAACCAGGCTGAACCAGACTGAACCGACTAAACCGACTGAACCAGGCTGAACCAGGCTGAACCGACTGAACCGACTGAACCAGACTGAACCAGGCTGAACCAGACTGAACCGACTGAACCAGGCTGAACCAGACTGAACCGACTGAACCGACTGAACCAGGCTGAACCAGGCTGAACCGACTGAACCGACTGAACCAGACTGAACCGACTGAACCGACTGAACCAAACTGAACCAGACTGAACCAGACTGAACCGACTGAACCAGGCTGAACCAGACTGAACCGACTGAACCGACTGAACCAGGCTGAACCAGACTGAACCGACTAAACCGACTGAACCGACTGAACCAGGCTGAACCAGACTGAACCGACTAAACCGACTGAACCAGGCTGAACCAGGCTGAACCGACTGAACCGACTGAACCAGGCTGAACCAGGCTGAACCAGACTGAACCGACTAAACCGACTGAACCGACTGAACCAGGCTGAACCAGACTGAACCGACTAAACCGACTGAACCAGGCTGAACCAGGCTGAACCGACTGAACCGACTGAACCAGACTGAACCAGGCTGAACCAGACTGAACCGACTGAACCAGGCTGAACCAGACTGAACCGACTGAACCGACTGAACCAGGCTGAACCAGGCTGAACCGACTGAACCGACTGAACCAGACTGAACCGACTGAACCGACTGAACCAAACTGAACCAGACTGAACCAGACTGAACCGACTGAACCAGGCTGAACCAGACTGAACCGACTGAACCGACTGAACCAGGCTGAACCAGACTGAACCGACTGAACCAGGCTGAACCGACTGAACCGACTGAACCAGACTGAACCGACTGAACCGACTGAACCAAACTGAACCAGGCTGAACCAGACTGAACCGACTGAACCAGGCTGAACCAGACTGAACCGACTGAACCGACTGAACCAGGCTGAACCAGGCTGAACCGACTGAACCAGACTGAACCAGACTGAACCAGACTGAACCGACTGAACCGACTGAACCAGGCTGAACCAGACTGAACCGACTAAACCGACTGAACCGACTGAACCAGGCTGAACCAGACTGAACCGACTAAACCGACTGAACCAGGCTGAACCAGGCTGAACCGACTGAACCGACTGAACCAGGCTGAACCAGGCTGAACCAGACTGAACCGACTAAACCGACTGAACCGACTGAACCAGGCTGAACCAGACTGAACCGACTAAACCGACTGAACCAGGCTGAACCAGGCTGAACCGACTGAACCGACTGAACCAGACTGAACCAGGCTGAACCAGACTGAACCGACTGAACCAGGCTGAACCAGACTGAACCGACTGAACCGACTGAACCGACTGAACCAGGCTGAACCAGACTGAACCGACTGAACCAGGCTGAACCGACTGAACCAGACTGAACCGACTGAACCGACTGAACCAAACTGAACCAGGCTGAACCAGACTGAACCGACTGAACCAGACTGAACCGACTGAACCGACTGAACCGACTGAACCAAACTGAACCAGGCTGAACCAGACTGAACCGACTGAACCAGGCTGAACCAGGCTGAACCGACTGAACCGACTGAACCAGACTGAACCGACTGAACCAGGCTGAACCAGGCTGAACCGACTGAACCGACTGAACCGACTGAACCAGACTGAACCAGACTGAACCAGGCTGAACCAGACTGAACCGACTGAACCAGGCTGAACCAGGCTGAACCGACTGAACCGACTGAACCGACTGAACCAGACTGAACCAGACTGAACCGACTGTAACGGAGCACACCTTTTGTTTCACATATGTGTAAGAAAAACGGCAGTAACTCAGTGGGTTGAGTGGTTGTCCTTCAACCAGAAGGTAGTGGGTTCCATTCCCGCTCTCCCCACAGTTCATACTGTTGTTGTGTCCTTGGGCAAGACACTTAACCCACCTTGCCTCCAGTGGCTGTAACACTGGTAATTAATGTAAAACAATGTAAGTCGCTTTGGATAAAAGCGTCAGCTAAATAAATAAATGTAAATGTGAATGTGTAATAGCGCTTTCTTCCTCATTGCAAACCAACTTCAAGTGATGTGTTCTGACTTCAGGTGTTTTTTTCTAAACCGGGAAACTGTCATTGTTTCTCACACAATGTGGCCTTACGAGTTTGTAACTTTTTTGGGAGAAATGTATAAATTTTGCACACATGTTCAGGATCCTACAACAAACAAAAAAAACAATAAGACCCATGCCTTTACCTAATGTGTGTTTCCATGACAACGACCCAAATATTGATTATCATTATAATTATCCCAGTGTTTTTCACATTTATGTGTTGGGAAAACGAGAGACCGGTTGCGACCAGTTCTGAGTTCAGGAATGTTTCAAACCAGGAAACTGGCATAGTGTCTCAAACAATGTAGCCTGAGGGACAACAACAGAAGAGTGAGAGCCAGAGGAACAACTATGAACACTAATGAACCAAGCAGACATAAATCTAATACTATCTAAAACACATAATAGTTGTGTAGATGATGGAAACTCATTGTGTAATACTGCCTCAGTGTCCAGGCCTCAAGCAGCTTAACTTATCTAGAAATGGCAGTGCCTGATAATGAAGTGTAATATCATCTCCATTCCTATGTGTCCTGACCCTGAGGTCTATCAAAGAGAACGGTGAGAAAGAATGGTGCCTTCCAATGAAGGAAATTACAAAGGGCCTTCCAATGAAGGAAATTACAAATAAGTTAGTGGCTTGTAATATTCTTAACACTGCACGTGTTTATAAGGAGCTATTATTTTGAGAATTGTGATATTGTGACTTAGACGTAACAAATGCATGGGTGAACTTTGGGTAAGATACTTCTAATCTTTCCTGTTTACAAGCTTGTGAAAGTGAAACTTAGTGAATGATAGTGCTTTAAATGGTCAAATACAACTCCAAGGGTGCTTTCAAGCCCAAAGCTAAATTAACAGCAACAAGAAACACTATATGGTTCAAAGAATAGACCTGCTCTAATACTGGACTAACTTTTGGACCTGCTCTAATATCGAAGTAACTTTTGGACCTGCTCTAAAACTAGACTAACTTTTGGACCTGCTCTAAAATCTGACTAACTTTTGGACCTGCTCTAATACTGGACTAACTTTTGGACCTGCTCTAATATCAGACTAACTTTTGGACCTGCTCTAATACTGGACTAACTTTTGGACCTGCTCTAATACTGGACTAACTTTTGGACCTGCTCTAATACTGGACTAACTTTTAGACCTGCTCTAATATCAGACTAACTTTTGGACCTGCTCTAATACTGGACTAACTTTTGGACCTGCTCTAATACTGGACTAACTTTTGGACCTGCTCTAATACTGGACAAACTTTTGGACCTGCTCTAATACTGGACTAACTTTTGGACCTGCTCTAATATCAGACTAACTTTTGGACCTGCTCTAATACTGGACTAACTTTTGGACCTGCTCTAATATCAGACTAACTTTTGGACCTGCTCTAATACTGAACTAACTTTTGGACCTGCTCTAATATCAGACTAACTTTTGGACCTGCTCTAATAACGGACTAACTTTTGGAGCTGCTCTAATACTGGACTAACTTTTAGACCTGCTCTAATATCGGACTAACTTTTGGACCTGCTCTAATACTGGACTAACTTTTGGACCTGCTCTAATAACGGACTAACTTTTGGACCTGCTCTAATACTGGACTAACTTTTGGACCTGCTCTAATACTGGACTAACTTTTGGACCTGCTCTAATACTGGACTAACTTTTGGACCTGCTCTAATACTGGACTAACTTTTAGACCTGCTCTAATACTGGACTAACTTTTAGACCTGCTCTAATACTGGACTAACTTTTGGACCTGCTCTAATATCGAAGTAACTTTTGGACCTGCTCTAAAACTGGACTAACTTTTGGACCTGCTCTAATATCAGACTAACTTTTGGACCTGCTCTAAAACTGGACTAACTTTTGGACCTGCTCTAAAACTGGACTAACTTTTGGACCTGCTCTAATACTGGACTAACTTTTGGACCTGCTCTAATATCAGACTAACTTTTGGACCTGCTCTAATACTGGACTAACTTTTAGACCTGCTCTAAAACTGGACTAACTTTTGGACCTGCTCTAATACTGGACTAACTTTTAGACCTGCTCTAAAACTGGACTAACTTTTGGACCTGCTCTAAAACTGGACTAACTTTTGGACCTGCTCTAATACTGGACTAACTTTTAGACCTGCTCTAATATCAGACTAACTTTTGGACCTGCTCTAATACTGGACTAACTTTTGGACCTGCTCTAATATTGGACTAACTTTTGGACCTGCTCTAAAACTGGACTAACTTTTAGACTTGCTCTAATATCAGACTAACTTTTGGACCTGCTCTAATACTGGACTAACTTTTGGACCTGCTCTAAAACTGGACTAACTTTTGGACCTGCTCTAATACTGGACTAACTTTTGGACCTGCTCTAATACTGGACTAACTTTTGGACCTGCTCTAATACTGGACTAACTTTTAGACCTGCTCTAATACTGGACTAACTTTTAGACTTGCTCTAAAACTGGACTAACTTTTAGACTTGCTCTAATATCAGACTAACTTTTGGACCTGCTCTAATACTGGACTAACTTTTGGACCTGCTCTAATTCTGGACTAACTTTTGGACCTGCTCTAATTCTGGACTAACTTTTGGACCTGCTCTAATACTGGACTAACTTTTGGACCTGCTCTAATTCTGGACTAACTTTTGGACCTGCTCTAATACTGGACTAACTTTTGGACCTGCTCTAATACTGGACTAACTTTTAGACCTGCTCTAATACTGGACTAACTTTTGGACTTGCTCTAATACTGGACTAACTTTTGGACCTGCTCTAATACTGGACTAACTTTTAGACCTGCTCTAATATCAGACTAACTTTTGGACCTGCTCTAATACTGGACTAACTTTTGGACCTGCTCTAATACTGGACTAACTTTTAGACCTGCTCTAATATCAGACTAACTTTTGGACTCGCTCTAAAACTGGACTAACTTTTGGACCTGCTCTAATACTGGACTAACTTTTAGACTTGCTCTAAAACTGGACTAACTTTTGGACTTGCTCTAATACTGGACTAACTTTTGGACCTGCTCTAAAACTGGACTAACTTTTGGACTTGCTCTAATACTGGACTAACTTTTGGACCTGCTCTAATACTGGACTAACTTTTGGACCTGCTCTAATATTGGACTAACTTTTGGACCTGCTCTAATACTGGACTAACTTTTGGACCTGCTCTAAAACTGGACTAACTTTTGGACCTGCTCTAATACTGGACTAACTTTTAGACCTGCTCAAATACTGGACTAACTTTTGGACCTGCTCTAATATCGAAGTAACTTTTGGACCTGCTCTAATACTGGACTAACTTTTGGACCTGCTCTAAAACTGGACTAACTTTTGGACCTGCTCTAAAACTGGACTAACTTTTGGACCTGCTCTAATACTGGACTAACTTTTGGACCTGCTCTAATATCAGACTAACTTTTGGACCTGCTCTAATACTGGACTAACTTTTAGACCTGCTCTAAAACTGGACTAACTTTTGGACCTGCTCTAATACTGGACTAACTTTTAGACCTGCTCTAAAACTGGACTAACTTTTGGACCTGCTCTAAAACTGGACTAACTTTTGGACCTGCTCTAATACTGGACTAACTTTTAGACCTGCTCTAATATCAGACTAACTTTTGGACCTGCTCTAATACTGGACTAACTTTTGGACCTGCTCTAATATTGGACTAACTTTTGGACCTGCTCTAAAACTGGACTAACTTTTAGACTTGCTCAAATATCAGACTAACTTTTGGACCTGCTCTAATACTGGACTAACTTTTGGACCTGCTCTAAAACTGGACTAACTTTTGGACCTGCTCTAATACTGGACTAACTTTTGGACCTGCTCTAATACTGGACTAACTTTTGGACCTGCTCTAATACTGGACTAACTTTTAGACCTGCTCTAATACTGGACTAACTTTTAGACTTGCTCTAAAACTGGACTAACTTTTAGACTTGCTCTAATATCAGACTAACTTTTGGACCTGCTCTAATACTGGACTAACTTTTGGACCTGCTCTAATTCTGGACTAACTTTTGGACCTGCTCTAATTCTGGACTAACTTTTGGACCTGCTCTAATACTGGACTAACTTTTGGACCTGCTCTAATTCTGGACTAACTTTTGGACCTGCTCTAATACTGGACTAACTTTTGGACCTGCTCTAATACTGGACTAACTTTTAGACCTGCTCTAATACTGGACTAACTTTTGGACTTGCTCTAATACTGGACTAACTTTTGGACCTGCTCTAATACTGGACTAACTTTTAGACCTGCTCTAATATCAGACTAACTTTTGGACCTGCTCTAATACTGGACTAACTTTTGGACCTGCTCTAATACTGGACTAACTTTTGGACCTGCTCTAATACTGGACTAACTTTTAGACCTGCTCTAATATCAGACTAACTTTTGGACTCGCTCTAATACTGGACTAACTTTTAGACTTGCTCTAAAACTGGACTAACTTTTGGACCTGCTCTAATATCAGACTAACTTTTGGACCTGCTCTAAAACTGGACTAACTTTTGGACCTGCTCTAATACTGGACTAACTTTTGGACCTGCTCTAAAACTGGACTAACTTTTGGACTTGCTCTAATACTGGACTAACTTTTGGACCTGCTCTAATACTGGACTAACTTTTGGACCTGCTCTAATATTGGACTAACTTTTGGACCTGCTCTAATACTGGACTAACTTTTGGACCTGCTCTAAAACTGGACTAACTTTTGGACCTGCTCTAATACTGGACTAACTTTTAGACCTGCTCTAATACTGGACTAACTTTTAGACCTGCTCAAATACTGGACTAACTTTTGGACCTGCTCTAAAACTGGACTAACTTTTGGACCTGCTCTAATATCAGACTAACTTTTGGACCTGCTCTAAAACTGGACTAACTTTTGGACCTGCTCTAATATCAGACTAACTTTTGGACCTGCTCTAAAACTGGACTAACTTTTGGACCTGCTCTAATATCAGACTAACTTTTGGACCTGCTCTAAAACTGGACTAACTTTTGGACCTGCTCTAAAACTGGATTAACTTTTGGACCTGCTCTAATACTGGACTAACTTTTAGACCTGCTCTAATATCAGACTAACTTTTGGACCTGCTCTAATATAAGACTAACTTTTGGACCTGCTCTAAAACTGGACTAACTTTTGGACCTGCTCTAATATCAGACTAACTTTTGGACCTGCTCTAATACTGGACTAACTTTTGGACCTGCTCTAATACTGGACTAACTTTTAGACCTGCTCTAATACTGGACTAACTTTTGGACCTGCTCTAATATTGGACTAACTTTTGGACCTGCTCTAATACTGGACTAACTTTTGGACCTGCTCTAATACTGGACTAACTTTTGGACCTGCTCTAAAACTGGACTAACTTTTAGACCTGCTCTAAAACTGGACTAACTTTTGGACCTGCTCTAATATCAGACTAACTTTTGGACCTGCTCTAATACTGGACTAACTTTTGGACCTGCTCTAATACTGGACTAACTTTTGGACCTGCTCTAATACTGGACTAACTTTTAGACCTGCTCTAATACTGGACTAACTTTTAGACCTGCTCTAATACTGGACTAACTTTTGGACCTGCTCTAATACTGGACTAACTTTTGGACCTGCTCTAATACTGGACTAACTTTTGGACCTGCTCTAATACTGGACTAACTGTTGGACCTGCTCTAATATCAGACTAACTTTTGGACCTGCTCTAATACTGGACTAACTTTTGGACCTGCTCTAATATCAGACTAACTTTTGGACCTGCTCTAATACTGGACTAACTTTTGGACCTGCTCTAATATCGGACTAACTTTTGGACCTGCTCTAAAATCAGACTAACTTTTGGACCTGCTCTAATATCGGACTAACTTTTAGACCTGCTCTAATATCGGACTAACTTTTGGACCTGCTCTAATATCAGACTAACTTTTGGACCTGCTCTAATACTGGACTAACTTTTGGACCTGCTCTAATAACGGACTAACTTTTGGACCTGCTCTAATACTGGACTAACTTTTGGACCTGCTCTAATACTGGACTAACTTTTGGACCTGCTCTAATACTGGACTAACTTTTGGACCTGCTCTAATACTGGACTAACTTTTAGACCTGCTCTAATACTGGACTAACTTTTAGACCTGCTCTAATACTGGACTAACTTTTGGACCTGCTCTAGTATCGAAGTAACTTTTGGACCTGCTCTAATACTGGACTAACTTTTGGACCTGCTCTAATATCAGACTAACTTTTGGACCTGCTCTAAAACTGGACTAACTTTTGGACCTGCTCTAAAACTGGACTAACTTTTGGACCTGCTCTAATACTGGACTAACTTTTAGACCTGCTCTAATATCAGACTAACTTTTGGACCTGCTCTAATACTGGACTAACTTTTGGACCTGCTCTAATATTGGACTAACTTTTGGACCTGCTCTAAAACTGGACTAACTTTTAGACTTGCTCTAATATCAGACTAACTTTTGGACCTGCTCTAATATCAGACTAACTTTTGGACCTGCTCTAATACTGGACTAACTTTTGGACCTGCTCTAATACTGGACTAACTTTTGGACCTGCTCTAAAACTGGACTAACTTTTGGACCTGCTCTAATACTGGACTAACTTTTGGACCTGCTCTAATACTGGACTAACTTTTGGACCTGCTCTAATACTGGACTAACTTTTAGACCTGCTCTAATACTGGACTAACTTTTAGACTTGCTCTAAAACTGGACTAACTTTTAGACTTGCTCTAATATCAGACTAACTTTTGGACCTGCTCTAATACTGGACTAACTTTTGGACCTGCTCTAATTCTGGACTAACTTTTGGACCTGCTCTAATTCTGGACTAACTTTTGGACCTGCTCTAATACTGGACTAACTTTTGGACCTGCTCTAATACTGGACTAACTTTTAGACCTGCTCTA